>SJYX01016368.1:188712-390120 GCA_006410675.1 Oreotragus oreotragus | reverse complement strand
AAAAAAAAAAAAAAAAAATCCACTTGTAAAATTCTACTTAGAGGATCTTGCAGTGAACATTCTTTAGAAGATTCAGTGCTACTTATATATTAAAGACAGGGCCATGAGCAGCAGTAATAAGACATTCACCCAATGTAATCCTTATGAAGAACTTGGTGTAGAAAATACTGATAAAACAATTTCTTTCCTAAACCAGACAGGAGGCCATTGCCCATTTCAAAAAGATTCAGTCTTTTTTATATTCTCCAACTAATTTATTTTTCATATAACTTTTAAGAATAGTGGTATTATAGAAATGCTATATCCTTTCAAAACTGAACACTTACATCAATGCAATAAAATACAAGGTGATGCTACAACAGTCAATAGCTGCTTCCCTCATCTCAGTATGCCAATTAATCATCAATTATGTAATTTACTCTGAAAATCCTACTCTTGACCCAATTTCTAGCCTCAATACAAGGTTTTATCTCTCATTTTCTTTTCACTGTCAAAGTGCTGATTGGTTGCTAGTTCCTTTGAATCTATCTCAAAGAATCCACTTGTATCTACTCAGCATGATATGTATTTTCACCTCTGTGCCTTTTCTTCTTCTATTCACTCCAGAAAAAAAATGACCTTCTTCCAAATTTTCACTTACTGAATTAAACTATTTATTTTTCAGTTTCAAATATAACAACTTTTGAATGTCTTTTCTAGTCTCTACTCTTATACTGAATTCCTCATTCCCTTGCATTTTAATAAAATTGCTTATGCAACTAGCCTTGTTTAAACCTATATTGAATTTTACCTCATATTAAGATTGTTTTTTCCTATGTTTACAGATTGTAAACCTCTTGAGAGCAGGAGTCCATGAATTATTTTCCCCTCTATTATGTAGAACAGTGCCTTACACAAACTGGCATTAAATATTTATTTGTTGATTGAGTCAGTACATGTCAATAAATTGAACTTTGAAGAGAGCTTTATTTGCTTCCATGGAGAGAAACACATGTAAATTCTAGAAGTTTGTAACAATAAAACACTGAATTACTCAGTGTATTCTTCTTTCTGGAGGTTGTACACCTTTCTTTCTTTAATTTTTTAATTCTCACAACTCCATGTATTTATTCTAGAGTAGGACAAATATTTCAGTTTCAAATGTTCTATTAATGATCTATCACTTGAATTATATTTTAAATTAAATAACATTGAATTTTTCTTGTCTAAGTTATACGACTGGCTTCTGCAATTTCACATCAAGAATGGGACATACAGGTGATGTAGGGGATTAATGAAAAATGAAAACTTGATCCATAATGATTAATAAAAGTAACCATATTCATTTCATCTCACTTTTTTTCTCTTCTCCAACTACTGAGTTCAGAATGCTACATAATTAAAATGTAATATCAAAAGAGAAAACTAATATCATAAAATACAGGTTCAAATACTCAGGTAAAGCCTCAATGGGCATCATCTTTATTTTCTCAAAAGTGCCTACAGCAAGAACAACAATAAATGAAACCCAAAAGACCAGCTGAAGGCAGTGCTGACAATAATGAAAAGAAAGAACACAACATTTAGGGAGTGGTATTAAGGACCCTAGGTATTTATGGGTTTGGAAATGAAGAGAAATGATGAATGAAAATTCATAAAGCGTTAAGGGATGTAAAGCCAAAGTTTTCTGGTTCATTTTTGTCCTTATTCAATGGTACCATGAAATGAGTTCAATTATGAACATAAAGAGCAATAAACCACAGTCATTGCTTCAACTCAACTCTGAAAAGGATTCAATCAAAAGTTAACCATAAAACATAAATTCAAAATTTGAATGCACACATACCCCATAGACACTAGTAAAAATAAATGGCATCTTTTCTAGTTATCAGACAATGAATTGTTATAAAACCAAACAGAAACCTCTTGGAAAAATATCTAACAAAACTTGTACTTTATTCACTTCGATTATCTTCTCCTCAAATATACTTCACAGAGAATCATTACAAATCCCATGTGTGATAAGCTCATTTTCACTTATAACTTTATCCCAAACCTTCAAGCCACTAAAAATACTCCATGGTTCCCAAACTACAAAAATCTAAGATTGAAATAAAAAAAAAAAAAAAACAGACCAAACAGAAACAACAACAAAACAACACTCGGCAAACTTCTTGTTTTGAGAAGGATATTTCCTAAGATTAAAAAATTTTCCCACTTAGTGTACAAACATTGGTTCCAACACATCAACATGCTGAAGCCCTGGGAAGGCAGCCCTGGAAGCAAAATAAAATCTCTCATCTCCCGGTGGGTCACAGAACATAAATAACACCAACACAGAGCTAATAAGTGGACTCATTTACCCTTTGCTGTGGCTTTCAGAAAACCTTTCATCAAATTTATTGCCAGAGCTGCTGCACATTATTGTGTTCTTTATTAGGCATTCTTCTCCCTGAAGATTAATTCAGGACTTTATGAAGCTGTGTGTTCCAGAGTAATAGATGATTGCAACTAACTTAAGAGGTGTCACATTCACATCACTATAGACACACGAAATTGTGGTCACATAACTGATGACATTCTTGACATAGTATATCGGCTTAAAGTCAACATGACAACTCTCTTTTTGGACCCATGCCAAAATGGGGATATTTGGGACATTCAGCTTCGAGAGAGATGGATAATACAGAATAAAAATAGTTGTAGTATGTTCCCTCAACTGCATCTATAATATGACTATACTGTAAAACTTTTAGAAAAGTATTCTGTCAAATCACTGGGTCTTGCTTCTCATCTCCCTCATATCATCTTTGCCAAAAAAACAAGACTTAACTGATAAAAGTATATGTTTCATACATTTTTCTATGACCTGACTTCTATGGAAATGAATTATCACTGGTTTAACTTCTATATATAAAACCAACTTTGAATTTAGCATAACATGCTGACATAAATAAAACTTTGAATTTGTCTACATTGACTTCAAATTGAATCCATCCTTCCATCCATCCATTTAATAACTATTAAATGCCTGCTATCTGTTAGCAGGTATCAGGTAAACAGTTTTTTTTTTTTCCCCCAGTTTGAAAAATAGCTAAGTTGAGTTGTTGGTTTAAGACCTATGTAATAAAAAAATTGAAAGTTGATTAAACTGACCATTTAAATGTTAAGTATCTTTACAAACAGAGTGTGTCTAAGTCACAAAACATAATGTCAAATAGACATTTAGTAAATTTCAGTTAGCATATTCAGCATAGAGAGGCCACCTGTGTTATCTACACTTCAAAATGGACTTTTGATATTGTTACTTGGTCAGATTTACTGAAGACTTAAATTGCTTGTGCTTGTTTCAAAACCCTTTGGCTCTCTAACCTCTATGTCAAAATGGCATTCATACAGTTTTACGAAGATTGATATCTATAGGGCATGCTCTTCATCTGTAGTGCAAATAACATCAAATTAAAAGGATTATTTCACAAGAACAACACATACGTTCAAAGAACTTACCATGTGTCAGTTCCTTGTATAGTGCTGATCAAAAAGTTCGTTCAATTTTTTTTTCATTCAATTTTAAGTTAAAATAAAAGATGTATTTTTCATATTCATCAAGAACTTTATTGAACAATGTATTCACTAACTGAATGAAATTTTTGGGCTAACTCAATATATTAATCAATGAATCTATGTGTTCAGTTCAGTTCAGTCGCTCAGTCATGTCCAACACTTTGCGACCCCATGAACCACAGCACGCCAGCCCTCCCTGTCCATCACTAACTCCTGGAGTTCACTCAGACTCATGTCCATCGAGTCAGTGATGCTATCCAGCCATCTCATCTTCTGTCATCCCCTTTTCGTCCTGCTTCCAATCCCTCCCAGCATCAGTCTTTCCCAATGAATCAACTCTTTGCATGAGGTGGCCAAATTATTGGAGTTTCAGCTTTAGCATCATTCCTTCCAATGAATACCCAGGACTGATCTCCTTTAGAGTGGACTAGTTGGATCTCCTTGCAGTCCAAGGGACTCACAAGTGTCTTCTCCAACACCACAGTTCAAAAGCTTCAATTCTTTGGCTTTCTTCACAGTCCAACTCTCACATCCATACATAACCACTGGAAAAACTATAACCTTGACTAAACGGACCTTTGNAAAAAAAAAAAAAAAACAGACCAAACAGAAACAACAACAAAACAACACTCGGCAAACTTCTTGTTTTGAGAAGGATATTTCCTAAGATTAAAAAATTTTCCCACTTAGTGTACAAACATTGGTTCCAACACATCAACATGCTGAAGCCCTGGGAAGGCAGCCCTGGAAGCAAAATAAAATCTCTCATCTCCCGGTGGGTCACAGAACATAAATAACACCAACACAGAGCTAATAAGTGGACTCATTTACCCTTTGCTGTGGCTTTCAGAAAACCTTTCATCAAATTTATTGCCAGAGCTGCTGCACATTATTGTGTTCTTTATTAGGCATTCTTCTCCCTGAAGATTAATTCAGGACTTTATGAAGCTGTGTGTTCCAGAGTAATAGATGATTGCAACTAACTTAAGAGGTGTCACATTCACATCACTATAGACACACGAAATTGTGGTCACATAACTGATGACATTCTTGACATAGTATATCGGCTTAAAGTCAACATGACAACTCTCTTTTTGGACCCATGCCAAAATGGGGATATTTGGGACATTCAGCTTCGAGAGAGATGGATAATACAGAATAAAAATAGTTGTAGTATGTTCCCTCAACTGCATCTATAATATGACTATACTGTAAAACTTTTAGAAAAGTATTCTGTCAAATCACTGGGTCTTGCTTCTCATCTCCCTCATATCATCTTTGCCAAAAAAACAAGACTTAACTGATAAAAGTATATGTTTCATACATTTTTCTATGACCTGACTTCTATGGAAATGAATTATCACTGGTTTAACTTCTATATATAAAACCAACTTTGAATTTAGCATAACATGCTGACATAAATAAAACTTTGAATTTGTCTACATTGACTTCAAATTGAATCCATCCTTCCATCCATCCATTTAATAACTATTAAATGCCTGCTATCTGTTAGCAGGTATCAGGTAAACAGTTTTTTTTTTTTCCCCCAGTTTGAAAAATAGCTAAGTTGAGTTGTTGGTTTAAGACCTATGTAATAAAAAAATTGAAAGTTGATTAAACTGACCATTTAAATGTTAAGTATCTTTACAAACAGAGTGTGTCTAAGTCACAAAACATAATGTCAAATAGACATTTAGTAAATTTCAGTTAGCATATTCAGCATAGAGAGGCCACCTGTGTTATCTACACTTCAAAATGGACTTTTGATATTGTTACTTGGTCAGATTTACTGAAGACTTAAATTGCTTGTGCTTGTTTCAAAACCCTTTGGCTCTCTAACCTCTATGTC
Source organism: Oreotragus oreotragus (assembly GCA_006410675.1). Lineage (NCBI taxonomy): Eukaryota > Metazoa > Chordata > Mammalia > Artiodactyla > Bovidae > Oreotragus > Oreotragus oreotragus. Next base: position 384,728 of record SJYX01016368.1, on the reverse strand, counting down.
AAAATGGCATTCATACAGTTTTACGAAGATTGATATCTATAGGGCATGCTCTTCATCTGTAGTGCAAATAACATCAAATTAAAAGGATTATTTCACAAGAACAACACATACGTTCAAAGAACTTACCATGTGTCAGTTCCTTGTATAGTGCTGATCAAAAAGTTCGTTCAATTTTTTTTTCATTCAATTTTAAGTTAAAATAAAAGATGTATTTTTCATATTCATCAAGAACTTTATTGAACAATGTATTCACTAACTGAATGAAATTTTTGGGCTAACTCAATATATTAATCAATGAATCTATGTGTTCAGTTCAGTTCAGTCGCTCAGTCATGTCCAACACTTTGCGACCCCATGAACCACAGCACGCCAGCCCTCCCTGTCCATCACTAACTCCTGGAGTTCACTCAGACTCATGTCCATCGAGTCAGTGATGCTATCCAGCCATCTCATCTTCTGTCATCCCCTTTTCGTCCTGCTTCCAATCCCTCCCAGCATCAGTCTTTCCCAATGAATCAACTCTTTGCATGAGGTGGCCAAATTATTGGAGTTTCAGCTTTAGCATCATTCCTTCCAATGAATACCCAGGACTGATCTCCTTTAGAGTGGACTAGTTGGATCTCCTTGCAGTCCAAGGGACTCACAAGTGTCTTCTCCAACACCACAGTTCAAAAGCTTCAATTCTTTGGCTTTCTTCACAGTCCAACTCTCACATCCATACATAACCACTGGAAAAACTATAACCTTGACTAAACGGACCTTTGTTGGCAAAATAATGTCTCTGCTTTTCAATATGCTATCTAGGTTGGCCATAACTTTCCTTCCAAGGAGTAAGCATCTTTTAATTTCATGGCTGCAATCACCATCTGTAGTGACTTTGGAGCCCCCCAAAATAAAGTCTGACACTGTTTCCACTGTTTCCCCATCTATTTCCCATGAAGTGATGAGACCAGGTGCCATGACTGTCTATGTGTTAGGTACGTACTATTTTCCTCATTTTACAGAGGAGGAAAGCTGAGATAGAAGTTAACACAGCTAGTGAGAGACAAAGGCAGGGCTACATAGCAGACAGAAGCAGATTGAAAATATCCCCTGGAATAGGAAATGTTAACCCACTCCAGTATTTTTGCCTGCAAAACTCCATGAATAGAGGAGCCTGGCAGGCTACAGTCCCTGGGGTTGCAAAGAGTTGGACATGACTGAGCACACACAAGCATGCTATGAGAGAGAGAGAGAGAAAGAGGGAGAGAGAGAGGAGTAATTTTCCCATATTATAGTTTAGTTTGACAACTTTGAACTACAAACCTTAAAAATCTCCTTAATCACCTACAGTCATGATTTCTTGAGAGCTTATTAAAGGTGCCCTATACTTAAAAGACATTCATTTGGAATGGAAATAGAAATCTTGTTTTAACTATTCCCCTGAAAAAGATTCCTTTACAATTGTCCATGGTGGAGGAGGGCATAGACGTTTACACATGTTAGCTTTCTTAACTAAATGGATAACAGTGATAACTCTGTAATTCTAAAATTCAAAATGTCATTCACTCACAATTAGAAAAATTGTAGTGAAAGTTATGGACACATAGATAGTATAGAATAAAAAGTAGAATTAAGAGGTCCAGAAATGGTCTGTCATTAATTAGTTTGAAATAAAGTCTTCATTATTTTTTCTTGATTTGGTTTCACCAGTTATAGTGGGCAATACAAACAGGTTGGTTGTGTTTTTCTTTTTAGAATTATTATTTTAAAAGTTTATTTCTGCAAACTATTTTCTCCTACAAAAAAATGATCCATTGTTTCTAGAGCAATTTGTTCAGCTCAGTTCAGTTCAGTTGCTCATTCGTGTCTGACTCTTTGTAACCCCATGAACGCAGCACGCCAGGCCTCCCTGTCTATCACTAACTCCCGCAGTTCACTCAAACTCATGTCCATTGAGTTGCTGATGCCATCCAACCATCTCATCCTCTGTTGTCCCCTTTTCTTCCCTCCCTCAATCTTTCTCAGCATCAGGGTCTTTTCAAATGACTCAGCTCTTCGCATCAGGTGGCCAAAGTATTGGAGTTTCAGCTTNTGTCCATTGAGTTGCTGATGCCATCCAACCATCTCATCCTCTGTTGTCCCCTTTTCTTCCCTCCCTCAATCTTTCTCAGCATCAGGGTCTTTTCAAATGACTCAGCTCTTCGCATCAGGTGGCCAAAGTATTGGAGTTTCAGCTTCAACATCAGTCCTTCCAAAAAACACCCAGCTCAACAGAAAGTAAATAATAAATCTGGACTCTCATGTTAAAAACAATACAACAATGTAGAACTAGGCTATTTCTATGTGGAAAAATGCTAGAGCAATACCTGAAGAGCCTAAATAAGCCTACTCTTTTAATGTTTGTTTCCAGATTTATTTTCAGGTTTCCTTCATACTATATCCATTGTAGTGTGGAAAGTTTTCTAGGCTATAACAATCTAATTGGTTCTTTAAAAGTTTTTCATGGAAAGACTTACTAGCAGAAAATGCTTTATAGACTATGAATACAGTAGGATCCCTTTTAGTTTTATATTAGCATTATTATTTAATTATTATCTTCAACTTTTTATGGACTAAGATAGCAAATTTTGGCAGAACTTTTTAAAAAGCCTTGCAGATTTTAGATCCAAATACATATTTGCATATTCTTAAAGTGTCAGATATTTCTCCAAGCCTACAACCTGTCTCTTATACACATCTAGATGTNTATTAGCATTATTATTTAATTATTATCTTCAACTTTTTATGGACTAAGATAGCAAATTTTGGCAGAACTTTTTAAAAAGCCTTGCAGATTTTAGATCCAAATACATATTTGCATATTCTTAAAGTGTCAGATATTTCTCCAAGCCCACAAAAGCACAACAAAAATTAAAAAAAAAAAAAAAAAAGCAAAGAAACAAAATCTTGGAAGTCTTGGAAAAGAGGATATATTTTTATAAAGGACTATAAGTTATTCTTGTTGCCAAAAATATCCTTAGGTATAACATTATAAGGTTTGAAATGTGTAAAGCCACAATGAAATTTTAGATATTTATATGCAGAAATGAAGAATATAGAAATCAGTTGCTATACTAACTCTTAACCACTATGACAAATTATTTAATCAAGTCATGTCCATTTCAAATAACCATTTGATAATAACTCATCATTTTGTCCTTCAAATGGAACAAGAAGACATATGCTACTTGACTTATATAATGGCAAAGTAAGGAGCTCAGTAGGACGAAGTGATAAAACTGGACAAATTTATCAAAACCAAATATTTCAGGACTCTGGAAATTGACCAAACATATATAGCATATTGAAAAAAGTTTCTTCAAGAAAAACAACTAAATCTTAATAAGGACAATAGGAATACATGGGCTTTTAACCTGGGGCTCTACCAATCTTCAAGCCCCAGATCCATTTTTTGAGAACTCTACGAGTGCAAGGTAGACTATGAAGACTAGTCAGTCTCATGCTGGAAGGCAGGTCTCTAGATTTAGAGCAAAGAGAATAAAAACTCATTCCCAGAGGTATTGTCAAAGCCAACTGTAATCTTGCTGACAATCAATCAGGGAAGGCTTCTCATCCCAAGCTGAAAATGAAGCTTTGTGTACCCAGAAAGAACTGACTTTACAAGTACTGACTTGTTCACTGACTGAAATTAGAATGTGTACCCCAATCAACACTCAGATATATTAGCAAAGAGTGAACATTTCATTAATTTAAAAAGCTTAAACATAAAATTTGATCAATCACTGATTTACCATTAAGTTATGCTGGCACAGAGACAATCTCCTATGAAAACAATATTTTTTTAAAAAAGCAGTAAAATACTTTTTAAAAGATAAAACCTGTAAGAGTGGGTTGGGGAAGGAAGTGGGAGGAACGTTTAAGAGGGAGGGAACATATGTATGCCTATGGCTCATTCATGTTGATGTATGGCAGAAATCATCACAACATTGTAAAGAAATTATCCCTCAATTCAAAATAAAATTAAATTAAAAAAATTAAAACACACCATAAAAAAATTGAGCAGAGACATCAAAGAATACAGATGTTACAGAATTAGCTTGGGCAAGTAACCAAATAGAACAAATAAATAAAAACTAGTAACAACAAAACGTCCATAGAAGGGATCCAAATTCATAGACAACTAGGCTAAAATTTCTAAGATAATCAGTTTTCAACAAAACTTTATATAACATTCAAATAAACAGTGAAATATGACCAATACGTGGTGGCGGTGGCAAGGGAGGTGGGTAATAGTCAAGAAAAACTGTCTCTAATGTTGTTCAGATGTTTAACTTAGTAGAAGAAACTTCAAAGCATATATTACAAATGTGTTCAAAGAAATAAAGAAAACTATGCTTCAAAAATTAAGGGAACCTGTGTTGACAATGGCTCAATAAAGGATATTACTATAAAAACAAAATTTATTAAAAAAATATCAAATGCAAATTTTGTATTTGAATAGTACTATAACTGAAATGTATAATAGTACTATAACTGGAGCCATGAAATTAAAAGATGCTTACTCCTTGGAAGAAAAGTTATGACCAACCTAGATAGTATGTTCAAANTAAAAAAATATCAAATGCAAATTTTGTATTTGAATAGTACTATAACTGAAATGTATAATAGTACTATAACTGGAGCCATGAAATTAAAAGATGCTTACTCCTTGGAAGAAAAGTTATGACCAACCTAGATAGTATGTTCAAAAGCAGAGACATTATTTTGCAGACTAAGTTCCGTCTAGTCAAGGCTATGTGGTCATGTATGGATGTGAGAGCTGGACTGTGAAGAAGGCTGAGTGCCAAAGAATTGATGCTTTTGAACTGTGGTGTTGGAGAAGACTCCTGAGAGTCCTTTGGACTGCAAGGAGATCCAACCAGTCCATTTTGAAGGAGATCAGCCCTGGGATTTCTTTGGAAGGAATGATGTTAAAGCTGAAACTCCAGTACTCTGGCCACCTCATGCAAAGAGTTGACTCATTGGAAAAGACTCTGATGCTGGGAGGGATTGGGGGCAGGAGGAGAAGGGGACGACCGAGGATGAAATGGCTGGATGGCATCACGGACTCGATGGACATGAGTCTGAGTGAACTCTGGGAGATGGTGATGAGCAGGGAGGCCTGGCGTGCTGCAATTCATGGGGTCACAAAGAGTTGGACACGACTAAGCGAATGAACTGAACTGAACTGAACTGATAACTGAAGTGAGAAATTCACTAGAATGGCTCAATAGCATATTTGAGCTGAACAGTGGAAAGAATCACTGGAGTTGATGATACAACAATACAGATGTTACAGAATTCCATGTATTCTAATATAAAGAATAGAAAAAACAGAAGGATGAACAGAGCCTTGATGTGGACACAGGTAAACACATTCATCCCAGTCCCACACAAACTCACACCTCCATTTTCAGGACAATGGTGGTTTTATTTTACAGAAGTTTTGAAGATCCAGCCCAAGGTTTTTCTGGGTCCCAGAAGGTTGGGTGGGACACACTCTTGGCTAGAAATGGGGAAGGAACACCAGACCCTGCCTTGAGACCATGCTCTGTGCCCTCATGAGCTGAGTGGGGTCACCACAGTGGTGGTGGTGGTGGGAGGCACAGGGCCTGTGGGAAAGGAGCCTGTGAGTGAGCCCAACAGGGGTCCTGGGAAAGGCACAATGTATGCATTTAACAAGCCCTGACAGCTCCCCAGGGCCCAGGCCTTGGCAGAGATGGGTAGTATCAGGTGGCCCCAGTGTCAAGCCTGAGGTCACTGCCCCACACTTCCCGCTACTGCTGCCCCCAGCCTTCACCAGGAAGCTGCCAGATATTCCTTCTGTGGCTCTTCTAGCTCCTCAGCTTGATACCCATTTCATTTTCCCTTTCCCAGGTCCCTTGTGCTTTCGAGGCTCGGTACCATCCTTCCTCAGGGTCAGTGGTCAGTTCACCTGCCCAGAGGGAGGCCATGGGTGCTTCTCAACTCCACATCCTGCCTCTGGGACTCCTCCAGGGATGCCCTCTCCACTCCACTTCTTAAGGACAGGGAACTGGTTCGAGGAGTAGGGAGCGTGCCCCTGATGTGGCACTGGTGTTGTCTGTCCTCAGGAGTCCTGAGGCTGTGAGGCCCTGAGCTTGGGAAAGCCTCTCAGGTTGATGGGAGCTGCCCCTGGTCTAGGGCAGGGGAGTGGAGATTAGCTGATGGCCAAGGGAGGAGGGGGCAGGAGGGAGGCAGTAGAGGGAGGAGAGCTAGAGGGAGGGGTGGAAGGGAATGAAGGATGGAAGAGGGCGGGTGGAGGAAGAAGGAAGAAAATAACTAATGGAGAAGGAAGGAGGGTAAGGAAGGGAAGTGGGAGGAAGGATAGGAGGGAGGCTCCAAGGGCCCCGGGGTACCTGGTGTAGCTTGTAGTAGAGGCTGCAGGCATTGCACACGGGGTCCCCACTGGCGTTTTTCCTCCACAGTGCGGTTGTGGTTGTCTGGCAGTTGGAACACTGGGTCCCTGCCCTTTTGCCAGCAATCTAGGGGAAAGAGCAAATGAGGATCAACACACTGCTGGGTGGAGGACCAAAGAGGTGAGGGTCAGGTTGAGGGCAGAGTTTGCTACAGGGGCGAGGGCTGGGGATTCTGTGTGGGTGAGGACAAGGCCTCCAGGCAGGGATAGGGGTTTGGGTTATTATATGGGGGACTACAGCAGTCGCACCTAACTTTGGGCATCCACTGGAATTATTTGTGGAATTAGAAGCAACCATGTTGCCCAGGCATTCCAGCCAATCAAACCAACACTTCTGAGGATGGTCTCAATCAATCCTTAGTGGTTCAAAGGGCCCCAGGGTGATCCCAGTGTGAAGCCAAGGATGAAAACTGCGGGGAGAGGATGGGATTCCTGCTTGCAGCCTACGAGGATTGGTCAGGAAGTGGAAACCATGCCATCATCTGCATAATGAAATTTTTAGAATGAGAAGAATGGCAGAAATAATAGTTGAATAAAATAATAACCAAAACATTTACAAATTTGAGGAAAAATATCTACATGTCCAAGAAACTCAACTGAATCAAAATAATATAAGCATAAATAGACTCATGTTGAATCAAAATAATATAAGCATAAATAGATTCATGTCTAGAGATAAGTAAATAGGGGTTGAAAGACAAGGACACTAGGACCTCATAAAACAACTATACTCTAATAAAAATTAATTTTAAAAAAAGGCATAGGAACTACCTTCACAGTTCAGTGGTTAAGACTCATGCTTCCACTGCAGGGGATGCAGGTTTGATTCCTGATCAGGGAACTAAGATCCTACCTGATGCATGGCCACCCAAAAAAAAGAAAAGAGAAAAGAAAGACAATGACACAGAAAAACTCTTAATAAGGCAAGAGAAAATACTTATTACATACCAAAGTAAGATTACAGATTACTTATAATCAGGAACAATGGAAGCCAGAAGCAAGGAGTTAACACAGTCAATGTACAGGAAGAAAAATATTGCCTGACAACTCTTCTATATCCAGCAAAAATTTCTTTCTAAAATGAAGATTTTAAAAAAGGCATTCCTGCATAAATACAGACTGAGAGAATTTGTACCTACCAGATCTGCTTTGTGAAATATAATAAAGGAAGTCCTTCAAGATAAAAAGAAATAGCATGACACAAAGATATAAAAAGCACTGGTAAAGTTAACTGTGTAAATATAAAATAGTATGAATGTATTATTTACTTTTTCTTATCATAATTACTTGTAATGACAATTGAATGAGGCAATAACTATAAAACTAAATCATTGGCTTTATAATATATAAACATATATATGACGATAATACAGAGGAGTGTGGTGAATATAGAGCTACATTGAAGAAAATTATATGCATTTACTGAAATTAAGTTAGCATCAATCTTAAGTAAATTGTAATAAGTATAAAGGAATATTGCAAACAACTATGTCCTAAAGTGCACCCCCTCCAAATTCCTGTGATGAAGCCCTAACCACCAATATGACTATATTTGGAGATAGGGAAGTAATTTTTGTAATGACTAAAGTAAAATGAGATTATAAGAGTAAGGTGCTACTCCAATAAGATTAGTGGCTTTTAAAGAAGATGGGAGAGATATTTAACTCTGTCACCATGTACACACACTGAGGAAAGACCATGTGAACACACAGTGTAAAATAAAGTAAAATTGAAAAAAAAAAAAGAAAGAAAAAGAAAATGACAGTATGCCAGCCAGGAAGAATCCTCTCCCCAGAACCCAGACATGCAGGCATCTTGGTTTCAGACTTCCATACTCCAGAACTATGAGAAAGTAGGTTTCTGTTGTTTAAGCCACTCATTATGTGGTATTCTGTTATGACAGCCTAGGCCAACTAAGACGTACACCCTATAGTAACCATTAGCAAAAACGACTGAAAAAAACATTGAAAGGAAGCAAATAAAATATTAAATTGGAACTAAAGTAATACAACAACAACAACAAATTTATGCAACAAAATGGAAGTCAATTAAAGAGAAAACATAGCAACAAAAGGATGTAAAACATATAGAAAACAAATAGTAAAATACAGACACAAATTCTTAACAAAATACTATAAAGCTGAATCCACAAGATTAAAAAAAAAAAAAACCACATAGAATGACCAGTAATCCCTGGAATATGAGACTATTTTAACCTCAGAAAAACAATGTAATATATTTTTTAATAAAATAGAACAAAACCACATTATTTTCTCAATAAAGAGAAAAAAAATTCGACAAAATCTGACACTAAATCATAATAAAAACCTCAACTAACTAGAAAATGAAGGGAAGTTGGTTGACACAAGAAAAGTTATCTGTTAAAAACTTACAACCAACATCATGCTTAATGGTGAAACACTGATTGCATGCTGCCTAAGGTTGATAACAAAATAAAGATGACAAAAATGTCTCCTTCTGTTGCCTCTATTCAACATTATAGTGGTGATTTTACTTAGTACAATCAGAAAAAGGACAGAAAAGAAACAGAAAGGGAAATAAAAATGTATGAAAATTAAAAAGAAAAAGCAGTATTCATTGGTATGACTCTTTGTATTTTAAAAAATCCTTAAAAAATACACTCGTGCACACATACAATTAAGGCTAAAAATAAATTTAGAAAATTTTCAGGATACAAGTATAAAAATTAAAGGTATTTCTGTATACTAGCAATAAACTATCTGAAAATAAAAATAGGAAAATAATATCATTCAAAATATAATGAAAAAATACTTAGACATAAGCCTGTCTCNATCCTTAAAAAATACACTCGTGCACACATACAATTAAGGCTAAAAATAAATTTAGAAAATTTTCAGGATACAAGTATAAAAATTAAAGGTATTTCTGTATACTAGCAATAAACTATCTGAAAATAAAAATAGGAAAATAATATCATTCAAAATATAATGAAAAAATACTTAGACATAAGCTTAACAAAAGAACTGGTTTATTAAGTGAGAGTTACAAAACATTGCTAAGAGAAATTAAAGATGGTCTCAATGAAATGAGTGAAAATTCACATTCCTTATTTAGAGGCTCACATTGTGAAAATGGAAATTCTATTCAAACCAATCTATAGATTAAAAGTGATTCTTATCAACTGAAGTTACTGAAAATTGCAGAGTAGGAAAATCCAAAAGTCTATCCCTTTATAATAACAATGAATAAGCTGGAAAACTGTAAGAATCTAGTTACTCAGAACTTGGAAATTTAATTAAAAAAATCTTGCAACAACCAGGGAAGTACTCAATGAAGAAAAATAAAGTGATGGTTTCAAGTGAGAATTCTGTGATATTTTTAAAATATATATATTTATTTTAATTGGAGGCTAATTACTTTACAATATTGTATTGGTTTTGCTATACATCACTTACTCTGTTAACATTCCCCATTCTTCACTCTGCTTTGAAGATAACTACCTATATTCCTGTTGCAGATTACTGGTATCAGAGGAAGTCACATAGAACTTATTCTCAAAGAATTCTATTTCCATGTTTTGATCTGTCTAGTGGCTCCAGTGTTCTTGTCTGGAGAATCCCAGGGATGGGGGAGCCTAGTGGGCTGCCTATGGGGTCGCACAGAGTTGGACATGACTGAAGTGTCCAACCGCAGTGGCAGCGGCGGTGATTCTCCAGGGGCTTCTCCGGTAGCTCAGATGGTAAAGCGTCTGCCTGCAATGCTAAAGATCTGGGTTTGATCCCTGGGTTGGGAAGATCCCCTGCAGAAGGAAAGGACAACCCACTCCAGTACTCTTGCCTGGAAAATTCCGTGGATGGAGGAGTCTGGTAGGCTACAGTTCATGGGATCACAAAGAGTCAGACACAACTGAGTAACTTCACTTTACTTCAGTGGCTCTCCAAGAGATGGGTCTAAGGGCTTACATTAATTTTTCCTGCCACAAAACCTTACCCGAGCTGAGGCAGCATTCTGAGCAGCATTAAAGTAAATTTATTAGCCACTGTTGATAAGGACAAAGAACAACAGTCAAAATAGAAAACAGACCAAAAAGCTTGGGAGGAAACAAGGTAGAGATAAACATGTTTCCAGGAATAAGGGCTTTGAAAAATATCTGCATATCCTAGGGAATGAAGATGGACAAAGGCATGGCCAGTGACAAGAACATCCTCCAAAACACCTGAGAAGACAGTAAGCACTCAACTCTTACTTATCTTACCATGCAAGCAAGAAGTCATGGTTAAGGCAGTGTTGTAAACTGTCTGGCTAAGCCTTAAGGAATTCTCCAATACAGACCCAACACTAGGAAGTTTCTATTTTTAACTTTCCTTTTCTTTTGTTCTCATTATTTTCTTTCCTTCTCTTCTTTCTTCACTCCTCCCTCCCTCCCTCTTTTTCTCCCTGCTTCCCTTCTTCCTGTTCCCTCTTTCTTTCTTTTTTTTCTTTATTTCTTATAAGATTATAAAGTTATCAGTCAAATCACTAGCTGACATTAAACTAAGGGAACAGATCCTTCAGTGAACACATTCAATCAAGATTACAGATTTCACAAAATTAATGCAGAAAATTCACCAAACAAACAGATATCCAAACATCACAAAACAGCACATAACAGCCCAGGAGAAAGGGGAGAATTTAATTTCTAGGGTTTCTACATTATAGTATTCAAAATGGTCACTTTTTAACAAAAATTTTTTGAAACATAAAAAAAAATTGGTCCATTTATAGGCAGAAATATATTAACAGAGACTGTCCTTGAGGAAGTCCAGATGTTAAAACTACTATACAAAGACATTACTGTTGTTCAGTCGCTAAATCATGTTGGACTCATTGTGACCCCATGGACTACAGCACACCAGATATCCCTGTCCTTGACTATCTCCTGAAGTTTGCTCAAACTCATGCCCATTGAGTTAATGATGCCATTCACCCATCTCCTCTTCTGTCATCCACTTCTCCTGCTGCCCTTAATCTTTCCCATCATCAAGCCCTTTTCCAATGAGTTGGCTCTTTGTACCAGGACACAAAGACACTAAATCAATTGTTATAAATACATTCAAAGAGCTAAAGGAAGAAATAGACAAAAAGTAAAAAGGAGAAAAATATTTTACTAAATAAAGAATATCAATAAATAAATAGAAATGATATTAAGGAACCAAATAGAAATTCTAGGGTTGAAAAGTAAAATAATTTAAAAATATATATTAAAAGTATGTTCTCTATGTCTGATTGGAAACTTAAAATAACATATGTAAAATAGATAACCAATGGGAATTTGATGTATGACTCAGGGAACTGAAACAGGGGTTCTGTGACAATCTAGAAGTGTGGGATGAGGCAGGAGATGGTAGGGATGTTCAGGAGGCAGGGGACATGGGTGTACCTGTGGCTGACTCTTGGTGATGTTTGACAAAAACCCACAAAATTCTGTAAAGAAATTATCCTTCAATTAAATAGATAATTTAAATGGCAAATAAATAACAGAAAAAATATATTAAAGGGATTCCACATCAGATTTGACCAAGCAGAAGAAAAAATCAGCAAACTTAATAAGTCAATTGACATTTTTCAGCCTGAGTAGAAAGATAAAAGGATAAAAAAATAAATAGAGCCTATAAGACTTGTAGGACACTATTAGACATATCCATATATAAACTATTAGAGTCTCAGAAGAAGAGGAGAAAGACAAAAAAAAAAAGAAAAAATTTAAAGATACAGGAGTCAAAATATCACAATCTGATGGAAGACATGAACCTACACATCCAATGAAATTCAACTAGGAAAACTTTAAAGAGAACCACACCAAGACACATTAAAACCAAATTTTTGAAAGACAAAGAGAATCTTTTAGGCAGCAAAAAGAAGAAACTAAAATAATAATTTTGATAATTATTATTATACAAATAATCCTTAATTAGATTAAGAGTTAATTTATCACTTGAAGCTATGGGGTCAGAAGGCAGTGAGACAATGTACTTAAAATGTTGAATAAAAAACAACAGCAGCAGCAACAACAACAACAATAATAATAAAAAACAAGTCTGTATACACAAACTGTTCTTCAAAAATGAAGGAGAAACCAAAGCCAAGTGAGCTTGCCATTAGTAGACCTATCCTATAAGAAATGCTATAGGGAGTCCTTCCGGCTGAAGTGAAATGGAACTAGACAGTAACTTGGAGCCATATGAAAAAGAAAAGAATACTCACATAGGCAAATATGAAAAACTATTATAATAGTTAGGGATTATAACTCCTTTTTCTTCCATATAAAGTAAGAGACAAATGCATAGAGACAAGTATTAATCTATTTTAATGGACACGAGAGGGATAAAATACTTTGTGATTATAAAAACATAAAAAGGGAGAGATGGAGCTATATATGAGTGAATTTTGTGTGTATTAAGTTGCTATTAATTCAAATTATAGATAGATATAATACAATGTATAAATACTTAATAATTTAAAATATCCAGTAAGGAAAATTTTTAATATACAGTAAAAGAAATGAGAAGGAAATTAAAACAGCACATCTAAAAAAACTAGACACAAAAAAAGATGAATTAAGGAAAAAACGGTATGACATAGAAAACACATAGAGAAAGGGAGGAGTGGATACTTGTCTGCAATATTTTAAATATAATTGTAGAGATTGGTAGAATAGAGGATGTACAATATTTGTCAGACTCCTTCATATCCATTATCTTATTTGATCCTGCATTTCCCCTGCAAATTTGGCATTATTATCCCTATTTGAGAGCTGAGGAAACAGGTTTACAGGCTGAGTAACTTCCTAAGATAAAACCAATAGTAGGATTTGAATCCAGGCCCATCTGATACCATCCACCATATTGTTGAAATGTTTGTTTGAAAAACGGAATGTATTGAGACAGGAGAATGAAATAAAAATGTTGACATACTATCTGCATCAGGGTTTCTTGGGGAGTTTCTAGACATTATAATTTTTTAGAGCATCAGAGGTGATTCCAATGTGTATCCAGATTGAGAATGATTGCCAAAATAGACGTTGGATTCTCTAGGAGAAATATAGGTTTTGGAATCAGGATGCTATGCTTTAGTTTGCTCTTACTGTCACTAATTTTCCCTGTGACATCTGGCAACTCACCTAGCCATGGTGCCATTGAGCTTACATATTAAATGGGGGAGGAAGAAAATAAAGATTAAATATGTAATTGATACACTATAGTAGAAAGTTATAAGTATATGCAGAAAAATAAAGCATGGTTAGGGGACTCTAGGTGTGGAATCAAGGCAGAGCAAGACAAGGGGAATGGGGGTTTCATATAAATAGGAGGTCACAGATCTCACTGAAAAGGTAAATACATATAAAAGTGTTGGAAAAGTATAAAGCATTATATGAGAATTTAAGATGGTTTTATAGGACAGTGCTAGATTCTTGATACAAGAAGGAAAACAAAAGCTACATGTTTTTATCTGCATAAGTGAATATGTTTTTTATTGATACATATTAGCTATTGAGGAAGATGATATTTAGGTTATAACTTCACAATGTCAATCAATTTGACTTTTTAAAACCACTCCATTGACCAGTTTTCACCAGTTGTTTGAACCTGGCATGATTAATGTTAACATAATGTTATATAGCACCTTCTAAATCTGAGCAATTAGTCAGTTTGGTCCATCCAGTCCTCAATTAAGTGAAGACAAAAATTGGACAAACTGATTATCTGATTATGCTTTAAAATGGTAAATTCACTACTCCGCTATGGCTATGCTATGACCATAGATCCTGCTAATATTTTATAATACATTCAATCTTATTTTCTGGACTTATGGCTTCTGATCATGTCCATACGTCATTGCACTCAAATAACATTGTGAGATAATAAAAATGTGTTCTATATCAGTGTTGTCAATGGATTTTACTATTGATTAGTCTCCTTTGTGTGCTACTCTCCAAGTTTCTGTATTTTAATAGAATCCATCAATTTCTGTATACCTTATGCATAATTACAATCATATTGTGAATTTTCTGAATTGATAGCATAGCATTTGTTGCCATGTACATAAAAAGCAAAAGAGTGTCTTTTTTTCAACTTGCCTTGTTGTTTCTAGAATGCTAGCTTTTGTCCATTTTTCTCTTTCATGTAAACCTTATGCTACTTATGTTAGCCATCTGGGTTCCCTGTTGTTCCCAATCTACCCAGTGACTTTCAGAGAGATCAAAAAACTATGTTTATACAGAAAATACAGGACATGGGTTTAGCTACAGACTGAAGAGTCTGAGTGGCCTTTAAGGGTGGCTGTCTGGCTTCAGAAGTAAAGTAAGTCTGATGCCAGAGAGCCATCTGTTACCTCTGAGCTTTTTTCATATTGCTTTTCTTACCTAAAATTTCCTCCCTCATTCTTCTTGATCACTCTTTCCATTGCTATTCTTAATCATCTCAAATAGGCTCCATGTTTAAAACTTTTACAATTGCTGTTCCCTAAGAATGATATGCAGATGACACCAGCCTTATGACAGAAAGTGAAGAGGAACTAAAAAGCCTCTTGATAAAAGTGAAAGAGGAGAGTGAAAAAGTTGGCTTAAAGCTCAACATTCAGAAAACTAAGATCATGGCATCCAGTCCCATCGCTTCATAGCAAATAGATGGGGAAACAGTGGAAACAGTGTCAGACTTTATTTTTTGGGCTCCAAAATCACTGCAGATGGTGACTGCAGCCATGAAATTAAAAGACGCTTACTCCTTGGAAGGAAAGTTATGACCAACCTAGATAGCATATTCAAAAGCAGAGATATTACTTCGCCAACAAAGGTCTGTCTAGTCAAGGCTATGGTTTTTCCAGTAGTCATGTATGGATGTGAGAGTTAACTGTGAAGAAAGCTGAGCACTGAAGAATTGATGCTTTTGAACTGTGGTGTTGGAGAAGACTCTTGAGAGTCCCTTGGACTGCAAGGAAATCTAACCAGTCCATTCTGAAGATCAGTCCTGAGATTTCTTTGGAAGGAATGATGCTAAAGCTGAAACTCCAGTACTTTGGCCACCTCATGCAAAGAGTTGACTCATTGGAAAAGACTCTGATGCTGGGAGGATTGGGGGCAGGAGGAGAAGGGAACGACAGAGGATGAGATAGCTTGGTGTTCATTGGAAGGGATGATACTAAAGCTGAAACTCCAATACTTTCGCCACCTGATGCAAAGAGCTGACTCACTGGAAAAGACTCTGATACTGGTACGGATTAGGGGCAGGAGGAGAAGGAGACAACAGAGGATAAGATGGCTGGATGGCATCACCAACTCGATGGACATGAGTTTGAGTAAACTCCGCGAGTTGGTGATGGACAGGGAGGCCTGGTGTGCTGTGATTCATGGGATCACAAAGGGTTGGACACGACAGAGCAACTGAACTGAGCTGAACCCTCATGCTATACTTTACGAGGGGGACTAAATGGTAAAAAACAATGGCAGCTACAAATTCTTTTAATGTGATATCTAAAATGCTTAGGATACAATTTTTATTCTTTTTTTTTATCACTTGTCTCCAGTTTCTGGCAATAACTGATCTTTTCGTCATCTCCATAATTTTGCTTTTTCCACAATGTCATAGAGTTGAAATCATACACTTTGGATCCTTTTCAGGTTATTTCACTTAAAAATATCATTTAAGCTTTCTTCATGTCTTTTCATAGCCCGATAGCCTTTTTCGTTTGCTTTTAGTGCTGAATAGTATTCCATTATCTGAATATACCACAGCTTATGTATTCATTACCCTGCTGAAAAGTATCTTGTTTTCAAGAGATTCTTGTTTTGACAGTCATGAATAAAGTCCCCATCAATATCCACAGTGCAGGTATTATGGACATATATTTTGAATTCATTTGGGTAAATATTAAGGAGTGTGACTGCTAGATTGTATAGGAAGAGTATTAGTTTTGTAAGAAAATGTTAAGCCTTATATTCTAAAGTGGCTGAATCATTTTGTATTCCTACCAGCAATGAATGAGAATTCTTGTTGTATCTAACGCTAAATGTTCAAAGGCAATTCCATGACTCCGTTTATATAATGTTCTTTAAATGACAAACTACAGAAATGGAGGACAGCTTAACGGCTGCCCAGGGTTAAGGATGGAGTAGTAAGAAGGTGGGTGTGATATAAAATAAAAACAGCCAGGATCTTCGTGGTGATGGGTGTGTTCTGCTGCTTCGGTGCATTGTTTTGTCAGCATACTGGTTGTCCTTTTGGAGTACAGCTTTGAAGACATTACCTCTGAAAGAAACAGTCAAAAATATGTGTTTTCTCTGCATTATTTTTCCCAGCTACATAGGAACCTACAATTATTTCAAAATTAAAGCTTCATGTTAACAGTTAATCAGGTGCCCCTCACTCAGAATGTTAACCGATAACATTAGCTTTTTCACATACATTCTTTTATCTCCATAAAGAAATTTGCACTTATCTAAAAATAAACATCATATTTACAAGATCTTAATAGTTTACAGAGTAATTTCACAAATGTTGCCTCATTTATTTTTTCCCAACCACTCCATTAGTTTTCATCTCCTTTTATTAATAATAGATGACGAAATTGAGAATGTGTAACTTTCCAGGGTGATCCATCTGGTAAGTAACAGGAAGGATTAGTGTCTGCTGTGCATGTATGTCTTGCTTCTCTCACAAAGACAATCTCTTTGGCTTTCTTTTTCTGCTCAGATACCTAATCCCTATTCTAAAAGTAAGTTTCTGTGTCTAGATTTATTGCTCATAGATTTTTACCCTTTCTCTTTGGCCAGCTGCATCTTCTTAGAAATGCCCTTATTACCTGCATTTACCATCTGGAACTTCTCAGCTTCAGCCTTCCAATGGCTCTCTTCTCAGTCCACGAAGCTCCCTAGTTCTCCAGGGGGCCTGGGTCTGAGCCCTGGGCCCTTGTCAGAACTAACGCTTTGAGTTCACAGAAGGCCTCTCCTGGGTCAAGAAAACTCCCTCACCCACACCTGGCTCAAATCTTCTTTTCCATCAGGCTATGACAAAAATAAAGTGCACATTCCTTCAAGTGCATTATTTGCTCCAGCATGTGGAATATGAAGAATAAGTGGCCCAAGGTATAAAAGTGATTCTAAGCAGTAGCAGTTCAACATCTGCAATCATACCCACATACGGAACTTGAATTTCCATTTGGTGTGCCAGATTTCTGAAGAATGTTGAAAATGTTTAAACCTTTGTGAATAATAGAAGGAAGAAATATAATTGGCCCAAAGAGAAAACTCTTTTACCAGTATTTTAATGCACTTATATTCAATATTACAAATATTATATTTAGTATTCTTCAGAGACTTCCAAAATCTAAAAAGGATGCCTTCAGTATTAGATGATATTTAAATAAATCATAATCTCAATACATATTATATGTCATATATATGTATATATGATCAATATTGCATAATCAGTAAGTGATATTAATGAATTGAAAAATGTTGAATCCATCATTTCTTGGCCGTAAAATATTCATAGAGTCATACATGGAAGCATTGCTTAATACCTTTCTTTGTACTGATGCTAAGTTCAAACTCCATGTGAGCACAATCACTCCCAGATTTCTACTTTATTCATTTACTAATTTATTCACATTCAACTTGTGCTTATGTATAGCAGCACCCATATTAGTAGATCTGTGATCTTCTCAAGGCTCCTCTGTCCATGGAATTCTCCAGGCAAGAACACTAGAGTGGGTTGCCATTCTCTTCTCCAGGGGATCTTCCCAACCTGGGAATCGAACTCAAGGCTCCTGCATTGCAGACAGATTCTTTACTATCTGAGCCACCAGGGAAGCCCAAGCAAAAAAGCTTTTCCTAATTCTTCTGCATCTTATACAAGCTATAAACTAAGAAATATCTTAGTTATTCCAAAGATCGGAATTGGGCCAAAATTTGCAGGGTCACGTTTTGATGTCCTGTCTTGCCATTTTTATTGTTAATACTGCTTTATAGCATGGGGTCTCATGACTAAACACTCAGCTTGTCCTCCTATCTCCTTGCCTCTCTCCCTCACTCCGTCTTCTCTCCCCATGGTCTCACTTCTGCATTTCCTGTGTTTCTCCTTCCCACTTGCCTTATTCCCACTCCAACACTCATCTTTTCTCCCTTCTCCTGACCCATCCCTACTTCTCTTTACCTCATCACTTGTCTAACTTTTACCACCTCCCATTTCATCTCCATCTTTTTCTTCTATGACTAAACACTCAGCTTGTCCTCCTATCTCCTTGCCTCTCTCCCTCACTCCGTCTTCTCTCCCCATGGTCTCACTTCTGCATTTCCTGTGTTTCTCCTTCCCACTTGCCTTATTCCCACTCCAACACTCATCTTTTCTCCCTTCTCCTGACCCATCCCTACTTCTCTTTACCTCATCACTTGTCTAACTTTTACCACCTCCCATTTCATCTCCATCTTTTTCTTCTATCCTCTTTTTGTAGTTCCCAGAAGCATGGTTCTCAAATTATATTTCTTATAAACATACTTTTATTCAGCAGATCAATATCCACAGCTTGTGTCAAGGGACATCTTGTCCTAATCATCTATAATGCATAGAAAGGACCAAGATGATCCCAAACACAGGAGATGAGTATTTCTTCAGTAATGAAAGCAAGCATTGTTAATCAGAGCTCCTTAGTGACAGCTAAGCATTTACTGAACTGAACTGAGGCATTTACTGAAACTTCACATTTTCTGTACATGCCAGTAACTCATCACTTTAAAAATCTGCTTTGAATTTTGAACAGTAACTATGGTAATACTAATAATAACAACAGATTCTTTGTAACGGAACTGCTATGGAACATATTCAGTTCAGTTCTCTCACTCAGTTGTGTTCGACTCTTTGCAACCCCATGAATTGCAGCACGCCAGGCCTCCCTGTCCATCACCAGCTCCCAGGGTTCACTCAGACTCATGTCCATCGAGTCGATGATGCCATTCAGCCATCTCATCCTGTATCGTCCCCTTCTCCTCCTGCCCCCAATTTCCCAGCATCAGAGTCTTTTCCAATGAGTCAACTTTTCGCATGAGGTGGCCAAAGTATTTCCAAGGAATAAGCATCCTTTTATTTCATGGCTGAATCAGCATCTGTAGTGATTTTGGAACCCCCAAAACCACTGTTTCCACTGTTTCCACTGTTTCCCTATCTGTTTGCCATGAAGTGACGGGACCAGATGCTACGATCTTCGTTTTCACCAGCTCCCAGGGTTCACTCAGACTCATGTCCATCGAGTCGATGATGCCATTCAGCCATCTCATCCTCGGTCGTCCCCTTCTCCTCCTGCCCCCAATTTCCCAGCATCAGAGTCTTTTGCAATGAGTCTACTTTTCGCATGAGGTGGCCAAAGTATTTCCAAGGAATAAGCATCCGTTTATTTCATGGCTGAATCAGCATCTGCAGTGATTTTGGAACCCCCCAAATAAAGTCAACCACTGTTTCCACTGTTTCCCTATCTGTTTGCCATGAAGTGACGGGACCAGATGCTACGATCTTCGTTTTCTGAATGTTGAGCTTTAAGCCAACTTTTTCCAGTCTCCTCTTTCACTTTCATCAAGAGGCTCTTTAGTTCTTCTTCACTTTCTGCCATAAGGGTGGTGCCATCTGCATATCTGAGGTTATTGATATTTCTCCCAGCAATCTTGATTCTAGCTTGTGCTTTATCCAGACCAGAGTTTCTCATGATGTACTCTGTATATAAGTTAAATAAGCAGGGCTACAATATACAGCCTTCATATATTCCTTTTCCTATTTGGAACCAGTCTGTTGTTCCATGTCCAGTTCTAACTGTTGATTTATGATATACCTGCATATAGATTTCTCAAGAGGAAGGTCAAGTGGTCTGGTATTCCCATCTCTTGAAGGATTTTCCACAGTTTATTGTGATCCATAGAGTCAAAGTCTTTGACATAGTCAATAAAGCAGAAATTGCCAACAGATGCTGGCAGTTTGATCTCTGGTTCCTCTGCCTTTTCTAAAACCAGCTTGAACATCTGGAAGTTCATGGTTCACATACTGTTGAAGCCTGGCTTGGAGAATTTTGAGCATTACTTTGCTAGCATGTGAGATGAGTGCAATTGTGCAATAGTTTGAGCATTCTTTGGCATTGCCTTCCTTAGGGATTGGAATGAAAACTGAACTTTTCAAATCTTGTAGCCACTGCTGAGTTTTCCAAATTTTCTGGCATATGGAGTGCAGCAGTTTCATAGCATCATCTTTTAGGATTTGAAATAACTCAACTGGAATTCCATCACCTCCACTAGCTTTGTTTGTAGTGATGCTTCCTCAGGCCCACTTGACTTCACATTCCAGGATGTCTGGCTCTAGGTGAGTGATCATACCATTGTGATTATCTGGGTCATGAAGATTTTTTTGTATAGTTCATCTGTGTATTCTTGCCACCTCTTCTTAATTTCTTCTGCTTCTGTTAAGTCCATACCATTTCTGTCCTTTATTGAGCCCATCTTTGCATGAAATGTTCCCTTGGTATCTCTAACTTTCTTGAAAAGATCTCTAGTCTTTTCCATTCTATTGTATTTCCTCCATAAAGAATGATAAGAAATAAAATTAATACAATGGGTTTATGTGCTTTGTTAAACCTATTATACAATATAAGCATATAGTATAAGTGGATCAAAACATCATTTGAGAATAATTCCATACTCCCAGTTGTGAGCCCCCAAGAGGCTTCCTGTTATGGTTTCTTCCAAGGGAACCAGAGGCTGAGTCTATGAGCAGTCAGAAAGTTGACGTGGGTGAGGGGTAAGCTTCTAGGATGGAAACCAGAAGTGATGTTGGAGTAAGCAGGGCACTGGGAGTGTAACTGAGCCCAGAGTAGCCCCCAGGCCCAGAACTGAAGCCCCAACCCCTGATTCTCTGGCTCCTGTGCTCTGCGCAGCCTACGGGTGGACAGACACATCCAGAGGCCATACAGTAAAGACCTGGACCAAAGGCCATTTCTTCCTCAGCGCACTCTGATCTTCTAATTCTATGTGCTCCAAGCTGCTCCTAGCTCTCGACCTGGGCCTCACATGCCAAGGGCCACTCTGTCTGTATTTCGGCTCTTCAAATCTGGCTTTTCTCCAGTGCTCAACTCCTAACTCCTCAAAAACCAGGACTATGACTGGCACATCAGTCAGGGCTCGGCACCATAGCTCCTGGGAATCTGTGCACAACACACGGGCAAGCCCAAACCCACTGCACAACATAGTTTTCCTGGAAGGTCTCTCTGGATTTGCACCTGCTGCCACTGGCTCACATTTCAGAAACCTGGAGGAAACTTGAACATCACGAATGAGAATCTTATTTGGTCTTATGAGCTGTCTTCTTTTTTTTTTCCTCTAGCTTTGTACTATGATAAATTGTCCGGTGAATCCTTGGACGTGGATGACATTCAGACCCATTTAGACTAATGAACTGTTTGCAAGTGATACAGCTGCATCTGATTTAGTGGGTGGATCCTATCCTAACAGACTCTTAAGATGCACATTTGATTCTTCAATAGGGAGATGGGTACTGACATCCTTCCTTTCTGTCTCTTGCTTTTGCTCCTGGAGGCTTCTTGGCCCTGTACCAACCTTAAGAAACTCAGCAGTGAAGCCTGGCATTGGACAATTGTGGAAAAGTTTGCCTTCCAGTTAGCACCCCTGCACTGGGGGCTGGAGGGGATCCTCAGAAAATGTACCCACTCTTTCTCCTCTCTCTCCTGCAACAACCTGGAGATGCAGGAAGGTGATAAGCTGCCTATGCTTCTAAGTGTTGAGGTTCCATCTAGAACTTAAGTATAAGAACCTATTACTTTATGAAATACAGCTGCTCTAAAAAGTTACATATAAATCTGATTGTGTTCAGGGGTAGAGTTGGACAGATTCAGTGAAATTAGATTTTAAATGTATCAGAGGCTTTGGGTATTTGAGAATAGCCTACGGCGATGCTTGGAAGAGAGAAGAATCTGGGATTTCCCTGGTGGCCCAGTGGTTAAGAAGCCACCTTGCAATGCAGGGGGTGCAGGTTCAATCTCTGGTTGGGGAATTAAAATCCCACGTGCTGCGGGGCAACTAAGGTTGCGGGCCACAACTTCTGCACCCACATGGCAACTACTTGGCCCACACGCTCCAGAGTGCGTGCATCATAACTAGAGGGTCAGTGCATTGCAACAAAAGATCCTGCATGATGCAACGAGGATCCTGAGTGCTGCAACTAAGACCCCATTCAGCCAAATAAAAAAATAAATACATAAAGGAAAAAGAGAGAGGAATCTTAGGTAGAAAAAATAACAACCTGAAAATTCTACTTGGTTCATTTGCTCATTCATTTCCTCACAAGATGAACTGTTTGTAGGGCACCAACTCTGTGCTTGGCTTTATTCCAGTGGCTAGTGACACAAAGGCTAATAAGCCACCTGCTGTATTTTTTAAGTCAGGGAATGCGTTCAAGACATAGCGAAGCCTGCCTCCCAGAACACCTATGTTTATACCACGCATGGGCATTCATTAGAACAGGCCAAGGTCCTGCCCTCAAGCTCAACCAGCGGGACCCGTGTTGGTAAGAGCCCACCGAAAAGTCCCTGAGCTGAGATTTCCTGCTCCTGAGGTCTGACATCATGGCCTTGCCTCTGTGCTAACAATGCCATGAGAAATGCAGGGGGAGGGAGTACTGGGGAGGCTCTGATGGAAGAGAGGACACCACTGTGGCATCATTGAGTGGAAAGTTATCCCAAGCCCAACAGGCAGGAAGAGCTTGCTTTCTTTGCAAAAGCACAGTCTTTTCTTCCATCCTCTAAAAAGATTTGTCTCCCTCTTCCTCACTGCTCCCTCTTTCCAGCTCCTCTCCACTTCTTCCTGCCGCCTCCAACCTGCGGCTTCAGGAAAATCAAGCGTCTCTGAGGTCAACCATCCAGGGCCATGGAGAAAGCATATGAAAGCAATCCTCAGAATTACAGCTGGAGGCTGCTTGACATATGTCGGCCTCAAAGCACATGTGAGACGGCTGTGTTAAGCTGTAACAACAGCGCTCCACGCCACCAGGCAGCAAATGGATTTTGGTTCCGCTTTAATTTCTAACGAACGGCCAAGCCTTCACCACATCCATCAGCGGGAGCCCTGCCTGCCGCATTAACAGCCTTGCTTAATGGCTGCCTTCCCGCTTATCACACCTCAGCCTGATTAAATTGTTATATAAAGAGAAATGTTTTTGCAATAAATACCTGTTGGGAATTTCAATCAGGTTCCCAGGCCACTGTTGCTGAGTCATGGTTCTTTTCTTCTCAGTTAATGAGGTTTTCATCAGCCCTGGCAGGGGTGGACTTGGGGGAGAAGAACTGATAGGTTTCAGTAGCACAGAAAGGAGAGAAGAATAGAGATGTAAACACCAGCCATCAGGTGGGAGATTTCCAGCTGGGAGTCTGGGAACAAGCTAGAGGTCCCTCGAACTCTCCCACCTTATTCCTGGGTCTGTGAGTGAAGTCCCTTCTCTGTGCTGGGAAGGGGTAGGGAGAAATCTGTGAGCAATGGTGGGGCCCTGCTCTGCTTGCTCTGTGTCCTCTCCAACCTCTTCCCTTCACCAGCCAAGCAAGATGTGGGATGTTCAGAAGGAAGCCAGAGGCCCAGGATGGGTGAGTAGGGAGCATGTGCTTACAGGCTTTCCAGACCTCTGTGAGCATGCAGTGTTATAATGCAGCAGGCCCTCTTCCCAGGACTTAATGAGTTGTAACCTCTGTAATCCTCAAAAGGACCCAATGAGCTTGGTATCGTCACCTCCACTTTGTGGATATGCACAGGGAAGCATCAAAAGGAGGAAATGAGTTGACCAATTCACACAACTGAGCGAGAGCAGAGCCAGCCTCTGACCCCAGCAGACTGCTTCTTAGCCAGGCCTAGACCTGCACTGGATACTGCTGAGCATTGGTGGGTGGTGCTTTTGAATACCCACCTACTTAACTGTGTGCTGAGTGTGTTACAGGGTATTGGAAATTGAAGATGATTACATGTACTTCTCTGCAAATGGTTGGTGATAGAGTTGGGGCAATAAAACACATCTGTGAAGTGGATCAAAAACAATCAAAAGGATAATCTTATTGTCAAGAAAACAAACCAAAAAAAGAAAAAGAAACTATACACATATCTGAGCACCTCTGATCTCGGAAAGCAGAAAGGCTCTTTTCCAGGCCAGCCTTACCCAGCAGGTGTAAAAAACCTGTGGTTGGACTGTGGCTGGGGAAGGGGTTTGATCAGAAGTGTTGGATAGCTAATCCAGGGTGGCTTCCTGGGTGTGGTGTCTTGTCAAGCCCCGAAGACACTGATGGATATGGATGGGCATAGGAAAGGGATGAGTGAGCTCCCTGTCATCTCCTTCCAACTTCTCCAGGAGCCCAGGGGTAGCAGCAGGAGACCAGGCTCACAGAGAGGGGGATGGCCCATGTCTGGTAGAGGCTCCACTGAGAATATTCATGAACAGGCTGAAGAAGGAGAGAAAGGGACCCCACCTCACTGCTCACTGGCTGTGATGAGACAGCAAGTTGATGACTTATGTTTTCGCCACATGGACCAGAACCTGAGCATTTTGACTCAGTATGAAATGTTCTGTGGCTTTAGAAGGGGAGAAAAAGAAATGAATCAACTTTCCAAGAAATTAGTTAACCCACAGATAGTTCATACTGGTCTAAACCAGATATTGGATACACACAATAGTAGACGCACAGTTTAGAGACATCCCATCAGGACACAAAATAAACCAGTTTAATCATCTCTCTCTGGCAGATAACGAAGCTGTTTCATTTTATTTTGGTTTATATCATGTTGGGCTCTCCAGGCCCAGTGAGTAAAGGGCTGTTATCTTGCCAGAGCGGGGGTGTGTGTCGGGGGGTGGGGGGTGGGAACTGGTCCCTAGAAGAAAGGAGGCTTCTCACCACACTTTCGTCATCACAGTATAAAGTCTGTGGTGAGAAAAGTGTTGTAGGAGAGGGGGTGGGAGTGCGTTTACAGTGTCGTCAAGAGGCAAAGAGAAGCTCAGGCTGAAGGGTAGCCCATGGCTTGGTACCAGTCAGTGAGAGGAGATGATTTGCTGAGTCATTGGACCACAACCTCCCTAGGCACAGCGTCTCCTCAGATAGCTTGACTCAACTGCCGCAATGGCCGTGAACTCTAGGAGGTGAACTCTGGGAGGTTTCAGCCTCCGGCTAGGTAGGGCAAGTGGCCCTGTCTGTCCTCCAGAAGGACCCCAGGGCCCAGAGGTGGGGACTGGCCCACCATCTTCTCAGTCTCCCGACCCTTCATCTGGATGACCCCAGTGCCCCTCTGCTGTCTCGTATACACCTTGCCACAGAGCCCTGCCAGGCATCCCTGACCCTCCTGACCTGCTGTCCCCTCGTAGCACCCCTGCAACCTCAGAGCTTGAAGACTCAGTTTTCTTACCCAATAAACGGGGACAGTAAAGCCTATCTCAAAGGTTGCTGGGAGGATCCTGTGAGATAAAGTGCCCCCTGGCTATGATAGCTTTTTAAGGAACCCATCCAGGATAGGATGGGCTTTTAGGGAATGACCATGGTCGTGACGTCTGCCTCCCAACCAAATGCCCTTTCAGCAAACTCCCTCATGCCAATGCCTGACTGACCTTCCCAAACCCCCACTTTTTCTCACTTATGCTTAATTAGCCACAGCCCCTACCAAATGTCTGTGAGATCAAGTTCAAATTCCCCAGCCGGGCGACCAACACCCTCCTCCATTGTCCCCACCTCATCTAGCCAGACTCCTCTCTCACAACCACAGAAGCTGTGGTTGACGCTGTTGCACTTAGCCTGGTCAATTTACTGTTCTCCTTTCACACCAACCTATTTTGCAGTTTAAGAAGAAAGCAACTAATGTAGTTGGCTCTAAATTTTTATTGAGTACATTGATAATGGTAGTAGAAAAACAGATAATATTTGTATTTGACTGTACATTTAAAAGAATATCTTTGTTGTTGTTCAGTCGCTAAGTTGTGTCCAACTCTTTGTGATCCCAGGGACTGTAGCTTAACAGGCTCCTCTGTCCTTCACTATATCCCCAAGTTTGCTCAAATTCATGTCTGTTGAGTCAGTGATGCTATCTAATCATCTTCTCTACTGCTCTCTTCTCCTGCCTTCAATCTTTCCCAACATGAGTCTTTTCCAATGAGTCAGCTTTTTGCATCAGGTGGCCAAAGTATTGGAGTTTCAGCTTCAGCATCAGTCCTTCCAGTGAATATTGAGGGTTGATTTCCTTTAGAATTGACTAGTTAGATATCCTTGCAGCCCAAGGGACTCTCAAGAATCTTCTCCAGCACCATAATTTGAAAACATCAGTTCTTCAGCATTCAGCCTTCTTTACGACCCAACTCTCACACCTGTACATAGTATCTGTATATATACCTATCTTTGCTGTTGTTTTAGTTGCTAAGTCACGTCCAACTCTTTTGTGATCCCATAGACTGTAGCCCGCCAGGCTCCTCTGTGCATGGAATTCTCCAGACAAGAATACTGGAGTGGGTAGCCATCCCCTTCTTCAGGGGATCTTCCTGACTCAGGGATTGAACCTGGGTCTCCTGCATTGCAAGCAGATTCTTTAGCATCAGAGCCACCAGGAAGCCTATACATATATATATATATATATACACATATACCTACAATTTCACACCCAGTTGAAACGGTAGGTTCAAGTTAACATTTGCCGAGCATATTCCAGGGCCTGTTACTGTACCAGGCAGAATATGAATGTGAAAATGAAGGACCTCAGGCTCCATGGCAGGTCGAGATGTTTTGGGGTCAGCACTTCCTCCTGCTTACCTGACATCATTTCCCACACGTGAAACCAGCTACTGATCCCATGGGTTTGTTCATCCTCACTTGCTCACACAAAACACAGATGCCAAGACACACATGGAGGCCCAAGTGCACAGAATTAATGTGGCATAAATTACTCCACCAAGGTGGCAGGTTCCATGTGGCCTATTCTATCTGCTGGATTACAACTTCTTGAAGCTTTGCATCTATTACCCTTCACAGGCTGCCGGACAGCCTGCAACACACTGTCATTTTTTGTTTGCCCTGATTCCTTGGCCCTTGTCTCCTCCATGGCCATTGGGGTGTACTCCTCTCAACTCAGGCCCCTCCCTTTGTCCTCCCTTTTGACCACACCCAGGTCTCTGACACTTTTATCCTGGCATCACCAGCAGTCAGGGTTAGGAGGGAACTTGGCTTGGTGTTCACGGCATCTGTTTCCACTTGGCAGCACTCGTTCAGAATGGGGAGCTGTCAGGCTCAAGGGGAATTTGCACAGTAGTCCATGAAGCAGTCTGATCTTTGGCAGTTTGGGGAAAGAGAAAAGTCTGAATTAAGTGGCCCTTAAGGCAACAGTTCTCTGCTCTAAGGTGACTTGCCAATGTGAGCCGTGGGAGCATGAAGGCTGCAGCTCCAGCAATTGTGTGGATGTTCCCTGGGAGCGCCATGGCAGGAAACCATCAGCACAGCACCTTGAGGGTCAGAACAAGCTGAAGAACACAGATGCCTATCATAGATCCAGACGGACCTGAGGACCCGTCCCTGTAATGGACTTTGGATCTGTTACCCAACCTCTCTGAGTTTCTATTGCCTCACCTGTAAAGTTAAAATAATAACTTTATAAAGCTGCTGTGAGGAAATGCATGTGAAAGAGCTGAGCTCAGTCCTGGGCTCCTAGGCATCACTCAAAAACATTTATTTGTCCCTTTGACAATCCTTGCCCTGCCCACATCATGGGGTTGTTAGGAGGATTTAAAAGTGCTCTGTAAATGGCAAAGTGTATACAGTGGGAGATGCTGTCCTGTCAAGACAGGGTTTGCAAACTTATTTTGTGGGGAAGAAGCAGAAAGGAAATATTTTAGACTTTGTTGGCCCTATAGTCTCTATTGCAACTATTTAGCTCTGCCAAGTGTATCAGGAGAGCAGCCACAGACAATAGGTAAATGTATCAATAAAACTTTATTTGAAAGACCATAGAGCAAGCCTGAGTTAGCTGGTGGGCCACAGTTCACCAACTGAGCATTAGAAGATAGGGTGAGGATCAGGCCCCCCTTGGGTTATGTGACTGAGGCTCACTCCTTGCCTCCTTTTCTGGTAGCTCAATGTGGAACATTTCGTCTAGATCCACTGGGAGCCCCAATCCTCAGGAGCTACATCCCTCAGCAGGAAACTTGCAACTGGGAAAAGAGCACAAGGGTTGCCTTCCACCCACCTCCCCTTGTCTTGAGAGTCTGCGGGCGAGACTCTGGGTTTGGTTACTTGTCGGGGCAGCAGTCCATCTGGAGCAGGGTTGCACAGTCAAATGCCTACAGGTGAAGCTGGTAATAAACATGAGTGGAGGCTTGGGGTCCCTCCTCACGGTGCCACCCAGTCTGTCTTCTGCTTTCCCATTCTGGTTGTGTTGGGGGACAGAAAACAGCAGAGCCAGTGATGATAATAAAGGGCCACTGGCACGCAAGCCAGAAACAATGAGGAGAGGTGAAGACAGGTGAACTGGCCAAGTCACGGCCCACGTGGAGGGCCAGCTCCCACTGAAAGCTGCCACTGAGTAATGGGGGCCAGGGGCGCTGTTTACATACCTTCCAGTGTTCAGGACATGCTTCAAATTCTTTTCTTTCAAAGTCTCCCAAGTTAAAATACAGTATGCATTATACGATAGAGTCAAAGAAAACAGATCCGGGACATCTAAGGAGCTCATCCTGCAATTCTGGGTTTCTATATCTGGAGAAATGAAAGCTTCAAGTTGTGCTCTAGAGAGCACAGGGCCATGAAAGGAAAGGTTTCTGGAGGAGAGGCCTGGATGTGCTCGACAGCCAGGGCTTCTCAGCCTCAGGGTTTGGGTATCTGAGGCCCAATAGTTCTTTTTGGCTGGGAGCTGTCCTATGCATTTTAGGATGCCCAGTAGCATTCCTGGCCTCCACCCACTAGTGTCGGTCTCGCTTCCCTTCCCAAGTAGTAACACCCAAAACTGCGTCCAGACTTCTGTCTCGAGGAGCAAAAATCACCTGAGTCTCAAGTCACTGGGTTAACCCCCCAGAGACGGACAGGGATGGCACTGTGAGGCAGGCCTGTCAAGTGATAGTGCTTCAGCCGCTATTAGTGGGCAAATGTTTCTAAATTAGCAAATTTTAATTTAGACCTAAATCTCCATTATTGCCTGAGGCTGGAGGAAAATTGGTGACCGTTTAAAATTAATTGGAACCCCGCTGTGAATCAGTGGAGGGTGACAAGTAGAAAAGGTCCGAATGATAAACTGGGCCAGAGCGATGGGGCAGAGGGGCAGGGGATGTGGGGCAACAGCTGGTGACAGATGGATAAGGAACCATGACTGGTCGGGAGCAGGGAGTCCTGCCAGGGAATCCTGCAGCCACGCTGTGAGAGCAGCGGCAGCTGTGGCCTCAACACGGGACCCTGAAGGGAAACCAGTGTTCAAGCTTCAAAGGCCTGGGGCTGGAGGCGACCGAGTTCCACAGGGAACATGATCCGCCGGGGACAGAGGCAGGTAAAACAAACCCCTGAAAATAGGGACTGATGGTTCCTGAGGCCGACAGCACTTTCTTAAAGTATCCAGACACCCTGGGGCTGTGCTTTATTAAAACCACTGGAGTTGGTGTGTCAATTCTCTCCTTAAACTCAGAAAACCATGATAAATGTAGATGATCCCTCAGACCAGTAGCTAAGGGACTCAGTCTCATCAGGATTAAGCTCTGGCTATAGAAATTGGAGAGCTTCCCTGCTGGTTCAGCGGTAAAGAATCCACCTGCAATGCAGGAGACACTGGAATTCGGGCTCGATCCCTTGGTTCTGATGATCCCCTGGAAGAGGACATGGCAACCCACTCCAGCATTCTTGCCTAGAGAGTCCCATGGACAGAGGAGCCTGGTAGGCAGCAGTCCATATGGTCGCAGAGTCGGACACAGCTGACGCAACTCAGCACACATGCATGCAGGCACGTGGGCACTGGAAGCCTGATCATGGGGAAAGAGATGCAAGCCTTTGAGGGAGAGATGGTGGTGTTCTAACAGAAGTGAGTGGGTGCAGAGGGGGCAGATCTGGAGGCAGTGGCAGGAGTGACTTTGAGAAGGAGAAAGGGGCTGGGAAGGGTCTTCTGGAGAAAAAGGCAAGGGCTAAGGGAAACCTTCAGTCAGAGGAGTGCACCTGGGGGTCTGGATGGAGGAGCAGAGTTGGAGGAGGCATTTCTGTTAGGACGGGCTGTTGTCTCAAGCTCCTCTGAGTTTCGGTCTTAAGTGAGGCCTTAGCAATTCAGGGTTTCTTCTTTTGACTTTCTGTCATGGACATTTGAGGTTAAAAGACTACAGCTTAGTTTGCCAGGCTGCAAACATCGCTGAAGTTTTGGCTGCAGGCCACCAAGAGCCTCCCAGGGAGAAGGGGGCTGTCTGAGCCCTGGCCATGTTTCTAGGACCTCAGCAGTCAAAGCTGCCCTTAGAAGCAGGAAGTGAAAATCCACATCCAGCCCCGTTGTCCAGGGCAATGGCCAGCAATCCCATTTTATGAATTAAAAAAACTTGAGGTGCTGGAAGTGTGAGTCACTCAAAGCCAACCAATCAGGAAGTTCAGGTGTGGAAAGGAGCCCTAGGGTCTGGACCCCTTCCCGCTCTAGACTCCTTTGCATGTTCCATGTTGCTCATTTCAAGACAATAGTGCCTATGGATGTGCGCTTTCCTGGTGGCTCAGTGGTAAAGAATCCACCTGCAGTAAAGGAGCCACAGGAGACATGGGTTCAATCCCTGGGTTGAGAAGATCCCTTGGAGGAGGACATGGCAATCCATGCCAGTATTCTTGCCTGGAGAATTCCATGGACAGAGGAGCCTGGTGGCTACAGTCTATAGGGTTGAAAAGAGTCGGACAGGACTGAGTCATCTTAGCATGCACACATGCGTGTGGATGTAGTTAGATGAGAGAAGAAAGAGTATCTGAGCTCAGGCCTCCGGGTGGGGAGTAGCTTGGACTCTCTAGGGGCTTGTCTGCCCAGGACACTTCAGGAGGGGACATGAACACTGCTCTGAATTTTAAGACAAGCCTGCACCCCACCTCTGCCCACCTCAGTCTCTACCACCCACTCGCTGGTCTTATTTGCTTTTGATTAGGTAGCCATGGTCTTCAATAATGCAGGCCCCCACCAAACACAGAAGAGGCCTGTCACCCAAAAATAACTTGAAAGGCAGACAGAGGGAAGCAGATAAGCATTCAAAATCACTTATTTATAGCGCGGAGATGAAGCTGTCAAAGAAGCTAGAGGCAAGCGACAGCCACAGCTTCCTTTGAGGGGCAACTGGGTGCCTTTCCCACCCTATGGGGGTACCTTGGAATGTGCCTCTGGATCTGGCCTAGTCTGGTGGGTCTGCAGAGAAATGGAAGACGGAGAGGTACTGGGGGAGGAAGGGAGGGAAGCAGAAGATGCTGCGACCTCAGTGAAGTGTTAGAGGGCGTCAGCCGGAACTTTTGGGGAGGTGCTGACATCCCTCTCCCTGGAGGGATTTAATGCAGAGGCTAGGACCCCATTCTGATGGTGTTAGTAGAATCCATGCATGAGGTTGGGAGATATGAGGGGGTCAGTGCTTTTTAACTCTGACTATGGTGAGAAAGACACATTTTTGCGCCTCATTCTCCATTCCTTCTGCAGGGAGACACCTTTGGCTTGAGTCCCTTTTCCGCCCCCTCTTTCCTCCTTTAGCTGTGCCCCTTGGGTTCGACAGTATAGAAGTCTGGATCAGACACTGTGCACTAGACAACCTCTAATGTCCCCTTCCAACTCTGAGTTTGCAATTCCGGAATGTTCCAGCCTAGCACTACAGTCTTTGGAAAAGAAACAGCCAAAGATTTTGTCACAGAAACAATTATTTCAAAGGGACAAAGGGACGCAAAGCCAGAGAAATTCAGACTTGCATAACAGAATTTTTTCTGCAGGAGTTTCAATAAGAAAGGTGCTTTTATAGCTCTAAGTGTGTATTTTGTTAACTGAAAACCAAAAATAATACTCTGGCTGATCAAAACTGACAGCATCGAACTTAAACGTCTCTGAATCCCGAACAACATACACAATCCGACCCAAATCAGCAAGATTCTATCTGAACCATCAAAGTGAATGGCAGCCTGGTTCTCAACCACAGAGGGTCCGAAAATGCCTATGAGGCCTGGTGGACTAGCTGGCCTCTGACACGGAACAGACAGAACAGTTCTGTGATTATGCACTGCTCACCTTTGATTCCTTCCCTTACTCAGGATGATTGCTCCTGATGGCGATCAAGGTAAAACTAATAGTGGTTTGTGAAGGCAATTGCAATTCCCAATTGATCAATCATGTTGCATTCAATTCATCCCATGAAAACGTGTAACGTGGGAGAGCATGAACCCTGCAAAGGCTGTGCGTTAATGCCGCAGACTACCTGCCCACCGGTCTGTCATGGATTCCCCGTGAGCCTGGAACCATGCCAAAGGAAACAACAGACTTGGAATACAGAGACTTCTCAAGGAGCTGAAATTGCTCCGGGAAATAAGGATGATTGCAAGCATGTGTGCTAAGTTGCCTCAGTTGACCCTATGGACTGTAGCCCGCCAGGCTCCTCTGTCCATGGGATTCTCCAGGCAAGAATACTGAAGTGGGTTTCCATGCCCTCCTCCAGAGGATCTTCCCGACCCAGGGATTGAACCTGTGTCTCCTGTGACTCCTGCATTGCAGGCAGACTCTTTATATGGGCTTCCTTATGGGGTGATACTTTGGCTGCCTGATGTGAAGAGCTGGCTCATTTGAAAAGACCCTGATGCTGGGAAAGATTGAGGGCAGGAGAAGGGGACGACAGAGGATGAGATGGTTGGATGGCATCACTGACTCGATAAACATGGGTTTGAGTGGACTCTGGGAGTTGGTGATGGACAGGGAGGCCTGGCGTGCTGCAGTTCATGGGGTCGCAAAGAGTCAGACATGACTGAGTGACTGAACTGAAGTGAACTGAACTGATGCGAAGCCACATAAGGATGATTCGGTAACTTTTTTTCTTGCATTAAGAGACGATTTGTTTTGAAATAATTTCAAACTTAATGCAAAGCCAGAAGTACAACAGAATGAATTTCTATATCAAACACCTTCACCCAGATTCCATCATTAACGTTTCACTGCATTTGTTTCTGCCCGCTTCTTGTGTATGCTAATTTATTTATGTTTGGTTTTGTTCAGTCGCTAAGCCGAGTCTGTCCTACTCTTTTTGACCCCATGGACTGTAGCCTGCCAGGCTCCTCTGTTCATGGAATTTCCCAGACAGGAATACTAGAGTGGGATGTCATTTCTTTTTTTTCAGGGGATCTTCCCACACCGGAGATCTAACCTATGTCTCCTGTATTGGGAGGTGGCTTCTTTACCACTGAACCACCAGGGAAGCCCTATTTATGTTTATCTATACTCAGAAGGCACTGGCACCCCACTCCAGTACTCTTGCCTGGAAAATCCCATAGACGGAGGAGCCTGGTAGGCTGCAGTCCANACCCTGATGCTGGGAAAGATTGAAGGCGGGAGGAGAAGGGGATGACAGAGGATGAGATGGTTGGATGGCTTCACCGATGCAATGGACATGAGTTTGAGTAAACTCCGGGATTTGGTGATGGACAGGGAAGCCTGACATGCTGCAGTCCATGTGATTTTGCAAAGAGTTGGACACGACTGAGTGACTGAACTGAGTGTAGTTATAGTTCCCATGACTGAAATCTAGAACTGTCCCTCTGTGCACAGGAGGCTTTTTCTGCCACAGAACCAACAGGTAGAGAAAAGCATCGTTGAACTGGCAGGGGAAATTGATCTCTTGAGTAACCGTGTTGAGCATCTTTTCATGTGTTTATTTTCCATCTGTATATCTTGCCTGGCGCAGTTGTGTTAACTGTTTTGCCCTCTTTATATGATTTCTAACTAAGTTTTGAGAATTTTAAAGTGTATTCTGCACACGAGCCTTTTTTCAGATTTGCAGCAGTGTTCTCCCTGCTTGCAGCTTGTCTTTTCTTTCTTTTAACCATATCGCTCACAGATCAAAAANTTGTGTTAACTGTTTTGCCCTCTTTATATGATTTCTAACTAAGTTTTGAGAATTTTAAAGTGTATTCTGCACACGAGCCTTTTTTCAGATTTGCAGCAGTGTTCTCCCTGCTTGCAGCTTGTCTTTTCTTTCTTTTAACCATATCGCTCACAGATCAAAAATTTTTAATTTGGAAGAAGTCTCGTTGATGATTTTTCTTTTGTGGATTGTGTTTTCACGGCTATATGTAAGAACATTCTCCTGATCCAAAGTCAGAAAGATTTTTCTCTTTTTGCTATATTTTTTTAGTTTTATGTCTTATATTTAGATCTGTGATTCATTTTGAGTTTATTTTTGTGTTAAGTATGATACATATAGATACCCAATTTTTTCAGCATTGTTTGTTGAAAGACTGTTCTTTCTCTGCTGAATTGGCTGTCTACCTCTGATAAAAATTAATTGACTCTTTTCATGGGTTTATTTCTGGATTCTCTAATCTGTTCCATTTGCTTATGTGTCTTGCCAGCTACAGTTTTGAGCTGTGTAGCTAATAGTAAGCACTGATATAAAGAAGTGTTACATTTTCTAACATTTTTCTTCATTTTCAAAATTGTTTTGGCTTCCCCATTTATTGTAGAATCAGCTAGTCAATATCTACAAAAATCCTTCTGGCATTTTGATTAGGATATTATTACATCTCTAGATCAATTTGGAAATAGTTGATCTTGAGCCTTCCAATGTATGCATAGGGGATATTTCCTACTTAATTTAGGTTTTATTTTTCTTTCATCAGGGTTTTATAATTTTTAGCACAGAAATGGCATACATTTTGTTAACCTTTCAGTGTGAATCCCATTTTTTGTACCTATAATAAATTATACGTTAAACTTTTTTCAATTTCAGATTATTCATTGATGATACATAGATATGTGATTGGTTTCCCGGTATCATATCTATATTGGACTTCCCTGGTGGTTCAGACAGTAAAGTGTCTGCCTGCAATGCAGAAGACCTGGGCTCGATCCCTGGGTTGGGAAGATCCCTTGGGGAAGGAAATGGCCATCCACTCCAGTATTCTTGCCTGGAAAATTCCATGGATGGAGGAGCCTGGTGGGCTAC
Organism: Oreotragus oreotragus; assembly: GCA_006410675.1. Taxonomy (NCBI): domain Eukaryota; kingdom Metazoa; phylum Chordata; class Mammalia; order Artiodactyla; family Bovidae; genus Oreotragus; species Oreotragus oreotragus. Next base: position 349,091 of record SJYX01016368.1, on the reverse strand, counting down.
AGTCCGTGGGGTCACAGAGAGTCAGACATGACTGAGCAACTTCACTTTCTTTCTTTCTTCTCTACATCAATCTTTTATCTTCTGAAAACTTAAAAGATCTTTTTTGTAGCTTTCATGTGATTTTTTATGTACTCGAGTGTACTATCTATAAATAGAATTTTATATCTTTCTTTTTAGTCTATACAGTTTTTCTTTTTTACCTTACTGCCAGAGATTTTTTTTTTTTTTTTGATCCCCTGGAGAAGGAAATGGCAACCCACTCCAGTACTCTTGCCTGGAAAATTCCGTGGATGGAGGAGACTGGTAGACTACAGTCCATGGGGTCTCAAAGAGTTGAACAGGACTGAGGGATTTAGCTTCCTTTCTTTATACTCATTTTTATGGGCTTCCCACATGGCTCAGTGTTAAAGAAACTGCCTGCCAATGCAGGAGACTCACATTTGATCCCTGGGTTGGGAAGATCCCCTGGAGGAGGAAATGGCAACCCACTCCAGTATTCTCGCCTGGGCAATCCATGGACAGAGGAGCCTGGTAGGCTACAGTTCATGGGGTTGCAGAGTCAGATGTGACAGTGACTAAGCAACAACATATCCATTATCACTAGCGTTTCTCTAACTTACTTGAAGCCAAGCTGCAGACATGATTTCCTATTGCTCTTAAATAACTCAGTGTGTATTTCCAAAACTCAGGATATTCTCCACATTGCCATATGGACCTACAAATCAGAAAATCAACATTGACACAACATCACCATCCAAATCTCAAGCTCCATTCAGCTTTCCCTGACTGTCCCAACAAGGACTCTTTCCCCCCAGGCCCAGGTTGCCATAAAGGGCAGACACAGCATTTGGTTGTCATGCCTCTTCAGTCTCCTCTATCTGCTCTATCTGGGGCAGTTCCTCGGGCTTTACATTCTCTAGGATGCTCCTCGACCTGCCTGATCTGATATTTCTTTCTGGCAGAGTCAGGTCAGGCTTTCCTCGCAGGAATATTGCAGAAATGACACTATGCTCTTTTCAGCACCTCACAGTGGAGTGTCACACGACACCCATCTGTCTCAATATTGGTTGACTTCTTGATCATGTTGCCAAGTTTTCCACCTTAGAGTCATCATTTTCCCTTTGCAGTTCAGTAGTATATAATGCAGAGAAGGCAATGGCACCCCACTCCAGTACTCTTGCCTGGAAAATTCCATGGATGGAGGAGCCTGATAGGCTGCAGTCCATGGGGTAGCTAGGAATCAGACACAACTGAGTGACTTCACTTTCACTTTTCTCTTTCATGCATTGGAGAATGAAATGGCAACCCACTCCAGTGTTCTTGCCTGGAGAATCCCAGGGACGGGGGAGCCTGGTGGGCTGCTGTCTATGGGGTCACACAGAGTCGGACACGACTGAAGTGACTTAGCAGCAGCAGCAGCAGAAAATAGTTAAAAAAAATTTTTTTTAATTTGAAGAAAATTGCTTTATGTTGTTGTCTTGGTTTCTGCCATACAGCAACACAAATCAGTCATAATCGTATATATATATATATTCCTTCCCTGTTGAGCCTCCCTCCCTTCCCTCTATCCCACCCCTCTAGGTCATCACAGAGTGCCAGGCTGGGCTCTCTGTGTTATACAGCAGCTTCCATATTTTTATATAAAAAACATGAATTCATACTCATTCCTCTAATTCCAATCCAGACCTACAGTTTATTCTAGCCTCTTCTGTTTCCATGTTTTTTAGTGCCATCTCCAAATGTGAGAAACCTGGTCCTCATTATTTTTAATGTATGCACTTATGTGCTCAATCAATTTACTTATTTGCTAAATGGATCCCATCTCCCAAATATGCTGATCATCTACTGTGCCTGCTACTCACACCCAACCCACTCCTATTACTTCACATCCTGGCATACTGAGGAGAACGTGGTCCAAGGTGCCTCTTCATGGCAGCCCTATCTGTCCCCGCCCTTACCAGCATGTGAGAGGCCCACCTCTAACTGTTCTGAGATGGGGAGGGAGGGGCAAGGATAAAGGAAAGGAAAATGCAAAGAGCTGATAAAGGAACAAACAAAAAATCATACCAAAATTTAAAAGACTATGTTGCACAGTTTGTAAATGGCTGAACCCAAACTAAAACCAGGACTCCTGGTTCACTCCACTACATAACAGAAGAGACCATCACACACAGCATGCTAACTGTCAAGCCCTAGAGAATGTGACGTTAATTTGTCTTTTTCATATCTTCCACTTTTTCATATGTTCCACTGTTGTCTGTTTCATTTGTTTGGTTTTATTTCTTCATCACACAATCTTGGCATCTGAAGGTTGTGCAGAATACTGAGGGCAGGTAATGGATGTAAGCGTGAAAATCATGAAAGGAAAAAAGAAAGCTAACTGTGGCAGTAATGCCCTAAGGCGATCCCCAGTGAGTTGCATGATCCCCTCCTCTTGAGTGCAAGCAAGACATGCGGCTGCTTGTGGCCAACTTAACATGGCAAGGGTGATGGCTGTCACTCCTGTGATTACATCACTGTGGACCGACAACTCCATGGTAGTGCACTGCTGCCCTCCTACGTGGAAGCCGCCAGGAGTAAGAGGCTCACACGGCAAGGAGCTGCGGGCAGCCTCTAGGCGCTGAGAACTGGCCTCAGATGATAGCCAGCAAGTAGACGGCGACTTTGACGTTACATCTGCAAGGTACTGAAATATGTCTGCCACATGAGCTTGGCAGAGGCTCCCAACCTTCACAAAAAATAAAACCCACAGTCCAGCTTATACCCTGACTATGTAACAAATTATAACAAACTATATATATATGTGTGTGTGTGTGTATACACATACATACATATCCAGTTGTGTCCTACTTACCTATTACTACACAGAAAACTACCCTGAAACTTAGTGGCTTCAAACAGCAACTGTTTTATGGATTAGAATTTGGGTGTAGTGTTCAGCTTGGTGGCTATTTTCTTCTGGGAGGTATGGGCTTGGGTTGTTCTGGTGGCTGGACTGAGTCAGAAGGTCCCAGAACAGTCCAGTCGTCTGTCTGGCACCTCAGTGAGTCTGTAGTGATTCTGGTATCTCTTTCTACAGGTGGTGAGCTTGGGCTCCAGCCTGGTGATCTCAGTGAAGTGAAGTCGCTCAGCCGTGTCTGACTCTTTGCGACCCCATGGACTGTAGCCTACCAGGCTCCTTTGTCCATGGGATTTTCCAGGCAAGAGTACTGGGGTGGATTGCCATTTCCTTCTCCAGAGGATCTTCCCAACCCAGGGACTGAACGCGGGTCTCCCGCATTGAAGACAGACAGTTTACCGTCTGACCACCAGGGAAGTCTCAGAGTGGTTGGAATCGTACCATGACAGTTGGCTTCCATGAGGGAATGCTCCAAAAGGTCAAAAGTGAAAGCCTTGGCTCTCTTAAGGCCTGGCCTCAGAGATTACCATGGCAGCTCATTGTATTGGTCAAAGCCACTCGCAGGCTCTGGTGAGGCTGGGGTGGGGAGTAGGCTCCACCTTTCCACGTGCTCAGTGACTCAGTCGTGTCCGACTCTTGGCCACCCCATGGACTGTAGCCACCAGGCTCCTCTGTCCGTGGAATCTTCCAGGCAAGAATACTGGAGTGAGTTCCAATTTTCCTTCTCCACCACCTTTCCATAGAGTCAGTAGTAATAAATTTGTAGCTGTCTTTAACCCAGTACAATTTGTTTAAGCAAATTATTTTCCCCTTTTACAGAAATAATGAGTATTTACCTCATAAAGTCGTTGTGATAATTAAATGACTTAATGTATGCAAGGTGCTTATTATAGCACCTGGACATAATAACTGCTAAATAAGTGTTTATTGTTCAGTCGGTTCAGTCACTCAGTTGTGTCCGACTCTTTGCGACTCCATGGACTGTAGCACGCCAGGCCTCCCTGTCCATCACCAACTCCCCGAGTTTACTCAAACCCATGTCCATTGAGTTGGTGACCCATCCAACCATCTCATCCTCTGTGGTCCCCTTCTCCTCCCACCTTTAATCTTTCCCAGCATCAGGGTCTTTTCAAATGGGTCAGCTCTTCACTTCAGGTAGCCAAAGTATTGGAGTTTTAGCTTCAGCATCAGTCCTTCCAATAAATATTCAGGACTGATTTCCTTTAGGATGGACTGGTTGGATCTCCTGGCAGTCCAAGGGACTCTCAAGAGTCTTCTCCGATGCCACAGTTCAAAAGCAAAAATTCTTCAGTGCTCAGCTTTCTTTATAGTCCAACTCTCACATCCAGACATGACCACTGGAAAAACCATAGCCTTGACTAGATGGACCTTTGTTGGCAAAATAATGTCTCTGCTTTTTAATATGCTGTCTAGGTTGGTCATAACTTTTCTTCCAAGGAGCAAGCGTCTTTTAATTTCATGGTTGCAGCCATCATCTGCAGTGATTTTGGAGCCCCCCCGCCAAAATAAAGTCTCTCACTGTTTCCACATCTATTTGCCATGAAGTGATGCGACCAGAGGCCATGATCTTAGTTTTCTGAATGTTGAGCTTTAAGCCAACTTTTTTCACTCTTCTCTTTCACTTTCACCAAGAGACTCTTTAGTTCTTCTTTGCTTTCTGCCATAAGGGTGGTGTCATCTGCATATCTGAGGTTATTGATATTTCTCCCGGCAAACCTGATTCTAGCTTGTGCTTCACCCAGCCCAGCATTTCTCATGATATACTCTGCTGCTAGGTAGCTTCAGTAGTGTCCGACGCTGTGCGACCCCAGAGACGGCAGCCCACCAGGCTCTCCTGTCCCTGGGATTCTCCAGGCAAGAACACTGGAGTGAGTTGCCATTTCCTTCTCCAGTTCATCAAAGTGAAAAGTGAAAGTGAAGTCGCTCAGTTGTGTCTGACTCCTAGCGACCCCATGGACTGCAGCCTTCCAGGATCCTCCATCTGTGGGATTTGCCAGGCAAGAGTACTGGAGTGGGGTGCCATTGCCTTCTCTGCATGATATACTCTGCATATAAGTTAAATAAGCAGGGTGACAATATACAGCCTTGACGTAATCCTTTTCCTATTTGGAACCAGTTTGTTGTTCCATGTCCAGTTCTAACCGTTGCTTCTTGACCTGCATACAGATTTCTCAGGAGGCAGGTCAGGTGGTCTGGTATTTCCATCTCTTTCAGAATTTTCCAGTTTGTTGTGATCCAAGCAGTCAACAGCTTTGGCATAGTCAATAAAGCAGAAATGGATGTTTTTTCTGGAACTCTCTTGCTTTTTCCATGATCCAGCGGATGTTGGCAATTTGATCTCTGGTTCCTCTGCCTTTTCTAAAACTCACTTGAACATCTGGAAGTTCACGGTTCATGTACTGCTGAAGCCTGGCTTGAAGAATTTTGAGCATTACTTTGCTAGCGTGTGAGATGAGTAATTGCGCAATAGTTTGAGCATTCTCTGGCATTGCCTTTCTTTGGGATCAGAATGAAAACTGACCTTTTCCAGTCCTGTGGCCACTGCTGAATTTTCCAAATTTGCTGGCATATTGAGTGCAGCACTTTCACAGCATCATCTTTTAGGATTTGAAATAGCTCACATCCCTTGCTTGGGATGGCACTTTGGATAACTTGAACTATATGAAAATGGCTATTTGATCATTTTTATACACAAAGATGGTATTTGCTATGGCTCAACCTAATAATATGTGCTCAATAAATGTTTATTGAATGAATAAGGACTTAATATCTATTTAAAATTTTCACTTAGTCGGTTGAATTAGCCAGTCCTAGACAAGATCTCTCTGAAAACCAGACTTAAATATCCAATTTCCTTCTCGACATTTCCTCTAGGGTATCTAATAGGCATCTCAAGGTTGACATGCCCAAAGTGAAGGTCTTCTCCCAGAGCCCATCCTGCAGTCCCGGCATTCCTTCCTTTTTTCTGAATCTCAGCAAATGACATCAACCATTCTGGTAAAAAGTACATATATATAGAAAGAAAGGTATACCTTATGCCTTAATTTCTCTCTTTTCCTCACAGCCAATTCACAAGGAAGTCTTGCTGGGCTTTTTACAAAGGCTTCCTCGAGTCTGCCGTTGCCAGTTCCATCCCCATACAAAGCTCCGTCATTTCTTCCCTGTCTCCCTATTGATTCTTATTCCATTTACTGTCCTCCAATTCTTATAGTCTGTCCTACACTCAGAACCCCAGGTAACGTTTAAAATGAAACCCAGGCCATCACACTCCTCTCCCAGGTCCTGACCACGTCTCTGGTGCCCACTTCCGCCGGCTTTCTCTCACCCACTGAGCCTCATCACACTGGCTTCCCACTGTTGTTGCATAGGCCAGCTCCTCCCCTCTGCAGAGCTGTCCTTCTTGGGACACTCTCCCCCAGACACTGCCCTGGCTAATCACTGACTTCATCCAAGTCTCTGCTGAGTTCTCAGCTCTCAGAGAGATCCCTCTGAGCTTCAGAAGCCTCTTTGACTACAGTGGGAGGAGGCTTGCCTCTGTCTTGTTCATCAGTCTCTCCTTGGCATCTAGTACCATGCCTGGAACATGGTGGACATTTAATAAATGATTAATGAATTAATAAATTTCAAATGGGGTGAAGGACACAGGAATCTGGAGATGGAAGAAACATTTTAAAAGCTATCAGTAGATGATCTCCAAAAGTGACACATTTTTAACTAGGAAAAAGTAGAACCAGTAAGTCCTGTGGCAGTATAGAGGAGGGTGCTCTTGGGAAGCTTCAGGGCAGAAGTGGCATTTGAGATGGTCCCTAAAGGGCCAGGCAAGATTTCTATAGCCATAAAAGGACAGGTAAGATACTGATAAGTGTGAAGGATCCCCAGGGCCTTTTTGTATGGCTCAAATGCAGTGTGCCCAGAGGAAACCAGGCCAGAAAGCTGTCCTGGGGCATCAACTTAAAAGCTCTGCTCTTTGATCAGTGGGGACCCTCTGAAGAACTATAAATGAAAAAAGGAAACCAGCATTCATTGACTGCTTCTTAAGCTGCAGGTACCAAGCTAGGCAATTTCACATCTGATAGTCATCTCTTGTATTATATTAAGAAAATGACCCAGAATCACGTAAAGTAGTGTCTGTGAGAGGTAACTGTAGCAGCAATGTGCAGGATTAGTTGGTAGAGAAAGGCTTGTAGAAAGGAGACCAGCCAGGAGGCCAAAAGTGATGAGGGCCCAACCAGGGGACATTGCAAAGGAGGTAGTTGATATATTTGATGATATAAAGACATTGTGTGTGTGCACTTTTATTTTGATTATCTTTTTGATGTCCATTGACCTCCAAGATGTGTAATTTAACAACATAGTTTAGAAAATTTAAGCAGTATAGAAAGCTCTTAAATAAAAGCATTTTTTCCCCTTGGCCCCTCCTGCCAGTTCCTCTTCCCAACCTAACCACAGTTATCACTTTTCCCCTACTCTGGGATGAGAAGGAAATGATGATGTTGCTGGGACATGGTGTCAGAGACAGGGGCCTGCTGAAGGGGAGTGAAAGATGCTTCTGAGGCTTCCATCATGACTTGGGGATGGCCATGCCATTATCTGAGCTAGACAATCCAGGGGTAGGGCTGCTCCCTGTGTGTGGGAGTCAGTGAAGGAATGCATTCTACCTGAATACTGCCCACTCACTCTTCTTCCATTTGGCCCATGGACTCTTACCCTGTGAAGCTGTCACGACCAGGAAAAGGTCCATTTCACCCTCCTTGCATGCCCTGCCCCCACACTCTGTGTCTGCTGAATCAAGATGGCTCAGAATATAGAGAAGGGACCAAGATCTCCAGGCAGCCTGTGCCACTCTGGAGACCACTCCCAACTCTCCTGCTTCCTGCATTCCTGTCCTATGGCAGCAGGTAAGCTGTCATTGTTGCCCAGTCGCTAAGTCATGTCTGACTCTTTGCGACCCCATGGACTACAGCGCTCCAGGCTCCTGTGTCCTCCACTACCTCCCTGAGTTTGCTCAAATTCATGTCCATTGAGTAGGTGATGTCATCCAACCATTTCACTCTCTGTCACCCCCCTCTCCTCTTTCCCTCGGTCTTTCCCAGCATCAGGGTCTTTTCTAATGAGTTGGCTCTTCGCGTGAGGTGCCTGGAGGATTGGGGCTTCAGCTTCAGCATCAGTCCTTACAATGAATATTCAGGGTTGATTTCTTTAGGATTTACTGGTTGGATCTCCTTGCAGTCCAAGGGAGTTTCAAGAGTCTTCTCGAGCACAATTAGAAGCCATCAATTTTTCTATGCTCAGCGCTCTTTATGGTCCAAATCTCACATCCTTACATGACTGGAAAAACCATAGCTTTGACTATATGGACCTTTGTCAGCAAAGTGATGTCTCTGCTTTTTAACATGCTGTCTGGGTTTGTCATAGCTTTCTTTCCAAGGAGCAAGCATCATTTAATTTCATGGCTGCAGTCACCATCTGCAGTGATTTTGGAGCCCAAGAAAATAAAATCTGTCACTGCCTCCACTTTTTCTCCTTTTATGTGCATGAAGTGATGGGACTGGATGTCATGACCTTAGTTTTTTTAATGCTGAGTTTCAAGCCAGCTTTCTCACTTTCTTCTTTTACCCTCATCAAGAGGCTCTTTAGTTCCTCTTCGCTTTCTGTCATTAGAGTGGTATCATCTGCATTTCTGAGGTTGTTGATATTTCTCCCTGAAATCTTGATTTCAGCTTGTGATTCATCCAGCCTAACATTTCACATGATGTACTCTGCATAAAAGTTAAATAAGCAGGATGACAATATACAGCCTTGACATACTCCTTTCCCAATTTTGAGCCATCTGTTATTCCAAGTCCAGTTCTAACTGTTGCTTCTTGACCTGCACACAGGTTTCTCAGGAGACATGTAACATGGTCTGGTATTCCCATTTGTTTAAGAATTTTCCACAGAATGTCATGATGCACACAGTCAAAGTCTTTAGCGTAGTCAGTAAAGCAGAAGTAGATGTTTTTTTCTGTAACTCCCTTGCTTTCTCCATGATTCAGTGAATGTTGGCAATTTGATCTCTAGCTCCCCTCCCTTTTCTAAATCTAGCCTGTACATCTGGAAGTTCTCTGTTCATATACTACTAAAGTCTAGCTTGAAGGGTTTTTGAGCATAACCTTGCTGGCATGTGAAATGAATGCAAAAGTACAATAGTCTGCACATTCTTTGGCATTGCCCTTCTTTGGGATTGGAATGAAAACTGACCTTTTCCTGTGGTCACTACTGAATTTTACAAATTTGCTGACATATTGAGTGCAGCACTTTAACAGCATCATCTTTTAGGATTTGAAATAGCTTTGCTAGAATTCTTTCACCTCCACTAGCTTTGTTCATGGTAATGCTGCCTAAGGCCCACTTGACTTCACACTCTAGGATGTCTGGCTCTAGGTGAGGGACCACATAATCATTGTTATTTCGATCATTAAGACCTTTCTTGTACAGTTCTTCTGTGTAAGACCTTTCTTGTACAGTTCTTCTGTGTATTCTTACCACCTCTTCTTAACCTCTTCTGCTTCTGTTAGGTCCTTACCATTTCTGTCCTTTAGCATGTCCATCCTTGCATGAAATGTTCCCTTGGTATCTCCAGTTTTCTTGAAAAGAGCTCTAGTCCTTTCCATTGGTAGATGAAAGGACCTCAAGAAAGTGAAGACTGTGCCTTCCTTCTCTTACTCTAAAGACTTCTTATATTAAGAAAGTCATAACCTCTACCACCCACAAACATCTCCTAGCTACCAGCCATGGCCCCACAAATATATACAATTGGCCCTTGAACAACGTGGATTTGAACTGTGTGGGTCCACTTGTACGTTACTTTTGTTCAATAAATAAACATGTAAAACATCATATGCAAGACTTGTATTGAAATGGATAACCTCTGCTTACAGACATAGGTGAATGATATTTAACATAAATTAATAATACATTAGTTTTCTTACTGTTTTATAACTTTGCTTTCAAAGAGTCACATTACCATGCAGTGTCTCTCATAATTGGAGAGACTGCATATCAGCCTATCATCACAAGTAAGCCGCTTTTAAAAAATAATAATGTAACAATGTTTCCAATACTGTATTATGAATATGACTGTAATACTGCATGCCATAAAAGCTTTATAACTATTCATTCATTAGTATAGATGCTAGGCTCCATGAAGCAATTTTATTGATTACACTAAAGCAGTTATATTGCTGTTCCTTCATTATCAATGCATGAATCATCTTACCTGTAAATAAAGATGAAATTCTTTTTCACATTCTCATTTTTGATGTCTATTCATGATATGTATAATGTCTACAGCATTTTCTATCATAAGAGATATATTAATTAGGTACAGAGAGATAATGCAGCTTTCAAACAGTTGACATACACTTATTGTATCAATAAATAGAGTACAGTACTCTAAATGTATTTTCTCTTCCTTTCTTAATAACACTTTCTTTTCTCTAGCTTACTTTATTGTAAGCATGAAGTATATAGTACATATAATACACAAAATATGTATTAATCAACTGTTTATGTTATCCGTAAAGCTTCCAGTCAACAGTAGGCTATTAGTAAAGTTTTTGGAGAGTCAAAAGTTATTAGTGGATTTTTGATGTTTTTCAAGGGTCAACTGTATTTATAAAGTACACACACACACACACACACACACACACACACAAACACACACCCACACACGTTACATTAGTCAGAATTCTCCAGAGAAGGAGGATACATCGGATTTGTGTGTGTGTGCTTATTTATTGATTTATTTAACGTGAGAAATTGGCTCACTCAATTATGGAGGCTGACAAGTCCTCAGATCTGCAGTCAGCAAATGAGATCTAGGAGAACCAATGGCATAATTCCAGTTTGAAGGCTGGCAGACTTGAGACCCAAGGAAAGCCAAAGTTTGAGTTGGATTCTGAAGGCAGGAAAAGACTGATGTCCCAGGTTAAGTATTCAGGCAGGAAAAGTTTCATCTTACTTGAGGGAAGGTCAGCCCTTTTGGTCTATTTAGGTCTTCAACTGATTGGGTGAGGCCCACCCACATTAGAAAAGCAATCTGCTCTACTGATAACATGTTGATCTCATCCCAAAACACTCTCACAATCACACTCAGAATAATGTTTAACTAAGTATCTTAATCATCTCATGGCCCAGTAAAATTAAATTAATGCCTAAAATTAACCATCACACATTTATATTTATATATATATATATATATATATATTACTTTCTTCTTTTACCCTCATCAAGAGGCTCTTTAGTTCCTCTTCGCTTTCTGTCATTAGAGTGGTATCATCTGCATTTCTGAGGTTGTTGATATTTCTCCCTGAAATCTTGATTTCAGCTTGTGATTCATCCAGCCTAACATTTCACATGATGTACTCTGCATAAAAGTTAAATAAGCAGGATGACAATATACAGCCTTGACATACTCCTTTCCCAATTTTGAGCCATCTGTTATTCCAAGTCCAGTTCTAACTGTTGCTTCTTGACCTGCACACAGGTTTCTCAGGAGACATGTAACATGGTCTGGTATTCCCATTTGTTTAAGAATTTTCCACAGAATGTCATGATGCACACAGTCAAAGTCTTTAGCGTAGTCAGTAAAGCAGAAGTAGATGTTTTTTTCTGTAACTCCCTTGCTTTCTCCATGATTCAGTGAATGTTGGCAATTTGATCTCTAGCTCCCCTCCCTTTTCTAAATCTAGCCTGTACATCTGGAAGTTCTCTGTTCATATACTACTAAAGTCTAGCTTGAAGGGTTTTTGAGCATAACCTTGCTGGCATGTGAAATGAATGCAAAAGTACAATAGTCTGCACATTCTTTGGCATTGCCCTTCTTTGGGATTGGAATGAAAACTGACCTTTTCCTGTGGTCACTACTGAATTTTACAAATTTGCTGACATATTGAGTGCAGCACTTTAACAGCATCATCTTTTAGGATTTGAAATAGCTTTGCTAGAATTCTTTCACCTCCACTAGCTTTGTTCATGGTAATGCTGCCTAAGGCCCACTTGACTTCACACTCTAGGATGTCTGGCTCTAGGTGAGGGACCACATAATCATTGTTATTTCGATCATTAAGACCTTTCTTGTACAGTTCTTCTGTGTAAGACCTTTCTTGTACAGTTCTTCTGTGTATTCTTACCACCTCTTCTTAACCTCTTCTGCTTCTGTTAGGTCCTTACCATTTCTGTCCTTTAGCATGTCCATCCTTGCATGAAATGTTCCCTTGGTATCTCCAGTTTTCTTGAAAAGAGCTCTAGTCCTTTCCATTGGTAGATGAAAGGACCTCAAGAAAGTGAAGACTGTGCCTTCCTTCTCTTACTCTAAAGACTTCTTATATTAAGAAAGTCATAACCTCTACCACCCACAAACATCTCCTAGCTACCAGCCATGGCCCCACAAATATATACAATTGGCCCTTGAACAACGTGGATTTGAACTGTGTGGGTCCACTTGTACGTTACTTTTGTTCAATAAATAAACATGTAAAACATCATATGCAAGACTTGTATTGAAATGGATAACCTCTGCTTACAGACATAGGTGAATGATATTTAACATAAATTAATAATACATTAGTTTTCTTACTGTTTTATAACTTTGCTTTCAAAGAGTCACATTACCATGCAGTGTCTCTCATAATTGGAGAGACTGCATATCAGCCTATCATCACAAGTAAGCCGCTTTTAAAAAATAATAATGTAACAATGTTTCCAATACTGTATTATGAATATGACTGTAATACTGCATGCCATAAAAGCTTTATAACTATTCATTCATTAGTATAGATGCTAGGCTCCATGAAGCAATTTTATTGATTACACTAAAGCAGTTATATTGCTGTTCCTTCATTATCAATGCATGAATCATCTTACCTGTAAATAAAGATGAAATTCTTTTTCACATTCTCATTTTTGATGTCTATTCATGATATGTATAATGTCTACAGCATTTTCTATCATAAGAGATATATTAATTAGGTACAGAGAGATAATGCAGCTTTCAAACAGTTGACATACACTTATTGTATCAATAAATAGAGTACAGTACTCTAAATGTATTTTCTCTTCCTTTCTTAATAACACTTTCTTTTCTCTAGCTTACTTTATTGTAAGCATGAAGTATATAGTACATATAATACACAAAATATGTATTAATCAACTGTTTATGTTATCCGTAAAGCTTCCAGTCAACAGTAGGCTATTAGTAAAGTTTTTGGAGAGTCAAAAGTTATTAGTGGATTTTTGATGTTTTTCAAGGGTCAACTGTATTTATAAAGTACACACACACACACACACACACACACACACACAAACACACACCCACACACGTTACATTAGTCAGAATTCTCCAGAGAAGGAGGATACATCGGATTTGTGTGTGTGTGCTTATTTATTGATTTATTTAACGTGAGAAATTGGCTCACTCAATTATGGAGGCTGACAAGTCCTCAGATCTGCAGTCAGCAAATGAGATCTAGGAGAACCAATGGCATAATTCCAGTTTGAAGGCTGGCAGACTTGAGACCCAAGGAAAGCCAAAGTTTGAGTTGGATTCTGAAGGCAGGAAAAGACTGATGTCCCAGGTTAAGTATTCAGGCAGGAAAAGTTTCATCTTACTTGAGGGAAGGTCAGCCCTTTTGGTCTATTTAGGTCTTCAACTGATTGGGTGAGGCCCACCCACATTAGAAAAGCAATCTGCTCTACTGATAACATGTTGATCTCATCCCAAAACACTCTCACAATCACACTCAGAATAATGTTTAACTAAGTATCTTAATCATCTCATGGCCCAGTAAAATTAAATTAATGCCTAAAATTAACCATCACACATTTATATTTATATATATATATATATATATATATATGTATGTATGTATGTATGTATATATATGCTGTGCTGCTCGGTCATGTCTGACTCTTTGCGACCCCGTGGATTGTAGCCCACCAGGCTCCTCTGTCCATGGGGATTCTCCAGGCAGAGTGAGATGCCATTTTCTTCTTCAGGGGATCTTCTCCATCCAGGGATTTAACCCAGGTCTCTTGCAGGTGGATTCTTTATCTGAGACATCAGGGAACCCCATATGTATGTATACATTCTTATTTATACTTTCTTTTCACATGACCCATAGCAGTGAAAGATACAATCAATTTCTTATCAATTCAGCCTGAAATTCTAGTTTGTCTTACAAATGCTAATAGAACAGCTTGTGTTCAGACTGGTTTTAAATGTACACCTTAAATTTTGCTTCATCACGGGATTCATTCTCATCAGGAATCTTAGCACTTTGAGTGGTATTTGCTCAGCTAAGTGTCCTTTTTCCTGATAGCAGGGAGATGTTAGGGGACTTGGAAGACCAAGTGGGACCATCTCTGTCCAGCAGTGGAGGTTGCTCCACCTTACTGTCATGATCTCTCTGCCCAGGGATTGGGGATGTGGGCAGTATCACTCATTCAACATGTATTTATTGAGCACCTACTATGTGCCAAACATTGTTCTAAGCACTAGGATGCTTAAGTGAAAAAAAAAAACAAAAAACAACAAGGTCTCTGTCCTTGTGAAGCTTGCATTCTAGTTGGGGTGGTGGTGAGAAGGTAACAACAGCCACACAGACAAATAAACATGTAATGTTTCCAGTGGTGATAGACACAGGAAAAAAAAAAAAGAAAAAAACTGGAGTATAAGGAAGATAGAGAACAACGGCAGAGTGAAAGGAAGCTGATTTTCACAGGGTAATCATGCTGATCTTTCTCTCATAAAGACAGAAACGAAGAAAAAGAGCAAGAAAGCCACGAGTTAATTCAAGGTAAGATCTTTCTAGGCAGAAGGAACAGCAAATGCACAGACCCTGAGGCAGAGTAATGCTGGGCATGTCTAAGCAGTATTGAAGAGCTCCATGTGTCTGGAATGGGGTGAGTGGCATGTCTAAACAGTATTGAAGAGCTCCATGTGTCTGGAATGGGGTGAATGAGAGAGAGAGCAGTAGATGTGAGACCAGAGGTGGGGGAGATCAGAGAGCCCCGTGAGCCTTCATTAGAGCTTAGGCTTGTAAACTGAGTGAGATGGGAAGCCATTGGTGAATCCAAGCACAGTCTAGGCACAACATGATTTTGACTGTAAAAGGATTGCTATTTGAGGGTACATTGAAGGGCAACAAGAGTGAAGACAGGAATACCAGATAGGAGGCTATTACAGTGATTCAGATGAGAGATGAAGAAGGCTTGGAACATGGGGGAGTGGTGGAGAGGTGAGAAGTCAGTGAAGTTTTGGAAACCAGCACTTCGGAAAAAAATTTAAAGATACAAGCTCTGATTTTTAGAAGTGGCCAGTTTCCCTAGTATAAACATTTCCACCATGACTGGCTTCAGGTTACTTATGACTTAACAACCAGTTCAAAAATTGCATGAATATTTAGCAATCAGCTCTAGACACATCACTGTGGGAAGTGGTTGGATATTTCGAGGGTGGATATAATGGGATGGCTGATGGATTAAGTATGGGTTGTGAAAAGAGGGAGGGATCCAGAGTGGCTCTAGAATTTTTGGCCTGAACAACCATCGGGGTAGAGCTGGAGCTTTATGGAGCATTATGAAGCTCTGGAGAAGAATACAGGATGGTCAGGCTAAAGTAGGAATATCAGGAGATCTGTTTTGGATATGTTATGTTCAGGTGCCATCCACATAGAAATGTATACCTGGCTCAGTCCAGGGAAGAAGTCTGGGCAGCATGTGAATGGAAATATATACCCTTTCTTGAAAGGGCTCCCTGTGCCTGGATTCTGCAAAGTGGATGCCTGTCCACAGCATATGCCTGCACCAGGCAACCACTGGCAGCTTTGGTTTGGAGTTTCCATCTACGGCTGGGGGTGCTGTCAGGGGATCACGTGGGAGAGAAGGTAGAAAGAGAAGCAAATGTCTTGGTTCAGGGAGTGTTCAGCAAGGAGCTAGATGCTATGCAAAGGACACCCATCCTCCACCCTCATGAAGTTTAGTGTGTGTTTCAGGTGATAAATAAGAGCAGGATACAAGATATTCTATGAGAAGTGTAGGCTGTGCTGAAACTACCCTTAATTTTTTACACTATTAGAGGGTGAGCAGGGAGAGAGACTGTGACTCAAACTGGACTCAAACTGAGCCCGCACTCAGGGATAATGCTACTAATCATAGCAACAGCATTTACTGAGCATTTAAAAAGCCCCAGAAAAAAAATGCCCCAGGCATACATTTGTCTGATTACATTATGTGTATTAAACCATTTAATCCTTAGAATAACTTTAAAAGGTAGATATGATTATCATCCCCATTTCACAGATGAGAAAACTGAAGTATTACAGTCCTATTAAGTAATGGTGTGTGTGTATGTGTATGTGTACACACATGCTCAGTTGTGTCTGATCCTGTGTGACCCCACGGACTGTAACCCACCAGGCTCCTCTGTCTATGGCAATATTCCAGGCAAGAATACTGGAGTGGATTGCCATTTCCTTCTCTAGGGGATCTTCCTGACCCAGGGATTGAACCCATGTCTTATGTCTCCTGCCTTGGCAGGCAGATTCTTTACCACTGTGCCACCTGGAAGGCAAATAATGGAGAGGTATCTCTAACCTAGGCAAACTGACTTTACAGCCCTTGGTCTTAGCCGGTGGGTAAAGTAAAAATTGGAGGTGGCCCAAGTTTGACTGCACTCCGTGGGGTTGGGGGGAGGGTGGTGACAGATGGGGCTGGAGAGTAGAGGTGTTGCTCAGGGCCCCCAGGTTCCCCTCAAGCAGTTTCATCTTCTCAAATCCATTCTATGACTTTGAGCTAAGAATCATCATTTTTTTAAAGAAGAAATGAATTTGCTCAGCTTTGCTCCTCATTCTTGGATAACATACAGAAGCCACTTAGAGCTTAATATTAACACTGTACATCAATGTCGGCCCTGCTCTAAGTGGCGCACGTCAAAGTTCAGCTGTCTGCAGACTTTAAATGTTAGATGAGCTGGATTCTTCTCAGCAGTAGAGCCGGGAAAGTCAAGAGAAGCACTTCCGTCTTCAGCTCAGGATTTTTGCGAGAGTGGGCGTCTCAGGATTGTCTAGCTGTGGAGGTGGCGCCTGTGTGGCCACCAACATTAGCCCTGCAAACATTAGTCGGGCAAAACCTGTTGCATCTCTCATGTCTCGGCTCTTCCCTGGATGTGCCAGTGCTGCCTAGAACTCGCAGTACTTAAAAGGATAAAGAGCTGGTTTTGAGGGTCTGAGGTCGGTTGACATCTCTAGGCAAGCTGCCACTTCCGGCCAGGCCGCGGATGCCGGTTGCCGTTTCCATCTTGCCCTCCTTTGCTGCTCCTTCCCTGTGGTCTTGTCTCTGACTTGCCAGTGCCTGCTGCCTCTGGCCCATCCCCCTCGTCTTTCCAGCTCTTCCCCATGGCTGCATGCTTCCCCCTCTGCCCCAGGGTGGCTCTGTTTCTGGCATTGCTCTCCCTAGCCTGGAACTATTTCTGATCTCTTCTGCTAGTGACTTTAGCTGTTGTTGTTGAGTGACTAATTCCTGTCTGACCCTTTGCAACTCCCTGGGCTGCAGCATGCCAGGTTTCCCTGTCCTTTACTACCTCCCAGAGTTTGGTCAAACTCATTGATTTTTTTAAATTAATGTATTTTTTTAAACTGAGGTATAATTTACATGAAGTACACAGATCTTAATGAATAGCACATTCATTTTGATAGAAGTAAACACCCAGTTTTACACCACCACCCAGATCAAGATATAGACTATCTCCAGCACCAAGCAGACTCCCTGGGGCCTCCTGCCTCACTGATAGGTGACCACTGTTCTGACTCCTATCACCTTTCTTGCATTTCCTCTAAATGGAATCGTACAGGTTGTTGTTTCTAGCTCCTTAGCAATAGCACTTCCAGTACTCTTGCCTGGAAAATCCCATGGGCGGAGGAGCCTGGTGGGCTGCAGTCCATGGGGTCACTAAGAGTCGGACACGGCTGAGCGAATTCACTTTCACTTTTCACTTTCATGCACTGGAGAAGGAAATGGCAACCCACTCCAGTGTTCTTGCCTGGAGAATCCCAGGGACGGGGGAGCCTGGTGGGCTGCCGCCTCTGGGGTCGCACAGAGTCAGACACGACTGAAGTGACTTAGCAGCAGCAGCAGCAGCAATAGCACCGTGAAAGGAGGAAATGGACAGGAGTGGGCCCAGGTGGGAATCTGACTCTTGCTGTCTCGTCCCTCCTCTTAAAGGCCCTCGGGAGGGACCTGTGTGTGGAGTTTCCCTGCCCACACTGGCCTGGCTTGTGGTGAGCCAGGAAGGGTGAGCTGGGCTCCTGAACCTGTAGACATCCATCCCTGGTCCTCTGTGGGGCTGGTCCTGCTCCAGCAAAGTTTTGTTATATCCTTGACAATGCCCCAGAGATCCCTGCCCATCCCAGACAGCCTCAGCTTACCCTGTATCAATCTAAAAGATCTTACCTGGGCTTCGCTGGTGGTCCGGTGCTTAAGAATACACCTTGCAACGCAGGGGACACTGGTACGATCTCTGGTCCTGGAAGATCCCACATGGCATAGGGCAGCTAAGCCTGTGCCCCACCACAGCTACTGAGCCTGTACTCTAGAGCCTGTGAGCTGCAACTCCTGAGCCCACTGAAGCAACCACAGAAGCCTACGTACTTTGCTACGTACTGCGCTCTGTGACAAGAGAAGTCATTGCAAAGGTAAAGCTGCACGCTGCAACGAGCAGTGACCCCCACTCACCGGGCGTGAGGGAGTGCTCACAGCAACGAAGACCCAGCACAACCAAAAATAAATAAGTAGTTTTGAAAAAGAGGAAGATCTTACAGTCTATTTTTTTAAATGAAAAATTAAGACCCCCAGAGGGGCTCAGCTGGGACCAGCATTCATGAGTCCATTCCATTGTCCTTCTCCCACAGCATTTTACATCCCAGCTTCTGCACCTAGATGTCTGGCAGTTCTGTTAAGCCTCTTCTTCCTCCCCTGGCACTTCCCATGTGACTTCCCACCATGGCCAGCTTAGGTGCTATAGGTTTACAGGTATATAGCTACACCCATTCTGAGGCAGGGCACAGGAACAATATATGCCCATACCCCAAAATTGACTTTGCCTTTGTAAGGAGTCAAATTTACCACCCCCAAATGTGGCTCTTCAGCACTGGATTATTTTGAGCTGAAAATAATCAAGGCATAAAAGGCTTTGGAAGAACCTTTGATCTTCCCCTAACTGCCTAAGAGAGGACTTAACAGAACTGCCAAACATCTAGGTGACAAACTGCCTAAGGTTCCAGAAAGGGAGCTATCATCATAGATAACTGTGTAGTCAACCCTTGAAAAACACAGGTTTGAGCTGTGTGGGCTCACTTGCATGCATACTTTTTTCAATAGTAAATATTGCAGTATGACATAATCCCTGAATTCACAGAACCATGGACGTGGAGGAACCCCAGACATGGAGGAAACTCAGAGTGGGAGGACTTTCCACCACGAGGAGGGTCAGAACCTCTAACCCCTCATTGTTCAAGGGTCTACAGTAGCATGAACTAGGCGCATAGACAGGGAGGAACCAAGCAATGTCTGTCTGTTAGAATTCCTCTCTGTGTCCTATTGTGCCTGCATAGCTCAGCAAACATTTATTTAATAAACATTTGGTTTTCCATCCCCACTTGCTTTCCCAGTCTTGAAGTCCCAAATCACTAACCCCAGCATATTTTTTGTCTTTAGCTGAAGATGGTATTAGCCCAGTAAGAAGGACCCCAAAGGATTTGTTGTTGTTGTCATTCAATCGATACGTCATGTCCGACTCTTTGCAACCCCATGGACTGCAGTCCGCCAGGCTTCCCTGTCCTTCACTGTCTCCTGGAGTTTGCTCAAACTCAGGTCCAGGGAGTTGATGATGCCATCCAGTCATCTCAACCTCTGTCATCCCCTTCTCCTGAAGAGTAGAGGAAAATTTCTTCATATTGACACCTTCCTATCACTTAAACTTGGAATTCCTTTCCTTAGGACCATGCCCTTTGCCCACGGTTAGAGACCAGGCTCAAACTTTCCTGGGAGGTAAAACACAGTCACTTTGCAATATTTTCTTCCCCCCTAAAAGAGATGTGAAATGCCTACTAGCTGTCAACATGAAATCTTGGAGGGAATCTGAACAGGAGGGGTGGGACAAGCCAGATGGCCCTGGGCTAGCATCATGAAAATGGACAGAGGACAGGCAGCATCCACAGACAGGCGCTGCCAGCTCTCAGAGCAGACCCTTTGCCACAGCTTCCTGCAGAAGGAGATGAGCATTGCTGTCCTAGAGACCTGCAGACCCGGTGATGCCTGATGAGAGCTGGGTTCGGGGTCTAGGACCAGGCACCCCATACAAAGCTGCCCTCCACCCAGCACTCTCTCCTCCCCTCTGTCGACTGGGGTCTCCTGGTCTGATGGGGAAGATGATTTTGCCACCAAAGGGCATCCTTGTGGGAGTGAGAACTCTCCGCCAAGAGTGAGCAGCCATGGGTGGTGTCAAAATACGTGCACACAGCACAGAGCAGCAGAGCCCCCCGTGCTTGGGTCAGTTAGCTCCCTTGTGCCCAGAAGTGTGCTGGGGCCATGGAGTAGGAAGGCACAATGGAGAAATTTTATGGCGCCCTCATTGGTACTCGAGTCAGGGACTGGGCCGACAAGCCGAGGCTAATCCAGCTATCTTCCGCTCACAGGCAGGGCTGCTGGAGAAATGCCCCGTGTGGTCCCTGAGTGGCAGCTGAGATGAGATCAGGTGTGACCCACTCTCCCATCTCTCCAATGGCCCCCCTCTCCCTGTCCCATCCCTCCTTTACCTGCAGGCTCTTCCTGCTCAGCAGAACCCTCGGTAGAAGCTTTGTCTACTCTGCCATGCCTACACTGGGGCCCCCAACTCCTGCAGGCACCTGCCAGGTCATCACTGTCCCTCACTGTCCCCTGAGACTAACTCAGTGGGAGTAGAAGGTGAAACACCCACAGTAACTTTAACTAGTCTGCATCCCATGATGAGGACAAGGTGGAGCTGAGACTCAAATCTCCATTTCTTCTTCTTTTTATTTATTTTTAATTGAAGGATAATTACACTATTGTGTTGGTTTCTGCCATACATCAACATGGATCGGCCAGAGGTATACATATCCCTTCCCTTTTGTGCCTCCTTCCCACCTCCCACCTCATCCCACCCCTCTAGGTTGTCATAGAGCAAATCTCCATTTCTAACTCTAAGTCCAAGGATCTTTCTTGGATGAAGAAGCTGGGGGTCTGGTGAGCAGTCAGGAATGAGGGGGTACCCTGATCCAGGACTTGGGGGTCCATGAATGCCTAGACACTGACTCCTACGGGCCTTGAGGTCACATTCCAGGCTCTGGGTATCGTTTTCTTTTTGGCTCCCTTTGGCCTCACTGTGTAGGGCAGCTGAGCTGATTTTGAGAGGTTTGTATGGGAGGGAGACTGGAGGTCTGTGTGGCTGAAGGTAACTGTGAGAAGAGAGATCTGAAGGTAGATAAAAGTGAGCAAGAGAGAGGCAAAGGAGCTACTGTTGGGAGAGGAAACCTGGGGAATGAGCACAGGGATGGTAGAGGAAAATGTCCAGAAAATGTTGGCCTAGGAAATGCAATGTATCCCCCTCTGTCTCCCCATCAAATCTTTGGGGAAAATTACACTGCTCATCACTGTTTTGGGAAGTACTTATGGTGTGTGTGTGGTAGGGGCAGGGTGTGTGTGTTAGCTTCACGTAGGGGCCACAGATGAGTAGGGTGGTCAGAGCAGGTCAGCCAGGGTCACAGACGTTTCCCCATGAGGCTGTCATTGTGTCCTGTCCCCTGCCATAGCCCTGACCCATGCTCAGCTTCCACTCTCCTTCTGCCCAGGACTTGAGAAGTCACCTACCTGTGACCTCCCCCTTGGGACAGCATCTTACACACTCCTTTGGAGATTTCAAGGTGAGACGAGACCTGGGAAGAACCCAGAAAGAGGTTTTGAGGCACCTACAGGTACAGATTTTAAAAAAGAGGCAGTTGCGTGCTGCAGAGATGAGAGAGGAGGAAGCCGGCCAGGCGCTCTTGGACTTGGCTTTGCTGATTTCTCATCAGCTTTGAAGGTGGGGAGAGAGGAAAGAGGATTTTCTCCACCCTCCTTTTTCCAATAAGCACTGGAACCACTCAGAGTTTGAGTATAATCATTATTGACTCCATCTGCCAGCAGTGGGGGGAGAAAAAGGAGCATTGCCCAGGCCAGGGCCTTAGCTCTCCATCCTCTTGGAGGCCCTGGCCCGCACCCCTCTCCCCGCTGCCCTCTTCCTAAACCTGGACTCGCTCTGCCTGAGGTAGAGATAGGAGTGGGGTCAAGCTCCAGGGTCAGGCCCTAGGGGCAGCAAGTTGGAGGGATGCCCAGGTCCTGTTTGTCTCATTTCTGCCTTGGCCGGAGACCAGAGAGGGGACTAGTGGGAATGGGGCACTTGAAAGAAAACCCCGAAGCCGAGTGTCAAACAATGTCTGCAAAGGGAAACCACAGTTTTAATTATTCCCCAAATTAAGGGGTTTTCTTTGTACTTTAATGTCTATTCTTAGCTCCAGGAAATTATTTAAAATTTTGGACAAAATGTAGAAATGAGTTAAGGCTCTGTAGAAACTGGGGGACCTCTAACTTGACAATGTGCAGAGAGCTGCCTTGCCCAGGGTCATCCTCTTCTGAGCGTGGCCCCAGCCAGTGGCTGATGGAGGCCAGGCAGAAAAGTCCAGGCTTTTCAGCCCAGCTGCAGGAGGTCTCATCTCCATGGCTTGCTGTGGGGTCAAGCAAGGCGAGCATCAGTGAGGTTGTGAGGATTGATGTCCCTCCACCACCCCTTCTTGCTTGCTCCACCACCTGCCCCCACTGCCGCTTCACCACACAATCTGCACGCTGAACTCCAGAGAACCTCTGTATGTGTGTGTGTTCAGTCTTTCAGTTGTGTCCAACTCTTTTGTGACCCCAGGGACTGTAGCCTGCCAGGCTCCTCTGTCCATGGAATTCTCCAGGCAAGAATACTGGAGTGGGTTGCCGTTTCCTCCTCCAGGGGATCTTTCCCACCCAGGGAGCGAACCCACATCTCTTGTGTCTCCTGCACTGGAAGGGGGGTTCTTTACCACTGCGCAACCTGGGAAGCCGCAGAGAGTCTACACAGCCACATAAGATCATCAGAACTAGTAATAAGTACAAGAAAGGAAATAAACAAGGCTGTGTAACAGAGTGACTGCAGGCAGAACAGAGTAGGGCTGGCGGTCTTCTGCAAGATGGCTGGGGCATGTGGGCTGACACAGGGATGGAATTGCCTTTGTGAAAAGCAAGAACAAAAGCTTCCAGGCGGAGGAGACAGAGACTCCAGGGTACTCTGCACACCCAGTGTTCCCCCATGGGAAAGTGTAGATGGAGGTGGAGACAATGGTCGTAGAGGGCTCCCCAGCACAGGGGACCTGTGAGCAGAAGCTTGAGGTGAATAGGTTATTTGGGGCATAAAAGGAGGGGAACATCCTAGTCTGAGACAACATAGACAAACAAAGATGTGGAGGTGAAAAAAAGAATCCTCTGTGACTGGCAAGTGAGATGGATCATCAAGAACACAGGAAAACAGGGCTGGAAAGACTGGGAGCCAGAGTTCTGCTACCAGTGTGTGTGTATGTGTGTGTCTGGGGATGTGTTCTGAGAAGGAAACAGAGAGCCCTGTTGAGCTGGGATTGAGCGAGGAGAGACTGGAGCCTGGGATATCAGTTGGAGGGCCCAGCAGGGGTTTTGGTAAAATCTAGTGACAGCTCGACTAGGATAGTGGTATGTGGAAAAGGAAACAGATTTAACACTATTCTGCAGGACTCAGCTAGAAGGTGGCCAATTGGGGCTGAGGGGAAAAGTAGAAAAGGTTCATTCATTTTTCTGGTTTGGGTGGTGGATTACCTGATGGTTGCCAAGGCTGGAGGTCATTGCATGATGGAGGGGAGGAAGTGATGCTTAGGGGGGAACTCTGAGCAGAAGAGATTGTGGAGAAGGAAATGGCAACCCACTCCAGCATCCCTGCCTCGAAAATTCCATGGATGAGAGAGCCTGGTGGGCTACAGTTTGTGGGGTTGCAAAGAGTCAGACAACTGAGTGACTGAGCTCAGCACACCGAGCAGAAGGGAGGGCTAGAGATGAGACCAGTGCTCCTTCATCTCAGTGACGCATGAGGCCATGAAGGGAAGTGGGGGCCCCAGGGGAGCTGAGAAAAGACCACACAGACCTAGGGCAGAAAGCAGAGGAACCAGCCAAGAAAGCCTGCTGCAGGGTGCGCAGCAGTTCCACAGGGGAAGCCAAGGGGAAGCCTGGAGAAGAGGCGGGAACAGTCAGACACAACTGCTGCAGAGAGGCAAGTAGCGTCAGAATAGGAAAGAAGCAGTGCTGGGCACAGCAAATAAGAGGTCAGTGGTGACTTCAATGACAGCAGTGAAAGACAGCAGGCTGGGGCGGGGGGAGGCAGATTGCAAAGGACTGAGAGTTGGATGGAAGGTGAAAAGCAGACATAAGAACATAAATTACTCTTCTGATTGAACATTTATTGAGCAATTGCAAAGTGCCAGAGAATGTGTTAGGTCATTTTTACACACGTAAATTAACCCAGCCTCACAATAAGCCTTCAACGTGAGTAAGATGTTCACGATCACTCTTTTCCCAACTTGAGGAGACAAGCTCAGAAGGGTTAAGAAACGTGCTAAATGTCATCAGCTCTTCACGACTGAAGCCCGTTTCCTGACTCTGAGTCCTGTGCTCTTGTCACTATACCAGACCACCTTTCCTTTAAAACAGAAGGAAAGGAAGGAGGTGAGTTTGTGGCTTGGGAGGAAAGCAGGGTCAAAAAATGGTGTTTGGGTTTCTAGGGTGGAAGCTATTTAATGAGCAAATAGGCTTTGGAGGAGGAGCCAGAGGTATAGTGACAAAGAAGCCTGCACACGTGCTCAGTTGTGTCTGACTCTGTGACCCCGTGGGCTTTTAGCCCACCAGGTTCCTCCATGCATGGGATTCTCCACGTATGAATACTGGAGTGGGTTGCCATTTCCTTCTCTAGGGGAACTTCCTGACCCAGGGATTAAACCCATGTCTCTTAATATCTCCTGCATTGGCAAGTGGATTCTTTACCACCTGGGAAGCTCCGATGAAAGAGCAAGAAACTGTTACCATTACTACTACTATTATTATTATTACCACTATTGCCAGTGTTACTACTGTTGCTTTTATTATTACTAGTACAGAGGCAGGAAGGAATGGAATCCGGTGTGTGGCACTAAGCCTGAAAAAGAGTCAGGCCCATCCTTATCTGGACTGGAGAGCAGCGGGAATGTGTACATAATAGACAGATGTGCATGGAAGGCCAAGGGTTGAAGTCAGGAGAAGTCTGACTTGGATAGTCTCAACTTCCTTTGAGAGGTAGAAAGTGAGGTCTCTTGCTGAGTCCTGGTTAATAAATGCACTTGCTCAGGACAAACACCTCTTCAGAGTAGCTTAAGTACAAGGGGGGATTTATTGGGAGGCAAGTTAGTGTCTCCCAGGCAAACAGGCCAGGGAAGACAGCTGGGCCTCATGGAGAGGTTCTCACCATCTCTGCAGGGCCGCATGGAGTCCTGTCTCTACTTCTCTCTATGCACCTGCCTCTCTCGGGCTCTCTCTGCTGCTCCACAGTGGTTTAGCCCTGGAGTCAAATGTGGACTCGTCAGAGCCTCTGTGTCCTAACTCCTAATTTTCAGGAGGTGGAATCTAATTGGTTCTCAACTTGGGACAGGTATCCTCCGGCCTATCAGAGGCAGACAGGGTTTAGACTCTCCAGAATTTAGGAAAGAGGCTGGGCTCAAAGTGGTGGAAGATGAACGCAGTAATAAAGCGTCCTGAGCTAGAAAGAAGGATTGTCAAAGGAGAAAAGGGTGTTGGAGGTCTGAAGCTCCTCATCATGCTGCACGCTCCCATCAAAGTTCTGCCGAGTGAGCCCTCGGGGCCAAATGAGGGTAGAAACCATAACTCATAACAGAGCTTGTCAGCAGAGGCATGAGGTTTTTTGCTAGTAACTTTCAGAAGATTGGGAGCAGAATCAGGAAAATCCTGATGCTTCATTGTCTCACAGTGGGAGAGGATGAGGGAGGGGAGGGACAGGAAAGGTAAGAGTCCAGGAACGTGGGGCTGGTGACACAGCAACGGCCTTACCAGGGCTGGCAAGGGGCTTGCTATGGTGGGAGACAGCAACAGCAGGGAGAGGGTCAAAAGCAAGTCAGCTGTGGGTTCTGCATACCGTCAGGACCCCCAGGGGCCTCTCCCCAAGTCTTCACTCTCCGTGCTTGTTCTCCACTCTAGACCAAGCCGATGTGTTGGACTCTCCTCCCTCCCTTTGAGCAGCATTACTGATATACAACTTGGACCCAATAAAAGGATTGCTCCAGGCCCTGGGAGCTATGTAGCGCAAGGAGAGAGGAACAAGATCATTATCACTTTGCAATGCCCTCAGTGGCCCAGAGACAATCCATCACCCAGAGAAACAGCATCTTCCCTGCCCTCCTCCCATCAAGGGCAGCTGATACGGCTTCCTGTTTGATGTCCTTATGCACCCACAGAAGACCAGCTCCAGGACCCTCACGTTCTCCATCTGGCTGACACCAATCACCCGACTGTGTCCCTCAGAGCATGGGAGGCTGATGAATAGAACATTCCCCTGTTGAGGGAAAGTTGAGAGCATGGAGGAGGCTGCAGAGCATGGAGTGGAGGCAGCTCAGAGGGGGTCCCTGAGGGAGAGGCCTGCTCTGGGCTCCTGCATCATCCTCTCGGCTCCTGTCGGGAGCAGACCAAGCCACAGCAGGACTTTAGAACTGATGGGAAGGGCAAGGGCAGCTAGCTCTGATGCTCATTCTCCAAAGATTCTGGAGGCAGAGGAAGGTCTAGACTCTCCTCTAATAGATCCTAAGCTTCCTGAACCCAGGGTCTGACATGTGCACCTCTATACCTTGGCAGCAAATCGGCAACTGCCCACGCATGCTTACTGTCCACAGGGAGCAAAGGAAGAAAGCACAACCTCTTGGGCAATGATGTTCTTAGTAGCAGATCTTCCGTGGAAGAAGAGGACCCTCTGAGTTCTCTCTCCATCTTCTGCTTTCAGGCTGAGGACTCTCATCCTGTGCTGGAGACCTGCTTTAGAGGAAAAGGGTCTATTTTAAAGGCTAGGGCTGTGTGCCTAGAGCTCCCAAGCAAAAGACCCTGTCACTGGTCCAGAGTACTCAACCCAAAGACATCCTCTTGGAAGGAGTATCTACAAGGAAATTGTCTCTTCTTAGGGTTAAGTGAGAAACAATAGCCTAAGTCCAACGGGGGCCAAACTGAGCCTATTTTGAGAAAGCTGTCCGTGACTAGGTCAAGGTTTTAGTGTCTGCTATTTATTCATTCATCCAAAAATTTTACTGAGTACCTCCTATGTGCCAAGCACTGCTCAGTGCATCAGGAAAACAATGATGAATAAGACACAAAGGGCCCTCCTCTCTTCAAGGAGCTTTCAATAAAGTCTTGAGAATTGCTTGGATGCAAAACTAGAAACTCACTCAAAACTAGACAAAATGATAAAAGCGGAATTTGTTGGAATGATTTAGGGGTAACTCATGCCAGTTAAAGACCAGAAGTACAACCAAGACTCCGGAAGGGTACTGGGACCTGTAGAATCAACCCTCAGTGTTGTCCTGGAGACTTTTGGGATGGCTGAGGTCTCCTCCCTCTGCAGCCAGGCACACTCGGCTTCAGTACTGCCATAGCAGAAAGTGGTTGTGGCAGTTCTGCCCTTANGGTAAGAGTCCAGGAACGTGGGGCTGGTGACACAGCAACGGCCTTACCAGGGCTGGCAAGGGGCTTGCTATGGTGGGAGACGGCAACAGCAGGGAGAGGGTCAAAAGCAAGTCAGCTGTGGGTTCTGCGTACCGTCAGGACCCCCAGGGGCCTCTCCCCCAGTCTTCACTCTCCGTGCTTGTTCTCCACTCTAGACCAAGCCGATGTGTTGGACTCTCCTCCCTCCCTTTGAGCAGCATTACTGATATACAACTTGGACCCAATAAAAGGATTGCTCCAGGCCCTGGGAGCTATGTAGCGCAAGGAGAGAGGAACAAGATCATTATCACTTTGCAATGCCCTCAGTGGCCCAGAGACAATCCATCACCCAGAGAAACAGCATCTTCCCTGCCCTCCTCCCATCAAGGGCAGCTGATACGGCTTCCTGTTTGATGTCCTTATGCACCCACAGAAGACCAGCTCCAGGACCCTCACGTTCTCCATCTGGCTGACACCAATCACCCGACTGTGTCCCTCAGAGCATGGGAGGCTGATGAATAGAACTTTCCCCTGTTGAGGGAAAGTTGAGAGCATGGAGGAGGCTGCAGAGCATGGAGGAGGCTGCAGAGCATGGAGTGGAGGCAGCTCAGAGGGGGTCCCTGAGGGAGAGGCCTGCTCTGGGCTCCTGCCTCATCCTCTCGGCTCCTGTCGGGAGCAGACCAAGCCAGAGCAGGACTTTAGAACTGATGGGAAGGGCAAGGGCAGCTAGCTCTGACTCTCATTCTCCAAAGATTCTGGAGGCAGAGGAAGGTCTAGACTCTCCTCTAACAGATCCTAAGCTTCCTGAACCCAGGGTCTGACATGTGCACCTCTATACCTTGGCAGCAAATCGGCAACTGCCCACGCATGCTTACTGTCCACAGGGAGCAAAGGAAGAAAGCACAACCTCTTGGGCAATGATGTTCTTAGTAGCAGATCTTCCGTGGAAGAAGAGGACCCTCTGAGTTCTCTCTCCATCTTCTGCTTTCAGGCTGAGGACTCTCATCCTGTGCTGGAGACCTGCTTTAGAGGAAAAGGGTCTATTTTAAAGGCTAGGGCTGTGCGCCTAGAGCTCCCAAGCAAAAGACCCTGTCACTGGTCCAGAGTACTCAACCCAAAGACACCCTCTTGGAAGGAGTATCTACAAGGAAATTGTCTCTTCTTAGGGTTAAGTGAGGAACAATAGCCTAAGTCCAACAGGAGCCAAACTGAGCCTATTTTGAGAAGGTTGTCCATGACTAGGTCAAGGTTTTAGTGTCTGCTATTTATTCATTCATCCAAAAATTTTACTGAGTACCTCCTATGTGCCAAGCACTGCTCAGTGCATCAGGAAAACAATGATGAATAAGACACAAAGGGCCCTCCTCTCTTCAAGGAGCTTTCAATAAAGTCTTGAGAATTGCTTGGATGCAAAACTAGAAACTCACTCAAAACTAGATAAAATGATAAAAATGGAATTTGTTGGAATGATTTAGGGGTAACTCATGCCAGTTAAAGACCAGAAGTACAACCGAGACTCAGGAAGGGTACTGGGACCTGTAGAATCAACCCTCAGGGTTGTCCTGGAGACTTTTGGGATGGCTGAGGTCTCCTCTCTCTGCAGCCAGGCACACTCGGCTTCAGTACTGCCATAGCAGAAAGTGGTTGTGGCAGTTCTGCCCTTACAGGATCCTCCAATTTCAGAACCCAAAACTAATCCCTTCTGTTTCAGTCCTAATATTTGGCCCCTCGGGTTCATATGTCTGCCTCTAGCCCAATCAACTGTGGCCAGGGAGGCAAAGGACTGGTGGTTCCAAAGGGCAGATGGGGTAAGTATGGATAAAGGAGGGGGATTCATCTCCCCCACTAGACCTCTAATTNAATTTCAGAACCCAAAACTAATCCCTTCTGTTTCAGTCCTAATATTTGGCCCCTCGGGTTCATATGTCTGCCTCTAGCCCAATCAACTGTGGCCAGGGAGGCAAAGGACTGGTGGTTCCAAAGGGCAGATGGGGTAAGTATGGATAAAGGAGGGGG
This sequence comes from Oreotragus oreotragus, assembly GCA_006410675.1. NCBI lineage: Eukaryota > Metazoa > Chordata > Mammalia > Artiodactyla > Bovidae > Oreotragus > Oreotragus oreotragus. Next base: position 319,288 of record SJYX01016368.1, on the reverse strand, counting down.
ATTCATCTCCCCCACTAGACCTCTAATTTAATCCCTGAGAGTGGTGGGAGTGACTTTGCTCAGATCTGCTCACTCTCCCTGATGCATCAGAGTAGAAGGCTAGGACCATCTACATCAGGTAAAGACACTGAGAAGGATGCCCCACCAAGGCAAAATGAAGCCTCTTTCTCCTGCCTTTCAGCCTGGGGAATTGTTCCATAATTAAGGGGAAAAAATGATGAGGGTGTCCTCATACTTCATCCTTATTGCAATGAATTAACAGCGTAACACATCATGTTTTATTATAACTTTATAATAATTGCAGTTATTACTGAATTCACATACATAGAAAAAGCAGAAATATCATCCCTGTTTTAATTCGTGAGGCATTTCAGTGGGATTTATTGTGCAATAAGTGAATTACAACTACTTGGCATGAAGCAAAAGTTTTTCCAAACACAGGACTCTATTAGCTATTGTGAAATTCAAATAGCACATTTCACATGAGACCAGGCAGTCTGCCCTCAATTACTGTCTCCTCCTCCAGGCAGTATGCCCTGATTCAGAGGTTGTATTTAGAACTTCCTTCAGCTGAGCTAATACTCACACTCCCCTAGCATGTCTCAAAGGCTGCAAATGTCAGCCTGAAAGTTGAGATAAACCTTTTCCATTTGCACAGGGCTTTACAGTTTTCCAAACATGATCACAGATATGACCTTTCTGCTTGAAAGGTCAAACAGAAAATTCTTTTGAATATAGAGATATATGGGCATCAGGGTCATCAATAGACTGCCCTTAGTGGCTTTTTTTTTTTTTTTTTTTTGCGAGAGGGAGAGGACAGATTGATGTAATGCCAAAGCCCAGGCTATTTTTAAGAAATGAATAAGCCCTTGGCAATGACCACATGCAGTCAAGAGAAGCCTGTGGGCACCTGCTGGTTAAAGCTCTAGAAATGAGTGGTGAGGGAGGGGAGGGGTAGAGTTGGGTGGTGGAGGGGATGGTAGTGAGGAGCCTGACATTTGCTCAGAGGAAAGAAGACACAGGACACCGGAGACAACCGTCAAGCATCAGAAGGATGGGTAGAAATGGGTTCCTTTTGTGTGGGTAGAAATGGGTTCATCCTCTGGGTTCAGGAAGAAGGACTGGAGTGGCCAGAGCAGGGATCTGAAAGGAAGAGACTGGGGGGAAGATTTTTTTTTTTTTTTTTTGCTTCAAGGTGCAGCTTTTTGGTGGGGAGACTAGTCCAGGAGCCGACAGGGCAGGCTCAGTAGTGACGCGCTTCCTGAAGTTTGGGAGGCTGGTTCATTAGTTTACTCAACTCGTACTTGTCTAATACTCATTATGCAAAACCAGTGAGGACAGCACAGCCTTCTGGGGGCTCACGGTCAAGCGGGGCTGTCAGAGGACAAACAAGCAAGCAACAACAGAAAGCACAGTGACAAGTTGTGAAAAGGGCTCCAGAAGGAAGGAAAAGGGCAACCACGGGAAGGAAGGGGGGACAGAAGGAGAGGCTTTGATGCCGAGTGTTCGCTAAGTGCCGGCTGGGTTCAGACACCTCAGTCTGCCCTTGGGATCTGAAGGTAGGTGATACTTTCCTCCATTTTTATAGACGAAGAAACCAAGGTTCAGCGGGTTATCCAGGGTTGTGAGGTCAGCACACACCTGAACACCTGCTGTGTAAGTGACCCCACCTGCAGTGGGGCCTGGTTGGCCAGATGGAAGTAGATGGAGATGGTGCAGGGTGGTGAAGGACATACCCCTGCTGGGTGGTATTCAGCCCACCTGGCCACTGAAGTTCCATCAGCCCCAAGATCCTGCTTGTGCCTGTGTGAATGTGTGTGTGTATGCGCACCTGGGTTAGCTCAATGGCTCATGGACTTGGGATCCCAACCACAGGAGAACTTGAAGGTATAGAAGATTGATCATTTATGCAAAGATTGACTGCTTATCCCTCTTCAATGCCTTTGAGGAGCCTGTGTATGAACACCTCTAGTAATGGGGTTCACTCTCTATACAGGAGCCACCCATCCCTGGGCAGCTCTCACAGGAGGAAGTCGTTTCTTATATTAGAACCAACTCTCTCTCACCTTTGAACACACTCATCGTGCTGGGACTCTCTCCCACATGGCCCCCTTTCCAAAGCCCTTCAAAAGCAAAAAAAAAAAAAAAAAAACCCCCTCTTTAAATCCAAAAGAATGATGGGACTTTCCTGGTGCAATTTCAGGCTTAAGAAGTCCCTTTCTGGCTTACTACTCTTTAAAGATGGAGAAACTGGAGAACCCCTCACATTACCCACTATTCTGCTGAATGTGATCAGAAGCTGTCCCTTCTCTTCAGAGCCCAATGAACCAGCCAGGCCCAGCAGGAAAAATTGGCCCAGTTGTCTGGGTCCCCACAGAACCTGTTCCCATTTCCACCACGTGAGCTGGCTGCTAGGATTCACCATTCTGTCTGGAAGACCCTTCGGATCACAGCCCATTCATCACCAGCCTCTGGGTAATTAGCAAGTGACTGACGGAAGGGGTTCCCCCTTTCACTATGTGTGGTGCTGGAAAGTGATAAATACCCCCTCCAACTCTTAGCCCAGCTGCACTGCTAAATCTGCTCCTGCTGTAAATCCCTCTGTCCAACAAGGGAAATAGGCCACACGCAACCTTGGGGCATCTGCTGTCTCCCTCATGCGACCCCCTCCAGGGCCCTGCAATCAGAATGAAGTGGGAGGAGCACAAGAATAGGGTCCAAAGACCTGGCTTCTCTTTTTTTCTCTCTCACCGCCTGGCTGTGAGATTTGGGGCAAGTCTCTTCCCTCTCCATGCCTCAGGTCTTTCTTCTTTCAAACAAGGGTCTGGATCACTAAATGATCCCTAGGATGCTTTCCAAGCTCTAACATTTGATGATTCAAGGTGTATCCCAAGACGATGCATAGATCAGGCTGAAGCTCCAGGCCTGTGTTGCAAAACCAGGATCTCACTCACACATCAGGAGAAGCTCAGACATGATAACCTCCTGGCTTCTTTCAGTTCCAGAATTCTGTAAGTCACTCCCCCAGAGCACTGAAAAGCTACCAGAAGGCCTGGTCCCTGGGCAAAGAGCTGGGTTTCACTCCACTCGTCTGCAGCACTCAATCCCACAGTGTCAACTTTGCTGGAGGGGCAGGTGCATGTAATGGTAGTAGACAGTATTACTGGGATGCTGGGGCTTTGTGGATGGGGGTTGAGATGGTGGTGAGTCAAGGTGCTTAGAAATGAGTGAAGGATAATATTAGCAGTAATCATGAAACACCTATGACACATGTGACAATACTTTCTAAAAACCCTTCATCGACGGTTCTTTTCTTATAGAGAGCCCAGGAAAGATCTTTGGGATTCTGGCATTGTTTGTTTCTTACTTTGTATGCTGTTTGCTGTTTGCTGATGCTGTTTGCTGTTTGCGGAAGTGGGTTCAATGTAGAAAATTGACTGAATACTTAAGACAGGAGACTTTTCTCTCTCTCTCTCTATATATATATATATATTCAACAAGATTTTTTTAAAAATGTTACTTTATTTAATCTTCACAGTAACATACAATACAGATGCTGCTGTCCTTACTTTACAAAGGACGACATAGAGGCAGGCACAGAGCAGTTAAGGAACTTGTCCAACGTCACACTGTAGGGACTGGGGAGGCTGGTCCTACGGTAGAGATCCTCCGGCTTCAAGGCGGGTTCTCTCTCCACCACCCCACCCTGCTCCTACCCTAAGCACATGCGCAGAAGTGGGATTCCTCAGGCCTCCTCACGCCCAGCAGCCCTCAGCCACACCTGCACATGCGTAGGCACACAAAACCAATCCTAAAGCTGAACTGGAGGGCAGGGGGAGGGGGAGGGGAAGGAGGGAGAGGAGAGCTAGATGGTTACAAAGCTCAATAAGCACAGCCCTGTTCTCAAAGAAGCTTCCAGTTCCCTGCAGAAAGAATAGGGCACGAGAACAAGAAGCAGTCAGTGCAGGGGAGGGGGTCAGCCCCAAGCGCCAGCCTGGTGTTCCAGGCTCTGTGAGGCTCTGAAGGGAAGCTGCTTCCACATCCTTCTGGTGGAGGGAGCCCAGATCTGAGGCTTGGTCTCTCTTAACCTCTTTCTGCTCAGGGCTGCTGCGGAGGTGGCCGATGGGCTCTGCCTCCCTGTGGCATTGCAGGGTGGCGTGACTGGATTAATTAGGCTTTATTAATAGGCGAGAACCTCATGAATTGTAATTAAGCAGACGGGCATCTGGTAGGGGTGGTGGCTAAGGGTGAGAAGATGTGACTCCTGGAGGCTCTGAGGCACCGTTTAATATGAGTACCCTGGCTCGGGGTCGTCGGGACCCAGTTCACCTGCCTGTGTCACACAGCCTGCCCTGTGAAACAGACTGATGTCTGAAACCCTGATTTACTCAGTAACCACATCCTGAGCCTTCTATGTGCTCTGGTCTCTGAGTGAGACACAGTGTGGGTGACGCTGCAGAGGGGCAGACAGCTCAGTGTCCAGCTCTCCCAAACAGCCAGGAGGCAATGCAGGTGCTGAGGGGCAAGGAGAGAAGTCTGGGGAACAATCGCGTAGAAGAGCTGCTTCTTGAAACAGTGAATGTTATGCTGCGCGCACACACCCCCTCTCTGTCTCTGTCTCTCTGTCTTCCCTCCCTCCACCCTCCTCAGTTGAGCAAGGCCAGAGGTCTTTCTGTACCAAGGGGCTACGAGGGCCATGCTGGCAGGGAGCCGAGGAGGCCAGAACAGACAGAGTCGGAGCTGGGCCAAAACCCAGCACAGGGGAGGTGGAGAAGACAGATCACTCAGCAGAGAGCCTAGGCCTAGAACCAAGTGTTTAGACAGAGGCAGGCATGTTTAGCTTATGGGAAAACAGAGTGCAGAATGATGAAGTGGATGATGGAAAAAGATCTGAACAATGAAATCTCCCCTGTTGCTGGCAGTCCTGACAGCATGACAGATGCAGAGATAAACTCTCCTCTGGCCTTTTCTAAACCCAACCTGACTTTCCATTCGGCCTCAAAGATGTAGCCCAGAATCATTTCTTTTGCCTTTTAAAATTTTAGGGTGTTTTGAATGTACCTCCATTCTGCCTCACCAACGAGGTGCTCTGTGTACCTGCAACATAGCTTGCCAGACAAGGCCTGTTGTGTACTATTCTGTACATCTTCCGTCCAGCACTGGTTAACACCATCCCTTCATCCTGAAATTGCCCTTTTTACTTGTCCACCAATTCAACCCACTCATCTACTAAAGCTCAATTCAACTGTAACCCACCCCCACCCCCACCCCTTGCAGAGGCCTTCTTTGAAACTACCAGCTGGAATTAGCTACAGACGCTTCTGGTGTGTAAAGGAGGAGAATCTGGAATNTCTGGAGACTGTCTCTTTATACACATCTAGATGTGTATAAGAGACAGCCCCCACCCCTTGCAGAGGCCTTCTTTGAAACTACCAGCTGGAATTAGCTACAGACGCTTCTGGTGTGTAAAGGAGGAGAATCTGGAATTGAAAACATCAATTCAAGTCCCAGTCCTGCTCTCCTTGGCATCAAACCACGTGATGGTCTTCAACCTTGGTTTTCTTACCTGCAACGTGGGCAAGCTGTTGGCACCTTCCTCCCATGGTTTGAAGACTGAATGAGATGAGCTTTGTGAAAATGCTTCCTGAATTGTAAACAGCGTCAGCATTAAGAGTCTACCCAGTAGTTTGTGTTGGTTGTTTCTTTGTCTGTCTCTTTGACTGGATGACAAATCCTAGGTCTTATTTCTATGTCCCCAGCACCCAGGGCACTTAGATGCTCACTGCTTGTCCATTGAATGAATTAGTGAATGAATGAGGTAGAAAATGAATGCTTCGAGTTAGTTGCCTGACCTGATCCTGTGGTTTCTTCCCACAGCATCTCGAGGATCTATGTAGACCAGCAGTCATCCCAGGCAGAGAAAGAGTGAAGTGACTTGAAAGAGGGAGTGGCTTGAAAGTGTGCACCAGCCTCAAAGGCCAGTGTGTTTTAATTAGTATAATTAATGATGGCAACAACTGGCTTATTACCTGATGGAATTAATGGGGACCATTTGTCTCTGTAAAGCAGCCCTTCAGTATGGTGGAGGCAGTGGGGAGATGGGGGGAGTGCTCACATTCTCTGACCTGGGGAAGGATTCCTGAGGCTCCAATGGGGCCTGCTGCTCTCTGGGAGTCTTCTCCCTGTCCCTCCCTCCTGCCCAGAGGTGTTACCACCATTCACTTCAGACTAAACAATTGATATCTAACCACAAATGCTCTGGGAGGTGTAAATTGTAACAGCAGTGGGACCTCTCTCTTCCCTCAGTCTCCTTTTCTCCCTCACTCACATGTGACTGAGGCCACACTGACCCCAGCTTCAGCCGGAGCTGCTCACATCCAGATTGCCCTCTGGGGGCTTGCTGGGAGCCACCATAAGGGTCTAATGCTGCTGAGACTGACACAGGGAGAAACGGGAGGCAAAGCAGCTGGGCTCAGTGACATCAGATCCCACGTGGAGACACCTGGGCCATCTTTTCCCCTCCAGTCTTTATGCCTCGGTCCTAAGCACCTCTCCTCTGGGCTGTAAAGAATTGCCTTCTGCAGCCAGAATCTGGACTCTACTTTCCTTATCTGAGAGCAGAGTCAGAGCACCTGGGCCTAACTCCTTTCCGAGAGACCCAGAAAATACTGTCTGCAATGCCTTGCCTCCGGAACTCACAGCTGCGTGCAGCTGTTCACAGGGAGATACTGAAACTCTTGACCTCTTCCAGGGAACGTGATGGGCAGATAGGAGCAGGGGCCCTGTGGGGAGGCAGGCAAAGTCTGTAAATCACCCACCAAAGCAGTCAACTGGCCCTGTGTTATTTCAAGCAGTAAACGGGTCGGCCACCCAGGCAGAAATGCCTACCACAGAGCTTGGTCCCAAGGCTGCGGTCCTAAAATTAGGGAATAGACTTAATTCTGGCACATTCCAGGTCACATCTACAGCACCAAACACTGTCCATACGGATGGGCCTCTGTAGCTACCTTTTGGAGTGTATATGTTGCTTTACATATGAGTGTGTTTTGGGTGATTAAATGTGTGCTTTCTGGCACTGCACGAGTCTGTGCCATGGGTGCATCTGTGCACAGGAGCTGCATGTGCTTGGAAATGTGTGTGCACCAATGGGTATTGCATGGCGTTCTGTGTTGGTGGCTATTTTTGTCTTATTTGGAGTCTACATGTGTGGCTTTCTGTTTGAGTCCCTACGTGTGACTACTGCAAACAGCAAAGACAAGACATCTGAGGAGTCAAGAATAAATTCCCCTTTCTTCTTTCATAGCATTTTAGAGTTCAGGAAGGAGATTGACACTGATCCAATTCATCCACCAAAGAAGTATTACCCCCATACAGAGGATAGTAACGTAGCAATACCCACTAATATAACAAAGCAACATCCACGGTAGAGTATCCACCAATACAGCCTTACTCTAGGACCCTGGCCTATCCTGGGATCAGTGTGGTGATGGCAGAGGTAACCAGGGAGTGCACTGCGTGTGTGCTTTCGATGGGATTGGAAAGGGTATGTCGTGGTGCTTATTGGAGCAGAAGCTGTCCCTGTGGGCCATTTCATGCATGAACTGCAGAGAGCCTGGGGCCTGTAAGGTCCAGAGCAGTTCCAGGAGAAAGCTAGGCATGGTGTGTGTGTGTATGTGTGTGTGTGTGCGTGTGTGTGTGTGTGAGATGGTAATTAGGGCCGCCACATTGTTTAACTCTGGGACACCATTTGCCATGTGTTCTGTGGACTTCCAGAAGGCACCATTCATACCCGAAGCAGTACAAATGATGCCCCACTGAGTCTGTGCAGCACAGAGGCCCTGGGCAGGATGGTAGATGCAGGGTTCCTCCCCATCACACTTCTCTTCCCAGTCCAGGCACATTTCTCTTCTCAGCTCAGCTCCCTCCCTAAGCTAATGTTGTATTCCACCTCCATACCTAGCCCCTTCCTTGTGTGTGCTGTGCATGTGTGCTAAGTCTTTTCAATCATGTCCAACTCTTTGTGGCCCTATGGACTGTAGCCCGCCAGGTTCCTCTGTCCATGGGATTCTCCAGGCTAGAATACTGGAGTGGGTTGCCATGCCCTCCTCCAGGGGATCTTCCCAAGCTAGGGATCGAACCCTCATCTCTTGCTTTGGCAAGCGGGTTATTTACCACTAGCACCACCTGGGAAGCNTGTCCATGGGATTCTCCAGGCTAGAATACTGGAGTGGGTTGCCATGCCCTCCTCCAGGGGATCTTCCCAAGCTAGGGATCGAACCCTCATCTCTTGCTTTGGCAAGCGGGTTATTTACCACTAGCACCACCTGGGAAGCGCAGCCCCTTCCTTGCTAGAGCTTTCCCTCCTGGGCAGGAGAGCTCCAGACACAGTCCCAGTGGCTGAGCTCCTGGGGGAACAGGAGCACAGCCAGAAATCGAATCTTCTTCCTTTGGAAGTTTGCAGCGACTTGTGAGAAAAAGTCTCTTACAGCCCAATTGGGAAAGAAATCAGATGGAAAGGAGGGATAAGAAGGCACCAATAAAAAATATTTAAAAACTGATTTTTGCTTTGGAAAGGTCAGCGGTGAAAACTTGCTTTCTTGCCAACACAAAGCGGTGCCAGTGCTCAGCAGCCTTCTCCTGATCAATACGACACTGATCACCTCATAAAATGGTGTCGAGGCAGTAGGAGCCAGGACGAAGGCCGCTGGAGGGGAAGCGCCTGCCACCAGCTCCAAGCTCCCTCAGGGCAGCCTGCAGGCTGAGCCCCTGTTGCCCCAACCAACCCTTGTCCAAGCTCTCCACCTGCCCCTTCGGAGCCAAAGGCCACCCACTCCTCACTTTTGGCCCTGTAGATAGCTGTCCTTGCTTTTTGCTGTGAGTTTAGGAGCATCCTTCCTTGAGCAACCTGGGCCCCTGAAGTCAGGCCACCCACCTCAGTTTCCTGAGGTGCAGGCCAAGGCTGGGTAGAGTGTAAGTGAGATAGGTGACCCCAGGAANGAGCCAAAGGCCACCCACTCCTCACTTTTGGCCCTGTAGATAGCTGTCCTTGCTTTTTGCTGTGAGTTTAGGAGCATCCTTCCTTGAGCAACCTGGGCCCCTGAAGTCAGGCCACCCACCTCAGTTTCCTGAGGTGCAGGCCAAGGCTGGGTAGAGTGTAAGTGAGATAGGTGACCCCAGGAAGATATGGAACTCCAAGGGGGAGAAATGGACCGTTTCTCTGTGGGTCCATGGAGCCACTGGCAACTTGTTTTCTTTCCATAAGGTGTAGAAGTGGAGCTGAGGGATGGATGAGTTGGGGGTGGAGGCCACTGTGAACCTCATCCTGGTATCCTCTGTGTATATGCCTGGTTTGCACACAGGCCATCTGGTGAACCCTGTGCCCCCTCCAAGGATATACAGCTCAGACATCTTAAGTCAGCCTTAGCCATAGGGTACGGTGCAGACGGTCCACAGGCTAGCGGGTGTGAGGGGCAGGAAAGGGACACAGTGACACTTTCAAAGAATGGAGGATGCTGTTAACATGTCAGTCCAATTATGGTAATGTGCTGGGGTGATTGGCCCTCCGAGGGCTCAAGGGATGCACACGAGTACAGTAATTGCAGGTTCACTTTGCTCTGCATTCTTCATCCTGCTTTGGTGACTAATTATTAGTATTTAGCAAGTGGATATTGTCATTTCAAAGCAGGTGCAGCTGTGGCTGAGGCATTGGCGCTGGGGCCAGCTGAAGGTCAGCTTCTGCTTGGGGATAATTAATTTGTCTTTATGGATATGAATTGAGCTCCAAGCTTGTGTCTTCTCTTTTGCTTCTAAACAAACAAACAAACAAAACAAAAGAAAGGGGAATATACTTTGTGGTTATTTCAAGTGCCCTTTCCATTAGAAGGCTAGAATTGACAAATAGGGGTGAATGAGCAAAGGAAGGTAGTGGACCTCTATCCTCTCTAGAGAAAGAGCCAGAAATTGACCCATGAAATAGGTAAAATCCACATGAATAAGGAAGCCAACTGGTCTGAGATGACCATCAACGGGTATGTACTGATATCCTTTTTATTTATTATTAGTTATATATTGAACTCTAGGACACTCTGTTCCCAAAAGGATTAATGTTTTAGAATCTCAAAGGGAAAAGGAATAACAAGAGTGTGTAGCTATTGAGCACCTTCTGTGTATTAGATACATTTTACTCATGCATGTAGAATACTATGTTTAATCTTCACAACAACCCTAGAAAATACCTGCTATTGTTATCACCACATGACAGTTGAGAAAGTGAGGTTCAGAGAACTTAGTGTATTACTCCAAGTTAAGTATCATCTGACACCTAATCCCTGAGCTGTCAGATGCCCAATTAAGCCCCTTTACCCAGTGTGGTTCTAGGATTAGTTCTCTGGGCTCTGCAAGAGAAGACCTCAATGACTTTGCCTTATGAGGGACCAAGAGCTTAAGCATTATAATCTGTACCTGCAGAGCCTTCTGGTATACCTGGGAAGCCCAAAGTTTGATGGTTTTATTCCACGGGCATGATGCTTGGTAGAATTTCATCAGAGACAAAATAGAAATCAGTGTAACTGGAGATGGAAAGGAAATGATCTCTCCCTAAATCCTACCTCTTAATTGAGTCTCCTCAACAACCCGGGCCCACAAAGCCCTTTCCCAACCTCAGCCACTGGCTCAGTCAGATTCCCACTCATTTTCATGAACAATCTTACATTGCTCTGAAATTGTGTCATATCTGTTTGTCTCTCCCACAAGTATCCAAATGCATTTAGGTCAGAGAACTGGCCAAATGTGCTTTTGCACCTCCTAGGTCACTTGGCTCTGCCCTGGACACAGGGTAGGTACTCAATAACTCCTGATTGAATCAAATTGGGAAGTAGGGGTGGACAAGGCTCTTCTGATAGTTTGGTTGGCAAAGGAAAATCCCTCACTTTTTTACATTGGTTGGACAAATAAAGGATAATTTAGGAGAGGTAGGTGTGACCCTCTCTTATGCATATATTCTGAATTCAGAAAAATATATTAGATATATTGGGAAGTTTCTATGATTCACTCGCCTTGCAAAAATGGAATTCTAATCATATCATTCTAGAAAGAGGCTGGCAAGGTGCAAGAAGCCTACTGGAGGGTCTTGCAAGAGATGAGAGTAGCTACTTTAGGAGTTTGGGTTTGTGTCTAGGGTTTGCAGCTGTGGCAGGGCAACAAAATTTTGTTCTGTGGTTTTGCTGCAGCCTACATATTGATGCAGCCAAATGAGTTCCCCTCTTTGCAACCTGACCTCCTTCTTACTGTGAAATGATCTCATTTCAAGGCGAACCACAAGAGGTTTGGCTGGGCACCCAGCATGCCGTGTGCCTGGCATTTGCAAATCTTCATGCAAAGTGCAAAGTTTTTTTTAAAGACAGTAAATAAATCCTGTCCAGAGAAATCTTGGAAAGGTCTGCTCCCAGCCACGATGTGAAAAGAAAAGCAATCTCTCTCCCCACCCTGGCAACCATTATCTGCCGCTCTTCTCGAATGTTAAGGCTTAAGTCGCTTTTAATTTTAGATCAGGAACAATCTGATTTGGGGCCAAGGTCTTTTTTCACTGTCCTTCAGAATGTATTCAGCTGTGGTGTTTTTCCACCTCCAGCCTGCTCTGTTGCAGTTTCTTGAGTGTCTAAACTGAAGCCCCATCAAGAATTCGACCTACAGCCAGAAGGCAGTGAGACTATACTCTGTAAAGAGCATCTCCCTTCTGTGTGCAGCAGGAAACCCAGAAATCATGAGTGAGAGAGAGAGGAGGTTCATCGTCTGCCCAGGTTTAGGAGATGCTCATTGCCTCCTTGGCAAAGTGTGACAACGTCCACAGGGCTGCCCAGGAAAGTGACCAAAAAGTAAGCAGAGTGCCCAGACACTCAGGTCACTACTTCTTCTCAGCCTAACCTTTCTGTGCCTCCTTCCCCAGGCCCTACTGTCACCACAGAAAAGAACAGGTCACTTGCCATCTTGCTCCCATCACTGGTCCCATCAGTGGACCATGAAGTATGCAGTGAACACATTTCTTCCAAGCACTGCGCAGGGGCCAGGCATGGGCAGGGGTAGGTGCTGATGCCTGGACCTTACTTCAGGTTCCATTGGCTGAGTCCACTCAGCCTCGTTCGTGAAAACTTAGTTCTGTCTCCCAGGGTGTTTTGCTTTGAGCCTGAAACTCCACCCAGGACAAGATGTGCAGATGTGATAGGAGGCGAGACACATCAGACTCAGTTTGCTTAAGCTAACTTTACCTTCTTGTAGACATCAACATTCAACCTATTTGATGAAACCCTGAGGCTCTGATTTCGTTCCTTCCAGGTCTTCCCCATTCAGTGGGTGGATCTGATTCTAGACTTCAACCCATTCCACACACTCGTATTGGCAGTTACAAGGCCAGAAGCCAAAATATAACGATATATGGCTCCTGTTCAACAGTGTGACCTGGACACCATCTTGGCCTCTCACACTGGATGGAGTCTAGACAAGAGAGCTCTCTCTGGAGAAGAATGCCTGAAAGTTGGGTAAAAACCTGCTGCAATGGTTGCAGGACCCCTGATACTGACCATCAGTGCATTCTCTCTCCTGGCCTCTGATGAAGGGCACACAGTGCGGGGGAAGAAGGGGGAGGGGGCGGCGGTGGAGAGGAGGGGGAGGAGTTAACAGGGAGAGAATGGAAGAGGAAAGGGCTTAACTTGAAGCCATTGGCGGGTCCCTTGGGATCCTAGGCTCTGCAAAGCAGAACAAAATGACAAAATATTTATGTTTTTCACTTGCTTCAGCCACAGCTTTTCCTGGGAACAGCTGACAAAGTTGCTGGTGAACAAGCATATCCAGTGCTCAGCCAGACAGGCTGGCAAGGTGCTGAGGAGAGGAGCAGAGCAGCTGATAGAGGTACCTTCTCTTACAGAGGAAGCACGGCCCTCCCCACATTCCTGTCTGGAGCCACGCTGCCTGCAGAGGGGAGGATCTGCCTCTGGAAAGAGATGACTGTCTCTAGGTGCATTAACGAAACTCCCTGAACCCAGACTGAAGACTATGTGGGAAGCGGGGGTGGGGTGGGCAGGCTGAGATGGCAAGGGCAAAAGACTTACTTTCTTAAAAATCTTATATTTGAGTTTAAGTCAATGCAACAGAGTCTTCAGAGGAACCTCAGTAACTTGCATTGTTTCAAAGAGGTGATTCGGATTCAAGCCACAGGAGACCCTTCTCTAGTCCTTAACACAGACCCCACAGCCCTCTCCTCTGGAGACACTGTCGGGAGTGAAACAAGGTGATCGTCCTCAATACTGAGATTCATTCGAACTGACATGTCATCCCACGCAGGCCCCTTCCTCTCTACCCTCATCAAACTTCATTAGACTCAACATAAAGTAGTCCAAAGGGCACCAGGACAGAAAAAAGATGTGGAAAGTCATGTTCTTTCTTGGCCCTAACAGCTGACTGTAGGCAAGTTGTCCTTAGCTGGATTAGATTTCCACCTCTAGTTTATGGCTCTGTGCCTTCCAAGAGGGCTTTCCAGGTGGCACAGTGGTAAAGAATCTGCCTGCCAGTGCAGGAGACTCAGGTTCCACCCCTGAGTCAGGAAGATCCCCTGGAGCAGGGGTCTTCCACTCCAGTATTCTTGCCTGGAGAATTCCACTGACAGAGGAGCCTGGTGGGCTACAGTCCTTGGGGTCCCAAAGAGCCGGACATGGCTGAGNGGGAAGATCCCCTGGAGCAGGGGTCTTCCACTCCAGTATTCTTGCCTGGAGAATTCCACTGACAGAGGAGCCTGGTGGGCTACAGTCCTTGGGGTCCCAAAGAGCCGGACACGGCTGAGCACACATGCACCAGGAGAACAGCAACGGCTCCTCTTTGCAGCCTCCTTAGGTTGACCAATGTGGTGAAGTCACTTCGTTGCTGTGGTTGAGTCACTCAGTTGTATTTGACTCTGTGACCTCATGGACTGCAGCATACCAGGTTTCCCTGTCCTTCACTATCTCCTGGAATTTGCTAGAACTCATGTCCACTGAGTCAGTGATACCATCCAACCATCTCATCCTCTACCACCCCTCCTCCTCCTGCCCTCAATCTTTCCCAGCATCAGGGTCTTTCCCAATGAGTTGGCTCTTTACATCAGGTGGCCAAAGGACTGGAGCTTCAGCTTTAGCATCAGTCCTTCCTATGAATATTCAGGGTTGATTTCCTTTAGGATTGACTGGTTTGACCTCCTTGCTGTCCAAGGGACTCTCAAGAGTCTTCAGCACCACTGTTCGAAAGCATCAATTCTTCAGCGTGCAGCCTTCCTTACAGTCCACCTCTCACATCTCACTTTATNTGAATATTCAGGGTTGATTTCCTTTAGGATTGACTGGTTTGACCTCCTTGCTGTCCAAGGGACTCTCAAGAGTCTTCAGCACCACTGTTCGAAAGCATCAATTCTTCAGCGTGCAGCCTTCCTTACAGTCCACCTCTCACATCTCACTTTATATTTCACTAAACAACAACAGCAAAACACAAGACTGAATGTTGCCGTGACCTCAGTCTGAATGCTATGGGGGCTTGTGCTGGGCCCAGATTTGAGTCTGGGGAACTGGCGAAATCTCCTGCCCTAAACAAATGAGGATGAAATGAGTCTCTTGGGAGAATCCTCCCCCCAGAAAGGGAGATCTAGGCCTGACAAGTAATACCTGACCGCATTATAAGAAGGTACATTTCTGAATCCAGTTTTTCAGCTAGCCCTCTAATCTGCTCCTGGCACAAGGGAACTTTTTGGCGTGATGGAGAAATTCTATATCATAATTAGGGCAGTATCACATAGGTTTGTCATTTGTCAAGACCCACTGAACTCTATACTTCAAAAGATTACATTTTATTGTGTGAAAATTATACCTCAATAAGCAGATTTTAAAGGTAAAAAATAAAACAAAAAGGAAATATTGTATAGAAAACAAAACAAAGTAAAAATCTGATCCTGGCACTCCTCCTCGGCACTGCCGAGATGGCAGAAATAAAAAAGAAAAAGCTTTCAGTGCTCTCTGCGATATTAGAGTACAAACAGCTTTCTTTGCGGTGGGGTCTTTGGACAGAAACACGCAAGGAGAGAGGAGACACTCTCCCACCTTGTCACAGGGCGCTGGGCCACTGTAGGACCTTGAGGACTCAGGTTGGTGGTGGGCAGCAGGGTGGGGATTGGGCGGACTGCAGAGTGTTCATGGTCCCACCTGGTAGGTGTTTACAGGATCTACCAGAGGAGTGGAGATCCTGCCCAGCCGAAGTGACAGTGACATGCGGCAGTATGGAGATGGGCACAGCGGCAAATGTGTGCACTGGCCCAGCAGACTCCAGGAGGAATGGCCGCATCCATGGCAACACGGTCCGGCAGAAATGCAATGCCAGCTGTGAGTGTGAACCACAGAGATAACTTTCCGTTTTCCAGGAGCCACATTTTAAAAAATGAAACAAACAGTAAGAAAAACCAACCTAGGTGAAATTAATTTATCATTAATATACAAGTTAGTCATAGTTAACTCAGTATCTCCAAAATATGACCATTTCAACATGTAATAGGTATGAGAGAGCTGCTACTGAAATGGTTTACATCTTGGACACTTAGTCTTTGAAATTTAGTGTGTGTTTTGTGCTCAGTGCACCTCAGTTGGAATCAATTACGTTTTCGTTGCTCAATAGCCACCTCTGTAAGGCGCTGGTCTATGGGAACAGCAGTGCCTGGGTGATCAAATTAATAGTGAGTGTGTGAGGTCTCTCCCCTCCCTGCTCCACTCAAGGGAAAAGCCAGCAACTCTGAGAGTCTCCAGCAATATCAGGCAGTAGGACACAAGTGGGACTGAGGTCCCCCAGTGATCCTGAGAGATCTGAGCATTGCTTGAAAGAGAGCACACTTGGACCCATGGACTTGAGAGGCTTGTGAGCTCAGATTCCATATATATCTTTAAAAGTCATATTCTAGTATAAGCTTAAATTTTCTTAACTCTGAGCATCATACTCACAAAAAAAAAAAAAAATCAGTTTCATCTCCCCAGTCCTCTTGACCTTTGGGCTTCTGTTTACCTGTGGTTTGAATGCTGCATCTGGAAACCTCTTTTTCATTTAAGCCACCTGCCATTTTTTCTTATTCTGTTTGTTTATTCCTGCCCTTCTAACCCAGCTAGCAGAAAAGACTATTTTAAAGCTTATTTCTGTAATTCATACTATTTTTGAAAATGGTGTGCTCAATCATGGTTTCCAGCTGCACATACCCTCCTATCTCCATTTTGTCCCTCCTCTTCTCACATGTCCAAGGACCCATCTCACCTGAACAAGGACCAAGTTGTACCTGCTTGAGAAGCACTTGCAAAATCAGAAAATAACATTTCTCAGCTTAGAGGGGATCAAAACAGTCACAGTTTAGCACTTACTGTTAAATGAGTTACATTCACAAAGCTGTAGAACAACGTCTAGCATAGAGTAAGCTCTCAGAAGGTGTTGGCTACTAGCTACTAGTAGTATCTCAGCAAATGAGCAATTCTGTTCAACAGGTTTTTCTTGGGTACCTGGGCCAGGCACTGTTCTAGGTGCCTGGGGACAAAGGGAACAAAATAGATCACTACCCTCAGAGAACAGGCTTCCCTAGTAGCTCAGCTGGTAAAGAATTGGCCTGCAATGCAGGAGACCCTGGTTCGATTCCTGGTTCAGGAAGATTTCCTAGAGAAGGGATAGGCTACCCACTCCAATATTCTTGGGCTTCCCTGGTAGCTCAGCTGGTAAAGAATCCACCTGCAATGCGGGAAACTGGGTTCAATCCCTGGGTTAGCAAGATCCCCTGGAGAAGGGAACAGCTACCTGGAACAGAATACCAGGGACTCCAGTATTCTGGTCTGGAGAATTCCATGGACAGTATAGTCCATGGGGTTGCAAAGAGTCCAACACAATTGAGTAACTTTCACTTTCACTTTTCACCCTCAGAGAGCTGACCTCCTAGCTGGGAAGATAGTGAACAATAAGCACCACAAATAGATAGCATGTATAAAATGTTAGAGGACTCCCCTGGTGGTTCAGAGGGTAAAGAATCTACCTGCAATGCAGGAGACGCAGGTTCAATCCCTGGGCTGGGGAGATCTCCTGGAGAAGGGAATGGCTACCCACTCCAGTATTCTTGCCTGGAGAATCCCATGAATAGAGGAGCCTGGCAGGCTATAGGGGTCACAACCATGGGGTCGCAAAAAGTCAGACACATCTGAGCGACTAAGCACGCACATATGCATAGAACATTAGAAGGTGGTGTTTACTTTGAATAAACAGAACAAATAGGGCAGAATAAGGGGATGGGGAGAACAGGGCAGAGACAGCTGGCTTATTACAGAGGTCCATGCTAATCAGTCCCCATTAAGAAGGAGTAATCTAAACCAAAACTTATCATGTGGAACAGCCAACAGAAAGGCCTTAAAACTGGGGTGTCTGGTGTGTTTGAGGGAGAGCAAGTAGTCTGGTGTGGGTGGAGCCCAGAGGGTGAGAAAAGAAGTAAGGAGAAATAGAAAAGGAAATCAGAATTAACAAAGGGAGAAGGGGGTCCATCAGGCTGAGGAATGGAAGTCATTCCAGTCCTTGGGCTCAGGAGTGATAGGACTACATTTCCATCTAAATAGATTACTTTGTCTGCCTTTTTGAGAACAGACTGTAGAGAATGGAGGCAAGGGTGAGAGGAGGAGGACCAGTGAGGAGGCTATTGCAGTAATCCAGGCAAGAGATGCTGGTGGTTAGTGCAGGGCTAGTGGTGGAACGGCCATATATGGTATCACATACAGACCTGATCATCATCTCCCAAGTCTGTGTGTCCTGACTCTGACTGTAACTTCCCAACAGGCACACAGGATGTTTCCCATTGTTTGTACCCTCCCTGAGGAATAACTATTAGTCACTGGCATCTAAAGCAAGTTTGAAGTGTAACTTCAGGAAAGTCATCAAGAAAGCTTATTGGTTATATTCGAATTGCCAGGAAACTTCAAGCAAATATATCTGCAATGGAAATGTTACTGGTGCAAGTGGAAACTTTGGAGAAAAGGGGAATCAAAGGTTTTCGGCAGAACAATAGCATTAAGAGAGGGGGGAAAGGAGGAGGAGGGGCGAGAAAGGGTGGGAGGGAAGAGGGAATGGGAAGAGGGATGGAGAAGGAGGAAGCAGGAAGAGACAGACAGAGCACAAGATTCATGCAAGTGCTTCATCAGCCCAGTAGAGGAATAAGCTGCTCATGCCTGAGAAATACCTCAAGTCGAAAACTGGCATGGACATGGCAGTCTTGGAGCTGATCTGGAATAGTGAAGCTGAGAAATAAGAAGTCAGCGTGAGCAGAAAGAAAGCTTTTACTCAAGTCTAAGGGGAAGGGGGCTTCCCTGGTGGCCCAGATGGTAAAGAACCTGCCTGTAATGCGGGAGACCTGTGTTCGATCCCGGGTCGGGGAGATCCCGTAGAGAAGGGAATGGCAACCTACTCCAGTATTCTTGCCTGGAGAATTCCAAGGACAGAGGAGCCTGGTGGGCTACAGCCCATGGGGTTGCAGAGTCAGACACTAAAATAAAAGAAAAAAAGAGGAAAAGGAAAGAAATCAGGTTAGATGAAAGCGCACAGTTAAGCATTAGTAAAGGTAATACACTGTACTTAGTTTAAAAGTTTAAAAGTTTACTTTTTAGGACGCTCTCATTTTTTAAATTTATTATTAAACTTTTTTTAAAAAAGAAGTTTTATTTCAAAGGAGGAGGAGAAAGCACATTTGTGGCATAGCGGAAGAGCACCTGAATCAGATTTCTGTGTTTTTAGCTGCTTTCTGTCATTAACGATTTGTGTGACCTCAGACAAGTCATTTCAACTCTCTGACCTCAGTTTTCTCTTCTGTGAAATGAGAGCACAGAATTAAACAGTCTCCTCTGGTTCTAAAATTGTGTGTATTTTCAATTGAGTGGAAAATGCATCATTTCCCATTCAGTTAACACCCCTAATCGGCTGCCTGACAATGTGAAAGCCAAGGTCAACGTCTTAAGCAATGCAGCTCTCATCTACAGTTGTAGATCCCGACTGTGGGCAAGCAGAGGGTCTCTTGAGAGCAGGATTTGCAAACTGAACAAATAAGTGGCCCCATCAGAGGGGCAAGGAGTCAGACAGACACCCTGGCTACTTCTCACACCTGGCCCTGGCCCCGGCCCCTCCCTGGGAAGGTATCCACCTCACATTTAAATATTCAGTAACTATTTGTGAGATCCTACCTGTGACACCAATTGGGAGGCCTTATTGTGTCTTCAAGCTTTAACTTCACATTTTAAATTCCATGTCTCTCGAGGCTGACTGTCACCAACAGAGCACACACGTGTGCCAAGCCATGTGCTGCGTGCCAGGACCCAGCTGTGAGCAAAGACGAGTGCAGTCCCTGCCTGGTGATCCTCACAGTCTCGTGGGGAGAGCAGACATTAAACAACAGCTATGAATAATTTATGACAAGATTCTGAGCATGCAGAGTGCTGCAAAAAGAAATGATGGAACTCTAGAAGCACTCTAGAACTCTAGCGAGGAGCCTAATTTAGTTTCCTAGGCTGAAGAAGTGATATTTAAGCTGACCCCCTCAAGGATGAGTTGGAGTTAGGTGATGAGAGAGAGGAGTATTCTGGACTGAGGGGACAGCTGTGATGGAAGGGAACACATCCCCCCTCTTGGACTTTCCCTCCATCCTACCGCTATGTTTACCTGAGGTTTCGGCTGGGATTCAGAGGGCTCTGACATGCGTTCATTCATTCATTCTTCGCTATGACAATTCTATCATATGCCAGGAAGCAAGCAGACCTGCGCCAGAAAAACTGGAAACTATCCTCTCCTGGAGCTTGAGTCTGTCTTCTCATTTAATGGAGAAGACAGACAAAGTATAAGCAAAATATAATGTTGATAAGCATGGAAAAGAAAAGAAAAAAGACAGTATAGTATATCAGTTCTGGGTGAGAGGGCACAGTGCTCTACAGGAGGTAGTCTGAGAAGGCTTAGTGAAAAGGCCTGAGAAAATCGAGGGGCGAACCTTATATTCAGGGGAAAAGCATTCCTTGCAGAAAGGACAGCAATTGCAAAGGCCTTGGAGGTAAGACTGTGCCTCCAGACCTGAGGAATAGCAGGAGGCCAGAACAGCCGGAATGATGTACACTAGCAAGGGGATGAGGCCAGAGAGTCCATGGGGCCAGGCTTCATGTGGCCTTGGAGGCCACTGTGAGGACTTGGGCTCTTCCCTGAGTGAGGACTTGGGCAGGGGAGGGACATGATCTGAAGGATCACTCTGACTACTATTGAGAGTACACTTGAGGGGCTGGTACAATGGGACCCACTGAAAGAGTGGTGACTAGGACCAGGATAGAGCGGCTGAGGTCCTGAGAAGTGTTGGATTCTGGTCGTAGGTTAGAACTGGTAAGATAAAGTCACTGATGACGGATTGGATGTGGGATAGGAAAGAAAGGGAGAGAAGCAGACATCAAGGTTTTTGGGCAGAGTATGCGGCAAAATGGAGTTGCCCCTTATCAGACGGGAGAGACGCAAGAGTGGCGGCGGTGGTGATTTAGTCGCTGAGAAGCGTCCGACTCTTGCAATCCCATGGACTGTAGCCTGCCACACTCCTCTGTCCACGGCAAGAGGGCAGACTTACAAGGAGAAATCAGGAGTTTGGGGACAGGTGAACGTTGCGATCTCTATTAGATCTCAGTCAGAACCCCCAGGGAAGAAGTCTGAAAGGAGAGAAAAATGACGTAAAATTGTCAGAGATTTAAAAATCAGAGGAATAGATCATCTACAGAGTGGGGGTAGATTGGAGAAGAGAGGGGTCCCTGGAGCCCTCCAATGCTGGAGAAAGACCCTGCAAAGCAAACCTGTTAAAGAAGCTGTGACAAAGGTACCTCAATTTGTTCTTTACTCAGCTNGACGTAAAATTGTCAGAGATTTAAAAATCAGAGGAATAGATCATCTACAGAGTGGGGGTAGATTGGAGAAGAGAGGGGTCCCTGGAGCCCTCCAATGCTGGAGAAAGACCCTGCAAAGCAAACCTGTTAAAGAAGCTGTGACAAAGGTACCTCAATTTGTTCTTTACTCAGCTCTTCCTCCAGTCTCCTCAACCCCAGCCTCCTCTACATCCAGTATGGACACACACACACACACACACACCTTCACATGCACTAAACACCACTTCCTGTCTCATTGCATTCCCTGCCTTTGAGAAGAGCTGGAAGAGGATGGACCACCTTCCCCAGCTGCGTGGCAAAAGGGACAGGCTTGCACACAGGCAGGAAAGTTGTCTCCCATTGTTAACAAAACCCTGCATTGTTATTTTCAAATTCCTTTCCTATTGTTGATCCTGAGTCTGTCTGAAGTCTGAAGTCGCTCAGTCGTGTCCGACTCTTAGCGACCCCATGGACTGTAGCCTATCAGGCTCCTCCGTCCGTGGGATTTTCCAGGCAAGAGTGCTGGAGTGGGTTGCCATTTCCTTCTCCAGAGGATCTTCCCAACCCAGGCATCGAACCCAGGTCTCCTGCATCGCAGGCAGACGCTTTACCCTCTGAGCCACCAGGGAAGCCCTACTGATCCTACTGATCACTAATAACACTTCCACGTCCATGGGAAAATTACAAAGAGAAGACATTTCCTATGTAAGCTCAGAAATGTGAACTTGAAATACAGTGTTTGATTTTGAAAACCAGAACTATGGAACCTACACATGCAAAGGATGAGCGATCTGATCCATGCTCCTGCCTCTGGGGACATCTGAGCCCGTCCCAGGTGACTAGGCTGCTGTCTACTGTGTCCCTGGGATCTCAAGGAGGAGTTAAGCAGGTCTCCAGTGGCCTTGACTATGTGCCACATCCCAGCCATTTGCCATTGTCATAGCCATCTTCACTTTCATGCAGTTCTTCCTGATTTCCAGCTAAGGTTCTTTTGTTGTGGGTTAAGGACAATTCTGGGGCTTCCCAGGTAGCATTAGTGGTAAAGAACCTGTCTGCTAATGCAGGAGACATAAGAGATGCAGGTTCAATCCCTGGGTTGGGAGGATCCCCTGGAGGAGCCATTCCTTGAGAAAGCTGGGGAGGACTGGGAAGAGGACTGCCTACCCCTTGAGGACAAGCTACGAACATGTGCTCCAGATGAACCCCAGAGTGTGGAGAAACTGAATCAACACAATTTATTATTAGATGAAAGTCAGATACAGCAAAAAAAAAAAAAAAAAAAGAGCAGAGTGCTAACAAGGACCCTCGTTCTGAGGTTCCATTTAGAGCCCCCATTTTGTATAACCACTGTGTGTCTATAAAGCAGGGGATTTGGGAAGCAGAGAACAGCTGAGGGAGGCATCAATAACCCAATTTGTGGCTTGTTAGAATGTTACACTCGTTTATCGGCATTTAACAAGACAAGACATTGATGTTAACACAGTGGGAGGGAAGTTGCCTGGACCAATAGTATCCCTGGCTGAAAATTAGTTTAAACCTTCTTTTCTTTGTGCCAGAAATGGTAGAGGTAATTCATTTTCAAAGTGTCTAAATGCCACTGAAAATGAGCTAGGGTAACAGGAACGAGTCATCAGCAGCTGAACGAAATCCCGAGTTAGCTTTCTTTTGGTAACCTCGTAAATGAGACACCATGAAATAATATGCTTTATGGCAGGAAAGAAAACAACAGGGCCTATTCAATCTGGGGGATAGGAAGGGTTGCAGAGCTGGGAAGGGAAATTTTCACGCACAGGTTTTTGGAAAACCATGAGAGCTGCTGTCGCCGTCGCCAACTTCAGAGTCACTCTGCGCTGGTGGTCAAAGTTAACAGTTTCTGTTTTGGACCTGTTGGCTTGAAGAGTCCAGGGTCTTGGCAAGGCTAAGCTCTTTTATCAAGATTCAGTGAAATCATTGTTCAGATCATTTACAAGATCGCTGCTCCTTGCGCTGGTGTCTGGCTGAGGATGGGCCCAGAATTAGTCACCACTCTGGTCCCACTTCCCATTTAGCAAAACGGGTGGGTGCATGACCTGAAAACGTAGTGTTTTCCATTTTCTCCTCCTTGCTGTGTTCCTTTGGGCCCTTTATTTTCCAAGGAAAAGATAACAGACATGAAAACTACAACTCATGAGGACATAGGCACTAACAAGATTGAAGTAATCATTTGGTTCAGTGCAAACTTTGTCTTTTGAATTGTTATGTGCCTATATGCCACCCAGAGGAAGATGGAAAGGGAGTCAAGGGGCTACATTATTCTGGGGTGACTAGGTCCTCCTTCAGAGGACCTAGCATCTCACCCATCACTCAACTACCAGGCAGAAGCTCTGAACCAAGCCTGAGTTAGGAAGAGGGAGACATCTGCAAGAAGTTCAAGGTCCAGGGCACGATTCTGCCATCTGGCTGGGTTTATGCAGGCTGGTCACTGAAAGTGAAAGTGAAGTCGCTCAGTTGTGTCTGACTCTTTGTGACCCCATGGACTGTAGCCTACCAGGCTCCTCTGTCCATGGGATTTTCCAGGCAGTAGTACTGGAGTGGATTGCCATTTCCTTCTCCAGGGGATCGTCCCAACCCAGGGACTGAACCCAGGTCTCCTGCATTGTAGACAGACGCTTTACCATCTGAGCCACCAGGTCACTAGCCCCTGTCTATTCATGCCCTTTACTTTGTGATCTTGCAGTCACAAAGGAGTGAAATATGTTTCCCCACTAAACAGTTCTGAGCCTAGGTTCTCAGAGGCATTGCATGGTTCTACTCACCTTCAGGCATCTCTGCCATCTCCATTGGCCCAAGAAGGAGGATGAAAGATACATGTTGCTATTCCAACTGCCCAGGCAGGTCTG
The DNA here is from genome assembly GCA_006410675.1 of Oreotragus oreotragus. NCBI lineage: Eukaryota > Metazoa > Chordata > Mammalia > Artiodactyla > Bovidae > Oreotragus > Oreotragus oreotragus. The sequence continues at coordinate 295,461 of SJYX01016368.1, read as the reverse complement.
GCCAAGATCAGCTGACTACAGGTGCCTCACACATCTTTGAGCTAAACTAGTGCTTACCATTGTACACCAATGAGTTTTTAATTAGTCTGGTGGCTCAGTGGTAATGAATTCGCCTGCCACAATGTAGGAGATGCAAGAGACACAGGCTTTATCCCTGGGTCTGGAGGATCCCCTGGAGGAGGAAATGGCAACCCACTCCAGTATCCTTGTCTGAAAAGTTCCATGGCTAGAGGAGACTGGTGGGCTACAGTCCTTGGGGTCACAAAGAGTCAGACCCGGCTGAGCACACATCCACATAGCAACAGCAAATGATAATGCCCATTAAACCAGAAAGGGAATCTTCACATGCGAGTAGACCAATTCCCTGGAGGGAACAACTGACTTTACTTGAGATATTATAATGTTGAAAGAGTCAGGGTATGTTTCCCAGGCTGATGACTTTTTACGAAGAGAGGGTCACTGCACCATCCCCAAGGTCTCTCTTGGTCTCTGGACAACCACTAGTCCAAAGCCTCAGCTTCAATGTAGAAGCCCTGGATATTCCCCACCCCATCCTAGAGTCCTGGGACCATTTGTCCCATCCTCCCTCTATCTTGAAAGAAATAAACAGCCCTCTATTAGGGACCCATTCTAAACAATGATTTCAGAACCTCTGTTAGACTCCTTATGACATTCATGATAGGGGAAGGCTTCCAGATTAATATTCCCAGTACCCAAAGGCCAGAGGCATGGGAGATTCCTTGTTTAGGAGCAGTCACCTGCCCAGGGATCTTCCTTCCACACCAAAGCCACAGGCAATGCTGAGAGCTCAGGACAGCATCTACTCAGGTCCTGGAAAGGAGATGTATCTCTTTCAAGGCTGTCACAAGGTAAGCACAGGTGCCGGTGGCTTGGATGTGAGCTGTTTGGGGATAACTACCTGGATTATTTATTTTTCTGCTCATGAAAGGCCAGCGATTCTTATGTTTCCACTAAGCATGGCTGGCATATAGTACAGAGCCTCATTTTTCCCGCTGTTTATATAAATGGCCTTACCCTGCCCAGGCTCTCTGCTGTAAAATGTGTGATTAAAGGATTATAGAGGTGATGGAAATAGTAATCATGTCTGTTTTCAGATAAAACCTTCTCCTGAGGGGCCCCAAATGACTGTGTTCTTATTCATACCAACAGGGAAGGGGAAGCCAGGGGGCATTTTCATAGATGGGGTGATGGGCACTCAGAAAGGGTCAGATACCACATTGCCTCAGGTTACCCAGCTCATCAGCTTCCAGCTTTGATGTGAGGGGTAGGGGTTAGTGTCTGTCAAAACAGAGTTCAAAATCTGTGGACAATCACATCACTGGATCACCCAGACTAGGCATGAAGTTGGGACATATCCATAGTGAGTGAGCAGCGTAGGGGACAACTCAGCTGTCAGCTATGGGAGGGGCAGCCCAGAAGGGAGAGAATGGTTTGGAAAAGATGTCATGGGATCTAGACAACCATCCCAACCAGGGGCATTAGGGAGGTCCAGAGGATGGTTTCTAGCTGAACAGAGTACATCAGAGAGGACCTAGAAACAGGCAACGTGTGATGGTTCAGGCTGGAATCACTGGAATCTCTGCCTTGGGCAGGGCTCTAGGACTGGGCTGCACTCCCAGAGAGGAAGAATCCAGAACAAGGCAGGTCTCAGGCCCAGGAGACATAGGGGCAGAGCAGGGTATCATGGAGTTGAGCCTGGAGCTCAAACTGAGCACAAGTCCCACCAGAGCTGAGTCCGAGGCCGAGCAGCCAGCTTGACTGGTGCCGAGTCACCAGAACCACTCGTTGGGCTCCTTCTCTGGAAATAAAGGTCTGGCTCCAGTGCCCAGGGGAAGAGTCGGGCCACTGGGAGGCGGGGGAGGGGGCAGCACCTGGAAAGGCCATCCAAGTTCAGGGTTCTGGGGGCCACAGGGACTTGGGACCCATTCCAACCAGAATTTTACCTTCCACCTGGAATTGCAGGATCGGACCAGTTAAGTGTCAGGACATGAGACAGAGAGTTCTAGACCAGGCTGCACACTGTCCCATCCTGAGATGTGAGCTGAGGAGTCCCTCCCATCCACTCAGCCTCAGTTCCCCTTCCTCTAGCAGAGACTAGTGGCTCCTGATGCCTTCCTTCACATCACTGTGATGAGAAGCACACGAAACAGCATATAAAGTCACATTGGAAAAACAGGAGAGTAAGATGTCATCAGTATTATTATTAATCTGACATGTGTCGTATCTTTTCTCACAATGGAATTTCCTAAGACTGAATGGCCAGATTGACAACTAGCCAGGTCTTTTGCTCCTCTGCCTTAGCCCCCCACTCCTGGGATGCTTCCCCATCCATCATTTCCCAGCAGAGGCTTCACTGATCTTAGAGGCATGACGCATGAGACCTGGTAGGCAGAAAGCAGTGCTGAGCACACAGTGGGAACTCAGTACTCAGCCTTTATTCTTGTTGCAACTATGTCATGCTTCCATAAGGAATTCATTTGTTACTTTCAACCACTTTGACAAAAGATTTGGAAAGGGAAATAGTGAAGAAGAAGAGGGATAATTAATATTACTGAGGAACACTGGCTGGTGGCCAGGAGGAGCAACCCGAGGAGCAGGGGCTGCGCAGGGAGGGCCTAGAGGAGCTGTCCCACGTTGAAGGTCAGGAACTGCGGCAGTAAGGAGATAACCCTTGTCCAAGGTAAGGAGCAGCAGCTGTGCTATGGAGCAGCCGTGAAGAGACAACCCACCCCCAAGGTAAGAGAAACCCAAGTAAGATGGTAGGTGTTGCAAGAGGGCATCAGAGGGCAGACACACTGAAACCATACTCACAGAAAACTAGTCAATCTAATCACACTAGGACCAGGGCCTTGTCTAACTCAATGAAACCAAGCCATGCCTGCAGGGCAACCCAAGGCAGGCGGGTCATGGTGGAGAGGTCTGACAGAACGTGGTCCACTGGAGAAGGGAATGGCAAGCCACTTCAGTCTTCTTGCCTTGAGAACCCCATGAACAGTATGAAAAGGCAAAATGATAGGATATCAAAAGAGAATCTCCCCAGGTCGTTAGGTGCCCAATATGCTACTGGAGATCAGTGGAGAAATAACTCCAGAAAGAATGAAGGGATGGAGCCAAAGCAAAAACAATACCCAGTTGTGCATGTGACTGGTGATAGAAGCAAGATCCGATGCTGTAAAGAACAATATTGCATAGGAACCTGGAATGTCAGGTCCATGAATCAAGGCAAATTGGAAGTGGTCAAACAAGAGATGGCAAGGGTGAACGTCGACATTCTAGGAATCAGCGAACTAAAATGGACTGGAATGGGTGAATTTAACTCAGATGACCATTATATCTACTACTGCGGGCAGGAATCCCTCAGAAGAAATGGAGTAGCCATCATGGTCAACAAAAGAGTCCGAAATGCAGTACTTGGATGCAATCTCAAAAACGACAGAATGATCTCTGTTCGTTTCCAAGGCAAACCATTCAATATCACAGTTATCCAAGTCTATGCCCCAACCAGTAATGCTGAAGAAGCTGAAGTTGAACGGTTTTATGAAGACCTACAAGACCTTGTAGAACTAACACCCAAAAAAGATGTCCTTTTCATTATAGGGGACTGGAATGCTAAAGTAGGAAGTCAAGAAACACCTGGAGTAACAGGCAAATTTGGCCTTGGAATGCGGAATGAAGCAGGGCAAAGACTAATAGAGTTTTGCCAAGAAAATGCACTGGTCATAGCAAACACCCTCTTCCAGCAACACAAGAGAAGACTCTACACATGGACATCACCAGATGGTCAACACCGAAATCAGATTGATTATATTCTTTGCAGCCAAAGATGGAGAAGCTCTATACAGTCAACAAAAACAAGACCAGGAGCTGACTGTGGCTCAGATCATGAACTCCTTATTTCCAAATTCAGACTTAAATTGAAGAAAGTAGGGAAAACCGCTAGACCATTCAGGTATGACCTAAATCAAATCCCTTATGATTATACAGTGGAAGTGAGAAATAGATTTAAGGGCCTAGATCTGATAGACAGAGTTCCTGATGAACTATGGAATGAGGTTCGTGACATTGTACAGGAGACAGGGATCAAGACCATCCCCATGGAAAAGAAATGCAAAAAAGCAAAATGGCTGTCTGGAGAAGCCTTACAAATAGCACTGAAAAGAAGAGAGGCGAAAAGCAAAGGAGAAAAGAAAAGATATAAGCATCTGAATGCAGAGTTCCAAAGAATAGCAAGAAGAGATAAGAAAGCCTTCTTCAGCAATCAATGCAAAGAGATAGAGGAAAACAACAGAATGGGAAAGACTAGAGATCTCTTCAAGAGAATTGGAGATACCAAGGGAACATTTCATGCAAAGATGGGCTCGATAAAGGATAGAAATGGTATGGACCTAACAGAAGCAGAAGATATTAAGAAGAGGTGGCAAGAATACACAGAAGAACTGTACAGAAAAGATCTTCACGACCCAGATAATCATGAGGATGTGATCACTAATCTAGAGCCAGACATCTTGGAATGTGAAGTCAAGTGGGCCTTAGAAAGCATCACTAAGAACAAAGCTAGTGGAGGTGATGGAATTCCCGTTGAGCTGTTTCAAATCCTGGAAGATGATGCTGTGAAAGTGCTGCACTCAATATGCCAGCAAATTTGGAAAACTCAGCAGTGGCCACAGGACTGGAAAAGGTCAGTTTTCATTCCAATTCCAAAGAAAGGCAATGCCAAAGAATGCTCAAACTACCGCACAATTGCACTCATCTCACACGCTAGTAAAGTAATGCTCAAAATTCTCCAAGCCAGGCTTCAGCAATATGTGAACCGTGAACTCCCTGATGTTCAAGCTGGTTTTAGAACAGGCAGAGGAACCAGAGATCAAATTGCCAACATCCGCTGGATCATGGAAAAAGCAAGAGAGTTCCAGAAAAACATCTATTTCTGCTTTATTGACTATGCCAAAGCCTTTGACTGTGTGGATCACAATAAACTGTGGAAAATTCTGAAAGAGATGGGAATACCAGACCACCTAACCTGCCTCTTGAGAAATCTGTATGCAGGTCAGGAAGCAACAGTTAGAACTGGACATGGAACAACAGACTGGTTCCAAATAGGAAAAGGAGTACGTCAAGGCTGTATATTGTCTCCCTGCTTATTTAACTTATATGCAGAGTACATCATGAGAAACGCTGGACTGGAAGAAACACAAGCTGGAATCAAGATTGCCGGGAGAAATATCAATAACCTCAGATATGCTGATGACACCACCCTTATGGCAGAAAGTGAGGAGGAGCTAAAAAGCCTCTTGATGAAAGTGAAGGAGGAGAGCGAAAAAGTTGGCTTAAAGCTCAACATTCAGAAAACGAAGATCATGGCATCCGGTCCCATCACTTCATGGGAAATAGATGGGGAAACAGTGGAAACAGTGTCAGACTTTATTTTTTTGGGCTCCAAAATCACTGCAGATGGTGACTGCAGCCATGAAATTAAAAGATGCTTACTCCTTGGAAGAAAAGTTATGACCAACCTGGATAGTATATTCAAAAGCAGAGACATTACTTTGCCGACTAAGGTCCGCCTAGTCAAGGCTATGGTTTTTCCTGTGGTCATGTATGGATGTGAAAGTTGGACTGTGAAGAAAGCTGAGTGCCAAAGAATCGATGCTTTTGAACTGTGGTGTTGGAGGAGACTCTTGAGAGTTCCTTGGACTGCAAGGAGATCCAACCAGTCCATTCTGAAGGAGATCAACCCTGGGATATCTTGGAAGGAATGATGCTGAAGCTGAAACTCCAGTACTTTGGCCACCTCATGCGAAGAGTTGACTCATTGAAAAGACTCTGATACTGGAGGGATTGGGGGCAGGAGGAGAAGGGGACGACCGAGGATGAGATGGCTGGATGGCATCATGGACTCAATGGACGTGAGTCTGAGTGAACTCCAGGAGATGGTGATGGACAGGGAGGCCTGGTGTGCTGCGATTAATGGGGTCGCAAAGAGTCGGACACGACTGAGCGACTGAACTGAACTGAACTGACTGAACTGAAGGTCACGTTGAATTCTTCCTCTTCCAGGAAGCCAAAGCTGATCAGGGGCTTTTCCCATGTCCTCATGGTATCTCCTTATACCTTGTCCTTATTTTATATGCGTAAACCAAAAGTGCTTCTTTACTTGTCTCTCTCTCTCCTTCTAGACTGCCAGTTCCTTGAAGGTAGAAATGGTGGCTTTCTCAAGGCTGAATCCATCTTCAGGAATCGGTCAAATGTTTCTTAGAAGTTCCTGATTCCTCTGGGCTCATGGGCCCAGAGAGTCTTAGACCAAGAACCAAAAAAAAAACAAAAAACAAAAAACCAGTTGCTTTATTGACTTTATTTAGTTAAGTCACATATCCTCTTTAAGCACTAGTTTTGTCACCTCTAAAAAAAAAATTAAAACACTATATATGAAAAGCAATTTGTCGATAACTATCAAATTTACAAATGGATAAAAGCCTTTGACTAAACAATTCTCCTTCTCGAAATTTATACATTTATACATTCAGATAACACGCACATATATTTTACAGATATTCTTTCCTATAGGGTATTCATTACACATTACTTAAAAAAATTTTTTTAAGATTTTTTTTTTTTTTGNACTATCAAATTTACAAATGGATAAAAGCCTTTGACTAAACAATTCTCCTTCTCGAAATTTATACATTTATACATTCAGATAACACGCACATATATTTTACAGATATTCTTTCCTATAGGGTATTCATTACACATTACTTAAAAAAATTTTTTTAAGATTTTTTTTTTTTTTGCTGTGGACCATTATTTTTAGTCTTTATTGAATTTGTTACAATATTGTTTTGGCTTTTCGGCCCCAAGGCATGTAGGATCTTAGCTCCCCAGCCAAGGATCATACCTGCACCCCCTGCATTGGAAGATGAAGTCTTAAACACTGAACCAAAAATACAGCAGTATCTTTTAAATTAAAGATTGGAAAGAAACAATGTATATATTGTGAAATAATTTATATACTAGAATACTATAGAGCCACAAAAATGATGATTTAAGTCTAATACATGCTGTTATCAAGTAATCTCCAAAATATATCATTAAGCAAAAAAAAGCACTAAGCACATGTTATCTGTTGCTGTTGCGTCAGTCACTAAGTCGTGTCTGACTTTTGTGAGCCCAAGGACTCCAGCCCACCAGGCTCCTACAATGTATAAAGCGAGCTTTCCATCTGTGTGAAGGAGGGAGAGTATACATGTGTGTTTGCTTGTCTGTGTGTAATCTATCTCTGTTTTTTCAGAGAATCTTTTCTCTGAAGCTTCTTTTAAGAACTGGTGGCCGTTAGTTGCACCAAGGGAGGAATGTGGATGGCTGTGGATGACTTTAGGACCTTTTGAATTTTGAAACATGTGAAAACAAATAATATATTTTTAAAGATTATCAGAGGAACAAAAAAAGGAATAAAGGTCTCAACCCACTCATACAACTGTTGAAAGAAGCATATGGTGGGACTCTTGCTCCCAGGCCTCCTCACTGCTGAATTTGAAATGCAAGTTTTTCCAACCAAGATCCTGTCCTGATCACTTACAGTGGATTCACAGCACAGCCTCCCAGTAACGTTTAGGAAAAATATCTCCACTCTCCATTACCAGAACTCTGATGAGCTGTAGAAGGGTAAGTCTCTTCCAGGGGGATCTAAGACTGGAGTCCAGGAGCCCCACATGCCAGGGTCTGAGGTCAGCTGGCCTGAGCTCTCTCCTTCCCCTCTTCTAGTGAACAAACCTACCTGGGCTTTACAGCTTCAACACAAATACAGGTATGACAACTTGGAACTCAGGGAGGACCCAGGACACAATGTCTCTGTGGCTAGAAGGGTTTCCTTTGTCTCCTTTATCCCCTTGCTGGTTCCCTTTGTGAGGTTTTATTGCTTTTAGAGTTAGGAGGGAGATTCCACCTGAGGCAAGATAACTATGAGCTACTGACCAGAACCAGCTATATTTCTGGTAACTTTCTATGATCAGACATAATGAAGGACAGTGAAAAGAACCATCAACTCTAAATCCCTTTCCCAGGGATGCCCAGAATCGCACCATTAGCCATTTATATGTTAATCGTGGTCATCAACCTGCAGATCCTCTCTTTAAACTGAAATTTTCCTGGGGAGGATAATATCTTAGGAAGAATTCACTTAGAAGAACATTCATTCACCAATTCAATGATTATTGAATGTTTATTCATGTTAGATCCTCTATCAAGTGTCTGGACATTTAGGTGAATAAGATAATCATTGATCTTAATAATAAAAATCACAGCAATGATGATGATGATGATAACCCTGAGTGCTAATTATGTGGCAGGTACTCTTCTAAGCTCTTTGCATGCATTTGCATTGAATTCTCATAACAACTTTGAGGAAGGTAATGCTGTTATGTCCATTAAAATGAAAGCGCAGAGTTAAGTAACTTGTCCAGGATCCTGGAGCAGGTGAGTGAGCTGGCATATAAACTTTTTACCTAACAGATATGTTTCTGGGGACAGTCAAAAGCTAGGAATTGAGGCCCTAGTTGCTGTCTCCCTGAGGGGTGGAGGGTGAGGGGAGATGATACAGAGAAGATACCTGAGAGTCCTCAGGCTAATTCCTCCCTGGTGGTGTTGGGAAGGGGGCTTCCCAGGTGGCTCAGTGGTAAAGAATCTGCCTTCCAATGCAGGAGACGCAGGAGATGTGTGTTCCATCCCTGGGTTGGGAAGATTCCCTGGAGAAGGGAATGGCAACCCACTGCAGTATTCTTGTCTGGGAAATCCCATGGACAGAGGAGCCTGGTGGGCTACAGTCCATGGGGTCGCATGACTGTGAGTCGGACACGTGTCGGACATGACTGAACGACTGAGCACTGTGTTGGGAAGAGCTCATGGCTGTGCAAGATTGAAGGAGAGACTTATTGAAAGAGTTGTAGGGACTCCCCTAGTGGTGCAGTAGTTAAGACTGCATGTTTCTAATGCAGGGTATGCAGGTTCAATCCCCAGCCAGGGGTTAAGATCCCACATGCAACCAAAAATAAAAAAAGAGCAATAAGGTGCGTGGACACCAGCCAGGGTGACAGGTAAGCGCTGTAAGCAGAAGACGCCAGCCTAGGGAAAGGGCCTGGGCTGAATCAAGATCTTCCAGGATGCATTTTTGCACAACTTTTACCTAAAATCAGCATGAGGCCTCGGGCCTAAGCATCCTTGGAACCAAGGAAAAGGAGGGATACAAACCTGTCTTCGGCAGCAGTGTGGAATTTGAGTGAGCTAGCAAGGAAGGACATCTGATCCAAGGGATCTGGCTACACGAGGAGTCAGCCAGCATGACCTGCAAAGGCATGAGACGATGGGCCTGCAAACTCCCGCACTGCCTTCCTAAGCTGATCTCAGCCAAGTGGAGCAACATTGAGTCCCCGCCTCTTCCTAAGTGACTCTGAACTGGACTGACTTTCGGGCCAGAGACTCAGCACAGCACGCTCCCTTCAGCTGTGCTCCCTCCTGGTTCAGAGTCAAGTTGTGCTCCCAGAACAGGAGACGGTCCCTTCCTGAAGTGCTCCCGGGACCAGGAATTGAGCCCTGAAAAGAAACTCCATTCACTGCCCAAGTTCCCTGCCAGCTCTCCCCCTTCCCTGCTGAAGGAGAAGCTGTTTGCTTCCAAGGAAAGCCAGCCTCCCTCCTTTTGGACTGGATCCTCTAGGAACTGGGAGGCCGGAACCGTGAGAGCGGAAAGAAGGTGGATGGGGGCTAAATCAGACAGGCCTGTCACCAAGTCTTGCCATCAGAACCGGGCCTGCAGCACTCATCTGGTATCTGGGAGCAGAGGGGGAAGACGGCTACAGTCTATTCTCCATGAAAATGAAGCCTGTTTTTTCCCTCCCTGATTAGCATTTTTATTGCGTCCCTCCTATTTGCTCTGCCTGCTCATAATTAAATACTGCCCATGGTGTCTCGTCTATCTTGGTAATGTTCTCCTGGACACCGATGAATGGATTTTTTTTTTTATAGACTTGCTCCACTGATAGAAAATAAGACTCAGGTTCTGTGCATCCACTAATGTGATAAGTCACCCCTGAGCTGTGCCTGTCACTGAGGTCAGGAACTTCTTTGTAGTGTCTCACGGTCTCGGTCTGAGATCTCGGAAGGAAAAGGAGAAAAGCACTGGGTCCTTTTGTCCTCGGGCAGCTCCCCTGGGAGAGGACTCGGGGTAAAGGCAGCTGCTGCTGCTCTGCTTTAAGAGGCCTGAGGCTGGTGATGACCCTGGAAGGTTAGAAGGGAGGAAAAGTGGGGAGGGATGAAGCTCTCTAGGAAGTAGACTAGACATTAACCAGGACTCCACACAGAACCCGGAGGCTGGTTCCAATCCCCATACTCCTCTTTGCCTAGCTCATTCCCTTCATGTGACCCGTCGTCTTGGCTGCGGGCAGTGGTTTCTCGAGCCACCCTCCCCGGTGTCATCATACCCCGAGCCTTCCTTGACCTCCCATTCTTTGCCTGCCCTCTAACTTCCCTCATCCCCACCCCTGTGGCCTCAGAAGTGCCTATCCTATTTCCAACGTTGAGTTGCCCAACATTCCCCACTTTTTCCTCTACCTCTGCTCTTTAACCAAAGCTCTGTTTCTCTTCCTAACTTGGGCCACAATCAAGAGTGGATGAATTTGCATTTGAACCTTCTCAAGCGCAGGTTAATCAATTTAGACCAGAGATCCCATGGTTCTCAACATGTGGTCAGCAGACCAGCAGCAGCAACTTGCTTTTCAGATCCTGTTAGAAACACAAATTTCCCTGGGCTCAGACCTCAGAGACTTAGAAACCCTGGGGGTGGGGGGGAACCCAGCGATCCAAGGTCTCACCAGCCCTCCTGCACCAACCTCACTGCTCTAGACCAGTTTGTCACACCTCTTTCTCAGCAGCATTTTCTGACACCCACGCCACCTGTGTACTTGCCTTCTACCAGCTGTGGACTCCAGGTCCCTCTCCTGACTTCCCGGGATCCCACTGCCCTGCCTCGGAGCGCGCTTCCCTGGATTTATGCTTGCTTCCTCTCACATCCTGCTCTTTGCCTTCTCCCTGGGCAATGTTATCTTCCCTCACAGCCTTAGCTGTCACCTCCACGCTAGGGTTCCCACATGCATGTTTGTAATGAGCAACTCTCTCCTAAGGGCTAGAAATATACTTCCTCCTGCCTACCAGGCCTTGACCTTGACTATCCCAAACACCCTACCCACTCATCCCAAGCAGAGCTCCCCCAAACTGATGTCTTGGGTTCCCTATTTCAGTCTATTCCCCGCCAGACAGTACGCACACTTCTCTGACTCTTCCGCTCCCTCCTGCACACACACTCCCGTAACCAGTCAGTCATCAGGGCCTACAGACCCGGCCGCGGCTCCTCCCTCTTGGCTGGGTCTGTCTCCAGCTAGTTCAAGAGCCCAGTTCAGGCTCCCCATCCCTTTCCAGCTCCTACTCCCTTCTCACTGCTGCCAGAGCTGTTTCGCTAAAACACAAGTGTCACCATGATGGTCCCTCCCGACAACAGGATGCCGCTTGAATGGGCTTTCCGCCATTCTGGCCCCTCCTGCTGGGCTCCCTGCTGCTCTCCCCCTCCGCCTGCACTCCTGCCACCAGATGCTGCTCATTTTCACACCTTCGTGCATTTGCTCACGCTCTTCTTTGCACAGAACGACTTTCTGTCTCCAGAGCTGCTTCTTACTCTTAAACATGCAACCCGATGCACCCACCTTGTGTGCACCTTTCCTCATCCCCCTGCTCCAGATTCCGGAGCACATTTCTCTTGACCTTCTCATAGCCGCACCCTTTGCATGAATCATTTGTCATCTTCCTTGGACAGTGATCCTTTCCTCAAAAGTCTCTGCCTCAGTCATCCTGTCTTTCCAGTCCAGAGCACAATTCCCAGCACCTAGTTGGAGCTCCATGAATATTTCTTCAGCTTGCTGATCCAGCTATTGCTTGTAAAAGACTGAGACCTGCAAACACATGATCACACACCATCCACTATCACCTTCTTTGCCCCTCTCCCTGATCATCCAAGCAGAGTGGCAGTCGTTGTGAGCAAGGTCTGTCATTTCCACACACTCCCCAGGCAGCTCTGTGACACTGGCTTCTGCCCTTGTCATTTATCTTGTATGTCAAAATTTCTCTGCATGAGGATGGTGGAGAAAATGAGCAGGATTTACCCCTCAGGTTCCACCCAGGGATGGTCCTACCTTGCTTTTAGCTCAGTCTGATGAACTCTCTCCAGCATAGAAAGGAAGAAAAGAGTACTTCCCACAGTCCTGATCGGAATGACCATTCTCCATCTCTCCAAATCTCAGGGTGGTAGCCACGTGGACATGTGCTGTGAGGGCGCATTTCCTGAGGCCCTGGATTCTGAATTACACCCAGAAAGACCCCTGTCCCAGAGCCAAGCAGCAGTGCCTAGAATAGTCAGCACTCAGTATTTGTTGAATGAGTAATAAAAAGCTGAGGAATTAAACATACTCAGAGTCCTTCCTCCCCAACTCCCAGAGTTGCCAGCCCCTACCTTTGCAGCTTGTCTAATTCCAGAGTCTTTATGCAGAAACAAGCTAGGTAGCAAAGGGAAAGATGGAGAGAGACTTGAAAGGAACATTTTCCCATGACTCCTCTGTTTGCCTCTGAGGAGGAAAAATACACAGGCTTCCCAGGCCACCAAGTCCTCCTCATTCTTGGCCTCAGCCCTGGGCTCGCGCCCTTCTAGGATACAGGCAGAAAGAGGTAGACAGACTAGCTTGGAGACAACTTTAAGTGAATTCAATTACCATAGCAACCAAAAGCAGCAGAATGGAGATTAGGCTCCAGACAACAGTGATCCAGGCCTCCAAACCAGGCAGCAATCCAAAGGCTACTGCTTGTGAGACCAGAGGCCAGGTTTGGGAGAAAGGGGCACCGAAGCTCCGCTACCCAGCACCCCCCATTCACCTGGACTTTCTGGAAATCCTTAGAGTTCTAACCTGCCAAAGAGCAGGCATTCATCCCTACTGGGAGCTGGAGAGACCTGGAAGGCATGTAGAGTTAGAGGAATGAGCAGGTGCTGGTCTTCAGCTGGCCTTTGACTTTCTACTGTGTCCTTCCACAGACGGGCAGGGTACCAGATGGCCTTCTGTACCTCTCTGCGGAATAAGTTTAAAACTAGGAACTCTTTAGTCAGACTATTTGGTTTTAAATCCCAGCTCAGCTGATGATCTTGAACAAATTGCTGAACTTTTTCGGTGTCTTTTTTTTTTTCATCTGATAAATGGGGATGACAGCCGCTGCTCACAGGAATACTACAAGGACTAAAAACTAAGAAAGCTTATTAGGTGTTAGCACAATGTGAAGCACATATTAAACACCAGGTAAGAGTTTCTTGTCACTGTTATCAATTTCATGATGATGTTGAAGATGACACCTCCAGTCCCTCCTGGCCCTTGTCTATTTGTCTGTTTTCTTGCTATGAGCACTTTGCCAGGTCGAGGCACCAGCCTGAGCCAGGGAGAGAAGATTCCTAGGAGGTTGACAACCTGGGTCATAGTGGTCAGTTCCCTCTTATTCCAGAAGCCATCAGAAACCCAGAGGGATTGTATGTGTTGCCTGGCAAAGGCCTTGCTCTCTGGTGACCTTATCTGGGGCCACTAGCTGTGGTCAGCCTGGAGAACCTCAGTAAAGAACAGAACCCCAGATGGTCTATTCATCTACTCATTTTGTCCCAAAGATGTTAAACAAGTCTATGATCTTCAGCTCAGAAGAAGTGTTGCCTTCCCTGAACGTGGAACACTTGTCTGTAAAATAGGAATAAAAATAAATGCCAAGGACTTCCCTGGTGGCTCAGTGGTAAAGAATCAGCCTGCCAATGCAGGAGACACGGGTTTGATCCCTGGTCCAGAAGAATCCCACATGCCATGGAGCAACTAAGCCCAGAAGCCTCAACTACTGAGCCTGTGCTCTATAGCCCGAGAGCAGCAACTACCGAACCCGACTGCTGTAGCAACTGAAGCCTGCTCACCCAGAGGCCGTGCTCTGCAATAAGAAGTCACCGCAATGAGAAGCCCAAGCGTTGCAACCAGAGAAAAGCCAGTGCAGCAGCAAAGACCCAGCACAGCCAAAAGTAAGTAAATCAAATTATTTTAAAAGTAAAGGCCGACTTCAGAGAACTAGTAGATCTGTTCACATAAAGCCAAGGGCAGACGTAGGCACTGCCTTTTATGGCCCTAACCACATGTGGGCAGGGGCTTTATTTCCCATATGTTCAGAGGGTGGAGAGGATCCTTTTCAGTGATGGGAGAGACTTGGGGCTGGGCTGGGGAAGGTGCATCTGGTCCACCTCCAGGGATGTGCCTGTTCATTCCACGGGCATTTTTGAGCATTAGTGATGGTCACACCTCATACAGTTGCCAGAAAAGCCAAGGGAAGTAAGACTCAGGAGGTCAGGTTGGTGGTGAAGAAAGATCTCAGAGGTGCTACTGGACATAGGAAATGTGGTGAGGATGCTCAGGGCACAAGCATCAGGAAGGACTGGCATCTGGACTGGGCTGGAAGGAGGAATACATTTTGCCCAGTGGAGAAGGAGGAGGGCCTCTGCAGGCAGAGAGAACAGCAGGTGCAAAGAGGGAGTGTGAAAGGGCCTGTTGTGCCTGGGGGAGGCGAGAAGTTTAGGGGTGATAAAGCGTATGTGCGTGCGTGTGTATGCTGTGCATGGTGCATATTGGGGAACAATAAGGGAGTAGAAATAAGTATGTCAGGAGATGAGACTGGAAAGTTCACCTTCGTCTTATCTCTCCAGAGATCAGCAGTTCGATTAGCCTCTGGATACTGTGGGCTACTATGGTGGGCTTTGTTCAGCCCAGCCTTATTTTGAAAATATCCCTACAATTGATTCCCCTACAATCAAAGGAATTACTGAACTTGTTTTAGGGAAACGCCAGCTTGTTTCTTAGGGCTTCCCAGAAGGCTCAGTGGTCATAGAATCTGCCTTCCAATGCAGGAGGTGTGGCTTCAATCCCTCTGTCGGGAAAAATCCCCGGAGGAGGAAATGGCTACCCACTCCAGTACTCTTGCCTGGGAAATCCCATGGACAGGGGAACCTGGCGGCTATAGCTCATGAGGTCGCAGAGAGGCAGATACAGGTGAGCACCTGAGCACGCAGCCTGTTTCTTAGGGTCTGCATTACCCGAAGTTCTTGGAAGGCTCAGCTATTTACTTCCTCCAGTCCAGAATAGACATCTCTGTATGGAAAGGACCCTGGGAGAGAACTCCCTCTCCCTCCAGGAAGGACTGCACCTATGCCCTCAGCCAGCTCTGCTGCCCTGGATGACTGGCACAGTCATCGTGCCAGGCAGCACAGCCTGTTCTGGGACCCTCTTTTGAGGCTCCACTCCCAACCAGTCAGAGTCCTGATCGTTTTTACCTCCAACCTGTTTCTCTTGTGCTCCCTCTTCTCTATCCATGCACCACCGCCCTAGCCGAAGCCCTCATCATCATTTCTCTCCTGGAATACTGACTGCAATAGCCAGCTAATTGGTCCCCCTGCTTCCCATCTGGTCCTCCTCAAATCTATCCTCCACACTGCTGGGCCAGACTTGATTTTTCTAACATAGATCTGACTGTACCACGCTTCTGCCCAGAGCCCTTCACTGGCTCCCTGTGGCCTGCAGGATAGAGTTCAGCTCCTTGGCTTGGACTCCTAGCCACAGGCCCTGCTTTGTCCTGCCTCTGGCCTCACATTCTAGGCACTGCTGAGCTCATTCACACCCTAGTATCTTTGCTCCCTGCTGTTTGCTTCTTTTTCTCTGTCATTTGTTTGATTTTTTCTCCTCTTTCCAGACTTAGCTTAGATGTCATCTGCTCCAAAGCATCTTCCGTGCCCCCTCAGGCTGAACCGAGTGTCCCCTCCCCATGCTTCCCCGACTCTCCATGCACACCCCTGTCACCCAGTGTACTGGCTCTGTCACCAAGCAGCTTTGTGATGCTCACCTCCAGTTCATCTGAGAAATGAGAATTAAAACAGATCTATCTCACGAGATTGTTGTGACTGTGCTGGGTCTTTGTTGCTGCATGGGCTTGTCTCTAGTTGCCGTGAGTGGGAGCTACTCTTCCCCAAGGTGCATGGTCTCTGGGGAGCGAGGGCTTCAGCAGTTGCAGCACGTGAGCTCAGTAGTTGCAGCTCCTGGGCTCTAGACTCTGGGCTCAGTAATTGTGGCCCCTGGGCTTAGTTTCTCCAAAGCATGTGGGATCTTCCTTTACCACGGACTGAACCTGTGTCTCTTGCATTGGCAGGCTGATTCTTTACCACTGAGCCACCAGGGAAGCCCTCCTGAGATTGCTTGGAGAGTTTGTAAATTTAGCTTCTCTATATCCCTCAGGCTTCAGTGACCTGCAAATGAGGTTTAATAAGCCTAAGCATGAGTGCAGAGCTCATACCACTGTTCATCTTTCTTTTTAAACCATGAGCTCTGAGAAGGCAGGGCTATGCCTATTTTGTTCACCACCATATGCCCAGACAGTAATTACTATGTGTTAAGTGAAGTGATTGTTGAACTAATGTTAGCAGATGAAGACATATCAGTTCAATTAAAATGCCTATTTGAATGGCAGACTCTGGGCTAGGGCTCCAGTCTTAACACTTGGGTGGGACGCAGATAAAACATGCAAGGCAAAATGGCACCTTGAGTTGGGACTTTTAGTCATTAATATTTGACTTGAGTGAAATAGGAAATAAAAGGATTTTCTAGGGAAAACCAGTCCATAACTCACACCCTCTCGCTTCCCTCATCACCATCTTGTCCTGTGTTTCACTTTTTGTCCATTTCCAGAATTTGTAGCAAAGAGAGCCAGCTATTCCTGAACCTAGATGGCAAAACTGACACAGAAATAGGAAATAAAAGGATTTTCTAGGGAAAACCAGTCCATAACTCACACCCTCTCGCTTCCCTCATCACCATCTTGTCCTGTGTTTCACTTTTTGTCCATTTCCAGAATTTGTAGCAAAGAGAGCCAGCTATTCCTGAACCTAGATGGCAAAACTGACACTGCCGTCGGTTGGGGATTCCAGTTGGTGTGGATGGGAGGAGTGTCCCAGGATGAAACGGTATTCACTTTCTGGTCAACAAAAGACAAGGAATTTTCTAACTTTTTAAAGCATGTGTACATTCTGTTTTTCACACTAAACCCAGCTGTCTCCATTCTTTATGATGCTGGGCATGATTTAACACATACACTTAAAAAATGGAAGAACAACTTCTTAAATTTGCAGTAAATGTATTGCTCAGTAGATCTGATTTACTAGTTATGAGCCATAGAAGAGCTGCTATGGCAATTTATTGTGATGTCTCAGGAGCTGGAGTCCGCTGCCTCTTTGTGCTCTAATCCCCATAAAAATAATCTAATGAAGGGAAGACCCACAGTGCATCTTGGCACTAGCTTGGACTGTAAATGCCACACCCCAGTCAGTGTATCAGGGCCCCCTTCCTGAAGATGAGACCATGGTAGGTGGGGAGGGGTGGAGCGTGCCCCATAGATTTAGTGGGATTTGTTTTGAGCCATTGGTTGGGGTCAAGGAGCAGAGGTATCTGAGCACTGAAGCTTGTGAGAGACTTATAGGGCTTCACTTGCCTCCCTAGTGACTTTGCAGAGGAATTAAATGGATGGAAAACCTGTGTGTCTGTGTGTGTGTGTGTGCGTGCATGTGTGTGTGTATGTGTGCATGTGTGTGTGTGTGTTGAAGGGAAGGAAGGACCAAGACTCATAATTCAGGGAGATTCAGAAGGGCCAGTCTCTTGGGAAACACCTCTGCAAGAGACTGATTTTGATCTCTAAAGCAACTCAAAGTATCTCCTTCCTGTTCCCCAGGGAAGACTTGGGAAGGTGAGGGAGTTTATAGCTGGTTCGGGGTGGGGAGGGAGAGAGATGGAGGAAGACTGTCCCAGGCTGAGGGGCAGCTAGGGTTTCCAGGAAGAAGTGTTTCCAAGCTTAGCT
The DNA here is from genome assembly GCA_006410675.1 of Oreotragus oreotragus. Taxonomy (NCBI): domain Eukaryota; kingdom Metazoa; phylum Chordata; class Mammalia; order Artiodactyla; family Bovidae; genus Oreotragus; species Oreotragus oreotragus. The sequence goes on along the minus strand of SJYX01016368.1, from coordinate 277,446 downwards.
CTCCATGTAGGCTCAACTAAGCAGAGGTGGGAAGCGGGACAGTTTTTCCTTGGAAGGAATAGTGTGAGCAAACACTCCAGGGTTTAGAGAGCTGCCACACCACCAAACCAGCAGGAATACAGGTACAAGGTCCAGGAGCAGAAAGCGGAGAAGCAGAAGACGTGAAGACTGGACAACAGCGTAAGACACCTGAAGGTATGTCTGCTTAATTCAGAGAGCAGTGGGGATTCCTAAAAGGATTTCAGCCAAACGGCAACATGTTTGGACGTGTGTTTTGAAAAGATCGCTCTAACTGTGTCCTGCGGAAAATGGATTGACGTACTGGCCTCCTTGGTTGGGTGTCCATTTCTGGAAAACCGCCTGCCTATCCTTACCTTTGGCCAAGAAGCACATTCCCGGACCACCTGCCAGTCTGCTGGTGCCTGATGCTCAGCACCTGCATGGGTGCTGGGTGAGAACGAGAGACTGTCCCTGCTCTCAGAAGACGCAGTCCTATATGATAGGCAGTGCTCGCCTATCTGAGAAAGTCAGAGAAAAGCATGTTACCGGTGAGTACAGCAGGGTCCCAGATTATAGCTGGAGGGTTAACTGGGGGAGGCAAGAGCAAAAGCCCAAGGTCTGGGTGGACGGAAAGGCTTGGCGTGCCTGGAGAAAGCTGAGGGCTGGCTAGACGACTCTCTATCCTCTTCTGAGCAGCACCCCTAGCTTTTATGTGTGGGTCCAGGGAGAGATGAATTGTGAAAACTGGGTCTGTCTAAGACCAGAACTTTCTGTGATGATGGAAATCTTCTCCATCTATACTGTCCAGTGTGGTAGCTTTGAGTTACATGTGGCCACTGAGCCCTTGAAATGTGACCAGTACAATTAAAAAGAAGATTTTTTAAATGTAATTAATTTTAGCTTTAATGTAAACAGCCTTTGTGGACTGGGGTGGTGGTGGTAAGGAGAGAGTGGGACGGATTTAAAGAGCAGCATTGATAGATAGACGTGCCATGTGTGCATATGAGGTAGCCTGTAGGGAGCTGCCATGCAGCACAGGAGCTCAACTGGGTGCTCTCTGCTGACCTAGAGGGATGGGATGGGGGACGGGGTAGGAGGGAGACTCAAGAAGGAGGGAAATATGTGTACATATAGCTGATTCACCTTGCCATACAACAGAAACTAACTCAACACTGTAAAGCAATTGTATTCCAATTTTAAAAAAATTGCAAATAAATAAATAGGCCCACATAGTTAGGGGCTGCCATATTAGCACAAATCTAAGATGTGAGATCCTCAGACAGTTCTACCAAATCCTGAGCATGTAGGGCATTCTTGTCAGACAGTCTTATTTCTTGTGCCTGGAGGCAGCATGGTAGAGAGCAGGGCCTTGAACATTCGCATACTCAGATACAGGGTTTAAATCCTAACTGTGCCACCATGTGGGTTAGGATAGGCTTACTACTTGAACATAGATACCCAAAGTTCAGTGGCTTAACATAATAGAAATTTTTTTTCCCCCACTCATTTCATAGACCAACTAAGGTTAGGAAGGACAGAGGATGAGATGGCTAGATGGCATTACCAACTCGATGGACATATTTGAGCACACTGCAGGAGCTGGTGATGGACAAGGAAGCCTGGCGTGCTACAGCCCATGCAGTCGCAGAGTTGGACATGACTGAACGCCTGAACTGAACTGAGTGCTGAAATTAACTGAACTACTCCACATAGTCATCCGGAGACCCAAGATTCTTCCTTACTGTGGCTCCACCTTCTTCTCAGTTCAGTTCAGTTCAGTCGCTCAGTCGTGTCCGATTCTTTGCGACCCCATGAATCGCAGCACACCAGGCCTCCCTGTCCATCACCATCCCCCGGAGTTCACTCAGACACGTCCATCGAGTCTGTGATGCCATCCAGCCATCTCATCCTCGGTCGTCCCCTTCTCCTCCTGCCCCCAATCCCTCCCAGCATCAGAGTCTTTTCCAATGAGTCAACTCTTCGCATGAGGTGGCCAAAGTACTGGAATTTCAGCTTTAGCATCATTCCTTCCAAAGAAATCCCAGGGCTGATCTCCTTCAGAATGGACTGGTTGGATCTCCTTGCAGTCCAAGGGACTCTCAAGAGTCTTCTCCAACACCACAGTTTGAAAGCATCAATTCTTCAGCGCTCAGCCTTCTTCACAGTCCAACTCTCACATTCATACACGACCACAGGAAAAACCATAGCCTTGACCAGACGGACCTCAGTCGGCAAAGCAATGTCTCTGCTTTTGAATATGCTGTCTAGGTTGGTCATAACTTTTCTTCCAAGGAGTAAGCGTCTTCTAATTTCATGGCTGCAGTCCACCCTCTTCTAGATCCTTGAAATTCTCTCTATTCAGCTAGTGGATAGAGAGGAAGAAAGCACACGTAGGATTGCTCTGGATACTTTTTATGGGTCCGGCTTATACTACCTTCGTCAGAATTTAGTCACAGAAGCCAAACCTAATCACAAGGGATCCTGGGAAGTGTACGGTAGCTGTGTCCATGAAAAAGATGAACTGAGTTTGGTTAACATCTAGTCAGACACTCCCAGGAGCCTGAGAGGCTATAGTCCACAGGGTCGCAGAGTCAGACATGACTGAGCAACTGAGCATGAAGCCACAGTCTCTGCCACAGGTACCTGCTAGCTGTGTGACCTTAGGCTCAGCTTGCTTATCTGTGAGATGGAGGTAGACTAAGAATTGATGAAGGTGAAATGAAATAACATATGTGAAAAATGCTAAGTTGAGATTCATGACTATGATTTTTGCCACTCAGTTTGGGTCTCATTTCAGTTATTAGGCAGCAGTCCTGTTGACACCAAAAAGCTTGCCCATGGAAACACCACTGCATAGCATTTAATTCATCTTTCTTTCTCTCCAAGGAGCAGGTCAGACTTTGGAGAGAATTCAGGAAGCCCTTGCGCTTGCCAAACCCAAGGACTAGCCCCTAGGCACAGATGCAAATACTGCCCAAATGGTCTTAGTGTCCTGGAGTCAGGGAGGAAGACATCTCATTGCTTGGAGAGATGGATTTTGATGCCATAGGAGGGTGCAATTACTGAAATATTTATAGATGAAACTGCTTGTCATCTGGAATTTGTTTCAAAATTATCAGAGAGTGGTGATGACCGTGTGTATAGATAAGACATGACTGGCCTTGAGTTGGTATTTATCAAAGCTAAATGGTGGGTTCATGGTGGGTATTTTATACAATTCTCTGTTCTTTTGTGTGTGTCTGAAATTTTCCATAACAAAGAACTTAAGAGCCCTGAGGATCCTTCTTTAACAGGCTTTGCTGAGAAACCCAGAAGCCTCTTATGACCTTGCAGTATGGAGACAGTAGCTGGACTGTGTTTATTTACTTGTTGACTCATCAAAGCAATTAACAGTTTTGCAGCTGAATCTCCCACAAAGCCAGTGAGGCAGAAACATCCAATCCCAGGCTTGAGCTCGAAAGAAAAGATGAGCTTGAGTGTGAGCATCATAGAGGTGTAGTGCTGTGAGGGCCTTGGCTGGCACTCATGGGCTCTGTGTGCTTACCAAGAGCAGGTTGGTATAAAAACCAGTGTATAGATCCTTTCATCAGAACACTTTCGCAAGAGCTGAAGGCTTGGTTTCTAGCTTCAAAATCCAGAAACAGCCCACCTTGTTGCTTATGTTAATAGTTGTATCAGTGGGGCCAAGTTTTTTGAGTGGACAGTGATTCTGTGGAGTTAGGAAGACTTCTGTCCCCCTAAAACATACCTTGTTCCTCAGATGGAGCATCAGATCCACTCTATTTCATGACCTGGATTTTCATTATCCTGTTAAAATGTAAATACTGTATCTCTGGACAGGATAGATACTTACACATTAGTTTAAATGATTTATCAGTTCTTGCTCACAAGGAAGGAATCAGAGCGAAGTAGGCACTTACAGAAATAGGGTGACACAGACTGGAGAGAGGGAAAAAATAGAAAAGCATCTAGAGACAAATTTCTCTGATTTAACACATTTCCTAGGTCTTTATATGAAGAATAACAAGAAAAGAACTTGAGTGACCTGTCTGAACTTCTTCACTATAGAGAGCTGTGCCTTAGACTTAAAAATGCTAGGGTAAAGTCATACAGGATCTTGCTGTGATTTTAGGTAATAGTGTTCTGCCCATGTTTTCCTCTAAGAGTTTTATAGTTTCTGACCTTATATTAAGTCTTTAATTCATTTTGAGTTTACCTTTGTGTATGGTGTTAGGAAGTATTCTAATTTCATTCTTTTATATGTAGCTGTCCAATTTTCCCAGCAGCACTTATTGAAGAGACTCTCTTTGTCCCATTGCATATTCTTGCCTCCTTTATCAAAGATAAGGAGCCCATAGGTTCATGGATTTAATCTATGGGCTTCCTATCTTGTTCCAATGGTCTATATTTCTATTTTTGTGCCAGTACCATACTCTCTTGATGACTGTAGCTTTGTAGTATAGTCTGAAGTCAGAAAGGTTGATTCCTTCAGCTTCATTAACATATGTAAAATAAATAGTGGGAATTTGATGTATGACTTGGAAACTCAAACCAGGGCTCTGTGACAACCTAGAAGTGTGAAATTGGGTGGAAGATGGGAGAGAGGCAAGAGGGAGGGGACAGATGTATGCCTGTGGCTGACCCATGTTGATATATGGCAGAAACTAACACAATATTGTAATTATCCTTCAATTAAAAATAAGTGAATTAAGAAAAATTGCTGGGGTAAAGTCAATTGCAATACCATCCAGTATTTTATTTATAAATGCATATGAAACAAAATCCCTGCAGATGATGACTGCAGCCATGAAATTAAAAGCTGCTTGCTCCTTGGGAAAAAAGCTATGACCAACCTAGACAGCATATTAAAAAGCAGACACATTACTTTACCAACAAAGGTACATCTAGTCAAAGCTGTGGTTCTTCCAGTAGTCATGTATGGACGTGAGTTGGACTAGAAAGAAGGCTAAGTGCCGAAGAAGTGATGCTTTTGAACTGTGGTGTTGGAGAAGACTCTTGACAGTCCCTTGGACTGCAAAGAGATCCAACCAGTCAATCCTAAAGGAAATCAGTCCTGAATATTCATTGGAAGGACTGATGCTGAAATTGAAATTCCAATACTTTGGCCACCTGATGCAAAGTACCGACTCATTGGAAAAGACCCTGATACTGGGAAAGATTGAAGGCAGGAGGAGAAGGGGATTGCAGAGGATGAGATGGTTGGATGGCATCACTGACGCAATGGACATGAGTTTGAGTAAGCTCCAGGAGTTGGTAATGGGCAGGGAAGCCTGGTATGCTGCAGTCCATGGGATCGCAAAGAGTCAGACACGACTGAGTGACTGAACTGAACTGAACTGATGAAACATGTTATATGCATTATTTAACTCAATCTTCATGAACCCTATGAGTCAAGATGATCACTATAATCCATTTTACAGGTGAGGAACCTGAGGATCAGAATCACAGCTTGTAAATTAGAGTCAAGATTTGAAGCCAGGTTTATCCTGAGCCCATGTTCTCCCTTCCACTTTCCTGGGTTTCCTATGTGGTTTACATACAATTTTACTCTTAAAGTTCAACAAGCTTTGGTCTTGGCATCTTTGTGTCAAGCCTAGGTTTTGGCTAATGGGTTTTTGACGAGCTCTCTTGCAGGGTTTTATGGCGAGCACAGTCACAGCTGCAGGCAACCAGGTACATTTCCAACTGACCGCATCCTGGCTGTTCCCAAGGAGGTGATATTCTGGAGATGTGATTGACATTCTGCCAGAAAGGAAAGAAAAGACTTCCCTAAAAACCAATCTTGTTCAAGAGCAGAACACTGGCCAGGTCTCTGCAGGCAGCATCGACTGAGGTTCTCTTTGTAGATCTGAAAAGGCTGGAAGAGTGGGGCTTTGCGGCTCTTTTCATCTAGGATCAGCCAAATATCGAACACCCTCATCCTTTATCTCTGTCTTCACGACAGTGCTTAAGCTCAATCAGATGGAACCTGGAGGCTGACCAGTTGAAAAATTTATTGCATATTCTCAGTTATGTAAAATCAAGGGAGCTATGAGAAAGAAAGTTAAAATAAATTCCTAATGCAAAGTTCTTGAGCATTTGTAATGTGCTGAGCATTGAGCCAGCATGTTTAGAGATGGCTAAGATGTGGTCCTTCCTTAAACAGCTTAAAGTCAGAGAAGGAGGCTGCTATGCAAACAACCAAGGTAATAACTATATCTGAGGTATTCAGGAAGGACTGTGGGAGCTTAAGAGGGGAATGGTTAGTTCCTCCTGAGGTGTGGATCTGAAATGAATCAATATGCCTTATGTGACCTTTGGGCTGGGTATTGAAGGTCTGGGACTGAGTGGAAGTTTGCTAGGAAAACAGTAGGAAATAGGAAATACGGCATTTCTGGAAGACAGTACAGCACGTACAAAGGCATGAGAGTGTGAAAAGATGTGATTTGGTCAAGTAGTAGAGAACAGGGCTTTATGATGGAAAGAAAAACATGTGTGAGTGAAAGAAGATAAGGCCAGAAATGAAGTGCAGGATATGACACAATTGGAACAGGGTGTTTTAGAGGAAATGATCTTTTGCAGAAAACTGAAGGGGAGTGGCGAGATGACGCAGGGAAGTGCCTGTGTACAAGGATAGAGATCCGTGGTGCATAATTAGTGGTCAGGGAGAGCTCAGGAAGGAACAGTCAGCACCTGAATGAGCTTGAAATCAGGGACTCCCATCAACTCTCCAGGGAAAAGGGCAAATGAAGAAGCAGAGAAGACAAAGGACAGAGCCTTGGGAAACATCAGCACACAAGCAGGAGGGATCACCTGGGAAGAAGAGAACAGTCCCTGCACCTATGATCTGTACCTTCAGCCTCTACCCACCCTCCTTCAAATGGTCACCAGCAAAAACTGAACAGATGAGTAGTATTCTTTTTTCCATCCAGTCCCTGTGTCCTCCTAAGGGGACACAGGCAATAATATCTATGGTACAGACCTTGCAAGGAGTCCAGAACATGTTGGCTCCTCAACTTAAGGCTGATATGTTAAGCCTGATACAATCCAAGAACTTGCAATGCTGCTTTGGACCCCTTGGATGGCCTTCCCAGGCCTGGGCATTTAGACCTCCCCCTCCTGTTAGCGGGGCTTCCCAGGTGGCACAAGTGGTAAAGAACCCACTTGCCAATGCCGGAGATACAGAAAACGTGGGTGTGATCCCTAGAACAGGAGGATCCCCTGGAAGAGGGCATTGCAGCCCACCCCAGTATTCATGCCTGGAGAATCCCATGGACAGAGGAGCCTGGTGGGGTATAGTCCATGGGGTTGCAGAGTCAGACATGACTGAAGCAACTTAGCACACATATACTCCTGTTAGTGGCTTCCTGAATCCCCAGCTGTGGGACCCTAGAAGAAGCCACTTAAACTCTCTGTACGTTGACTAGCTGCTCAGGGACTGGAGTAAATACATTCTGATGGCCCTGAGTAAATGCTCCTATGCCCAGCTGTGGGAATAAGGGAAAGGAGGCAATGGCAGGTTCAGAGCCAGAGGACTCCCGAGCCCAAAGGAGACTCAGTGAAATTGAAGGGCCCCTACTAAGAGACCCCTACTGCAGTCCCTCACTGCAACTTTGCTTCATAAAGCTGCATCCACATGAGCATCTAGCATCCTTACTTAACTCCTCCAGCATAAAATTCCCCCGGACATGCTGACATGATCCAGCCCCTGCCTTATCCCTATTCCTGTGACACTTCCTCTATTCCTCATCAGAGGTCTCCCTCTCTGGGGCTGAAAAACAACCACTTCATCCAGGTGAGCGTGACCCATCCCCAGCCATGGCCTGGCATTGTTATCATTATATGCACAGAGGTGTGTGTGTGTCTGTCTTGTGTATGTCTTGTCCCTCTACCTTCCTCTCCAGGCAGATATCCTCACACTTCCTGCCAGCAACACGCCTGCCCTGAACAGCAAAGATAAGCACCAGTTATATTACCCTTTCTACGTTCCAGGCACCCTTCTAAGTGCTTTACCTGTGAGAACTGTTCGTCTTCACCAGACCCTGCAAGGCAGATAGTTCTATGTATTTCTATTTTGTGCTTTCCAGGTGGCGCTAGTGGTAAAGAACCCTATTGCCAAAGCCCTCCTCCATAGAATCTTCCTGACCCAGGGATCAAACCTGCGTCTCTTACACCTCCTGCATCTCCTTAAATGACTTAGCATGTGGGCGCATTACTATGTTAGAGATGAGGAAATCAAGGCACAGAGGTTCAGTCGCTTCCCCAAGATCACACAGCAGGTGAACAGCGGAGGCAGGGTCAAACTCAGGCAGTCTGACCTCAAAGTCCGTTTATTTACCTCCAAGATACACAGCACCCTGAACACAAAAAGCCAGCAACCCTCAGAGGTGCAGTTCCACCCTGCAAATCCCTGCCTCATCAAGGGGAAGACTGGTGACGTAGTCTGACCACAAGAAAGGTGGGCAGAAGCAACGCTTCCGGAACTCAAAGGCACAGCTGCTAAGAGCAAACCTGAGCAGAGCAGCGCTGGGAGACCCCCAAGCAGACACCGGCTCCAGCAAGTCAGCAGACTTGGAGGCTGCAGACTTGGTGGGGCAGCCTCTTACCCCACAGTCCACACAGTGACAAGCTCTGCAAATAGCGGCCAGAGTGAAGGGACTAAAGAAGAATCCTCATGTGTGCGCAGCTTGGAAAGGACACACAGAGCACAGTCGTCCACAGGAGCACCATCCTTAAATAGAAAAGATAGCCTGAAATACGCCCTGAACTCATATGTGCGCACTCTCTCTCTCTCTCTCACACACACACACACACACACACACACGGCCACGGCCACGGCCAGCGGATTGACTGAACAAATGCCTTAGCTGTGCCGGTGGCAAAGGAAGGAATTCTAGTGCCCTGGCAGCTCCTAACTTTCAGTTCCTATTTAGAATATCTGAATTGGGAGCATCGACAAGCTCCCAAATTAGCTTTTTAAATAGAAGCTGAGAGTTAAAGGAAAAGCGGCCGTGTCATGGGGGAAATGCAAGTGAGAATCCTGGCCAGGCCAGGCCAGAGGGAGAGAGCGGAAAGGCGAGGCCAGGCAGTGCTGGAAAGATGCAATGCAGGGCATGGAGCCCAGGCAAGGGAAGCATCTCCAGGCAGTGGCTCCTGCAGTTGCCGGAGTCAAGGGGCCTCCTGTCTGCCCATCACTTGTTCTCTCTCTCATTTTCCAGGTCACCTGGTTATGAGAAGAGCTGGTAAGTAACAACCACACTGGCCTAGACTAGAAATCTGTCTTTTATATTTTCCTCTAGATCTTCTCAACAGAAAGGAGAATACAGTCTACAGCTGCTGCTGCTGCTGCTAAGTCACTTCAGTCATGTCCGACTCTGTGTGACCCCATAGACGGCAGCCCACAAGGCTCCCCCATCCCTGGGATTCTCCAGGCAAGAATACTGGAGCTACTTCACTTAAATGATGAGATGTGAACCTGGGAGGAATGGGTCCAGAGGTGTGTGTGTGTTGCAGGGCAAGGTGCAGTGGGGGGTAGGGGATGTCCTGAATCAATGTCCTGTCTTCAAACAGGGCTGACCAGGCACAGGAGAGCACGGTTGTCCCACAAGTATATCTCTCTGGAGGAGGAAGATGCTCCCAGCTAACTGTTCCTGGAAACCTTCAAGCTTTGGGGCAGACCCAGCCCCTGAGCCACCTGCAAGATGCAAAACAAAGATGAGAATCCACAAGAGTTCAGACCTGGGCAGAAATAAAATGTGTGCGTGCTAAGTTGCTTCAGTCTTGTCTGACTCTTCGCGACCCTGGACTGTAGCCCACCAGGCTCCTCTGTCTATGGGATTCTCCAGGACTGAATAGTGGAGTGGGTTGCCATGCCCTCCTCCAGGGGATCTTTCTGACCCAGGAATTGAACCCCAATCTCTTATGTCTCTCACATTGGCAGGAGGGGTCTTTATCACTAGCGCCACCTGGGAAGCCCCAAGAAAAAAAGCACTGAGTTTTAACTTTTCCAAATTGGACAAGGCTGAAGGAAACTGCCCCTCCCCAGACCTGCTCACCCAGAGTCTGAGAACTCTCAGGGGTCACAGCAGTTGTGAGAAAATTAGCTCTTCCCCAGAGATGGGAGGAGGGAGGTGGGAGCAGAGCCAGGGCCTTCCCCGAATTCTTCCCCCCGTCTGCCAGGGAGTGGCACTGTTGTTAATCATTATTACTGTATGCAAATCACTATGCAAATCCCACACCGCTCCTGGGGCCCCTGGCAAATGCTAATAGAGCCTACGCCCAGTTCTTCAAGGCCCAACTGTACACCTTTCAGACAAGCTGAAGGGGGCTTTGCGGCGAGTGGGACGAATGGGTGAATGAGGGCTTCCGAGCCAGCCAGGAGCCCTCGGGCTCAGGCCACCATGACTCACCCCACCTCTTAATCTAGAGCAGGGCTAAGGGTTCTCATAAAAGCCAGAAGCCTCGTTCGGACTCAGAGAGGTTCTTTCCCAGCCCCCTTCAAGCACGCCCACCTTTCACCGCACTCTGCACCCTCGGTCTCTGTCTTCACACCCAGAACTGTGGCCGCTCAAGCTCTACATCTCGGTCCCTGCTGAGGCACGGAGCTGGCTCGCCTCCGGAGCGCCAGGCGATGCCGGGCATCCAGGCCGAGATCTCGGAATTCTGGACGCGGGGACAGCTGGAGCCGCTCGGGTCGACACCGTTCGCGCAGACTGAACCCTCTGCGAACCGAGACCGAGAGTGTGGGAGTCTGGGCCATATACCACTCTCTTGGGATGCTGCGGGGCTCCATCCGCCCCACCTCTTGGGCACTTGCCGACTGCCCGCTCCCCATCCTGGGCCGAGCCACCGGGCAGTGGGGATCCTTAGGCTCCGGAGAGGGATCGAGGGACCGGGCGGACTCGGGTTGAGAGTTCACGCTCCCAAGTCCAGACTTTGGGGTCTAGGTACTGAGTCCACGTGGAAGGATAGGAGTGCGAATCCCTACCTTCGGGTTGTGCCCCTTGCGCTCCGGAAGAAGAGCGGCTCTTACATGGGGCAAGGGCATTGTGTGTCCCCCCGGGACCTCTCCAGCCCCAGCACATCAAGCTCACGGCCGCGGCGAGCTACGAAGCTTGCGCGGTGCGGGGCTCCACCTCCCCAGGTGGCAGGGCTCGGCCGCAGGCAAGTGCTGATGCCGCGTGGACAGTCGGCGAGAAACAGACACCCAGCTGGCTCCACACACACCCCACGCGCGCACACACTGACGCTCCCTGTCACCTCTCCCCGAGTCCCCAGCACACACGCCTCCGAGCTCACACTCACGCCTACTCCCCGCTCCGCCTCCACGCCCAGGCCGAGCTCACCTTGCCACGCTCACCCCCGTGCCCACCCTCGCTGGCACACGCGCCCACACCCGCGTCGGCACACTCCGCCACCTCTAGGCACACCCTAGAATTCCTCCACTGGCCCGGGGAGACGCGCCAGGCTCTGCTTCGTCTCCCTGGCCCCCACCCCGGCTCACGCGCGCGCCCCTCTACACACACACACACACACACACACACACCCTCGCGCGGGGAGTCACTCCCCCTAGAACGCCTTCGCCCTGGGCACCCTCCCGCGGCGAGCCTCCGGGTCCTCCTCGTCTTTCCCTCCGCGGTCTCGGGCCAGGCCTGGAGCCGCTCGGTCGCCGGGGATCTGTCGGGAGGCAAGGGCGCAGCCTCGCCGCCTCCCCCGGACTCGCCTCTCCGCCCCGCCCGCGCCGCGCCCCCATCGCCTCCCCCTTCGGGAGAGGGACCTCGCCAGGCAGCCGGTGGCCCGCCGGGCTCCGCTCCGCGCGGCGCCGGCAGCGGCGGGGGCAGGGCGCGAGCGAGGGAGCCCGCGAGCCCGCGAGCCCGCGAGCGGAGCGGCGAGGCTGGGAGGGGACGCGCTGCCGAGCCGGGGCTGGAGCGACGGCGGCCGCGGCGGCGGCGACGGGGGAGGGAGGGCCCCACGGACAGACGGACGCACGAACGGACGGAGCGAAGAAGGGAAGGAGAGACTTGGCTCGCGAGGAGGAGCGGTGCGAGCGGCGGCCGCTGGGCGCTTCCCCGCGCTGCTGGGTGCTCTGCGCCTCCGCGGCCCCCGGCTCCCGGCGGCAGCTTCCTAGCGCGCGCGGGGCGCGGGGTGCGGGGCCCGGGGCTTGCTTCGCTGAAGGTAAGAGGGACGCGACCGAGCCTTTTGGAGCCAGGAAGCGCGCTCAGCGCTGCTCCCACGCCTGTTGCTCCGGCTGCCCACGCGGCACCCTCCCACTCCCGCACCCGGGTGGGTGGGCGCTGGGGCGCCGGAAGGATTGGGGGTGGGGCTGGCGCCGCGGGGGAGCAGGCAGCCGGCCCGGAGGCGTCGGTTCCCGCGGGCTGCGGAGCCACCTCCGGGCAGCTAGGCGCTGTGAGGTTTGGAGGTGGGGGTGTGAACCTTTGCCCTCCTTCCATTGGCCTGCCTTCCCTCCGGGGTGCCAGAGGCAGCGCCCCGGGATCCGGCGGCAGGTGGCGACGGCTCGCTCGGTCCCCCGCTCTTTCTGAGGGGAGAAGGAGAGCAATGGCTGAGGGTGGAAGCGGGGAGCAGTTTGGGGCGCTTTACAAAGTTCTTCAGCCGGGCGATCGGGCGGTGTGCCTCCCATAGGCCGGGGGCCCGCACATCTGGTCCTGCCCGACGCCGCTTGCCCTCGATGAGCTCTGGGAAGGGTCTCTGAGCAACATCAGGGGCCAGAGTGCCCCGGGGGAGGCCGTTGGAAAGACTTACTTTGCGAGATGTTTACACTAGGAATGAGGTGCGGAAGGGACTGGGAAGAGAAGTTACCTAGAATCAACTAAATTCCTGCACTTGCTTAGTGTTGACATTTGAATCGAGTCCAAGATGTTCTGCTTTTATCCCGGGCAGCGGTGATATGTCAGCAACAGGCTGAGGTTCTGAACCTGGAATCTTATAGCAAAGAGAAGGCTCGGTTATATTTCTTGGGAGAGGGTGCCTGAACTTTCTCCTGATCCTAGGTACAAGGCGATCTTTTCAAGACCTGGTTCTATGTGGTTCGTGATGGTATTTTGCATGAATGTAACAGAGATGATTAAATTTACACCTTATTTACCATCACTTCAAGGGAACCCAGATATTTAATGTCTGTAGAAAGGGGGCCTGGGCCAGCAGGAATGCAATGCAAAGCATGTGTACCTTTTTCCCATGTGGACATGTTGGCACAGGGGCTGGAATAGATGTATTTATTTTCCCGTCTCTACTGGAATGCAACAAAATGCAAGTACACAAGGGACCCCCAGAGGAAGAAAGATTAGTGGCTTGCTCCCTTTCGCTGTNGGAATGCAATGCAAAGCATGTGTACCTTTTTCCCATGTGGACATGTTGGCACAGGGGCTGGAATAGATGTATTTATTTTCCCGTCTCTACTGGAATACAACAAAATGCAAGTACACAAGGGACCCCCAGAGGAAGAAAGATTAGTGGCTTGCTCCCTTTCGCTGTTGAAGAAGCTGGAGAAAAAAATCAAGAGTTCAGAAAAGTGCCCTGGCCAGCCTACGAGAGGCACTGCAGGAGAAGAGGATCTCTGTGTGTGTCCCAGGCCTGCATCCCAAGGATCCCCATCTCGGCACCCTACCAATTTCATGGCTGCTTACCCAAACCCTGTGGGCACAGGAGAATGCCCTCTGGGTTGTCAGGACCCTCCGGTCCCAGACTGGCTCCATTCTGGGCTGAGTGAAAAATTGTGGAAAGTAAAAGTTTCACGAGACTCTCCATACCCAGTTGTCTGTCGAGGTCACTGAAGGGTAGACCTTGGTGACATGCTGTTTTCATTGCCTTGTGCCTGTGCTCAGGTTAAGTGTCAGTCCCCAGGACAGGTGGCCTGCTCACTTTGCCCACGTTGGGCCCTCTATCTCCGCCACAGAAGCTGGCTAACAGGGCTGCCTGTTTACAGCAGGGGGAATGTGTTTCCCTTTTCTAGGATTTTTTTTTTTTTTTCCCGCCTGTGTCATTTCAGCGCTCACCTGTTTCAAATGTCTCTTCCCCATCCTCCCCCCACCCCCATCTTTCCCACTGTCAAACTCTTCTGCCAAAAACAAAAATAGCTTCAGATTTTTCATTTGTAAGGCGTCCACGTCCTAGTAAAACCTTGGCATTTGAGGCCTGTGCAGTGCTATTGGCTGGAAATGGGGCCGCACTGTGGTGCCTGTTGCAAGAATTCATACCCAGGTCGTCTCCAGGAGGCGTTGGTGCCTGTCAGGGGGTGAGTGTTGTGGTGAGAGTCTTGGAGAAGCCCTACTTGAGCTGGGTAAAGCCCGCAGGGTTGTATGGAGGGGATGGCAGGCCTGGCCACAGGCATGGGACACTTTTCCTCCACTTCCAAACAAACTCTCTCACACACAGAAGTAACAATAGGGTGATTCCTCCCATTTTGGTACCTTTTACCAAGGGGACAGGGCTTGAAGCTTCGGAGACAGCCTGGCCTTCTTTGGGAAGATTGTCCTTGTTTAATACATGGGATGGAAGTTCGACTGTGGGACCAGAGTCTTTTATGATCGATAGAGAGGGACTGTTCTTCCTTCCCCAGTTCTCAATTATTCATCTGAGAGTAGTTTGTAAAATATCCAGAGACTTTGGAGAAGAGGAGATCGGTATGAGGAGGGGAGGGTAAAGTGATGGGGTTCAGCGCGGCAGCAGCAGGTACCAGGGAGTGAGGTTGGGGGTCAGGGTGAAACAGCACTGGCAGAATGGAAGTGGGAGTGCTCCACTCTCCCAGCGTACACCACTGCATACCTGGCCCAAGCAGAGTATTAGGGGGTACCTGCTGGTTCTGTGGTCTCTTCCTCTTTGCCATGGGAACCCCCCAAGTTCCTGTCTTTCTTAGCTTCTTCCTGGGATAAAGCAAGGATGTTAAGACTCAGAGGTCTAGGGCCCAGGGTCTGGAGCCCGGGCCCCTTTTCCCTCCGGGGGTGTGGCTAGGGGTTCTGTGAATGAACGGGGCCTTTGATTGCCTTGAGTTCTAAGCAATGCATGTGGTGTGCCCCTTTCTGGGCACCAGCCTCATCAGAAATTCCCAGAAGTGCCTCTGTTAAAAGGAGGCTCAGATTAACTCCGTCCCCACAGCAACAAACCCAGAGGCTCTACTGCTTGCTTTGCAGGGGACACCATGAGGAAGAGATCTTGGTGAGACCTGAGCTACAGGCTTGATGTCCTGGATCCAGTAGAATCAAGGATTGCTTGAGCTAGAGATCTCCTTGTCACTTTCTTGTCCAGTTATCTCATTTGACAGACGAGGTTTGTGAGGCCCAGAGGATAATGGTGGCTTGCTTTCACAAGTTCAGGTGAGAATTCGAATGGGCGTACTGGGCCTTCCAGACCCCATGCTTTCTGCTGCCTGGGGACAGAGTGGGCAGAGCCTGCCTCCTGCTCTCTCCCAAAGGACCTTCGGTATTTGGCTACACCTAGGTCAAGGAAGTCATTTGGTAGTGAGCTGCCATGCCATGCTGCCATACCATGTCACTTCAGTTGTGTCTCTTTGCAACCCTATGGATTGCAGCCTGCCGGGCTCCTCTGTCCATGGGATTCTCCAAGCAGGAATACTGGAGTGGGTTGCCATTTCCTCCTCCAGAGGAATCTTCCCCACCTAGGGATCGAACCCGTGTCTCTCTCGTCTCCTGCACCAGCAGGCAGGTTCTTTACTACTAGCGCCAACAGATCAGTAGCCTATTGGAAAATCGTCACCTCCTATATACACTGGAGTCTCAGCTCCTTTCCTAAAGCCTGTCAGCATAAATGCCTATATCATAGGATTTTTGTGGGATTAATTAACTGTTGCTGCAAAAAGTGCTTAAACCAGTGCCCACTGCATAGTCAGTGATCAATAAATGTTAGCTAAATCTGAATTGAAATTATCTTGTGACCAATCTTTAAACTGCAGGCTTTCTTCCCAAACTTCTCTTGCTCCTCAGAAAACCTTAGGGACTACAGATTCTCCTAGTAGCCTAAAGGAAATACAGGGAGTTAAAAGGGTACATTTCTTGAAGAAATATATAAAATGCATGGGATGTGTTCCCCAATCTTCTATCAGCGGCATGTGGATTACTCATTGCCGTGGGTAAACGATCCCCCTGTTCTTTGCTCAGTTCCCGTAATCAGGAGCTCATCAGGCCTGTGCTATTTTTCTGTTCTCTGACTGGTGACATTTAGAGGGAATGTCACCATCATTCCCGATGTCTTCTGTGGCACCTGAATCAACCTCCCTTTATGAGGAAGCAGAAAGTCCTGTGAACATGCTCCTTAGCATGCAGAGGGGAAACTGAGGTAGAGGTCGGCTCCTTGGGAAAACTCTGCTGAGAGCCACAGTGAGTCGGAGGCATTTAAATTGGGTTCATTTTATTTAGATCTGTCTTCAGAGTTTACTGAGTGGAGAGAGAATGCCCAGCCTTGAAAACCCTGATGGTGTGGAATAAAATCGATGGATTACAATTGGCATCTATATAATCTGGATTCCTACCTGTCCTTTATTGCACCCACCTTTGGGGATCATCGGTAGGTTGAGCACCTACTACACTACCTCCTGACTTGTCATGTAAAGATAGAAGCATCATGGCCTTTACCCTTAAGGAGCTTCATGTGGGATGGGGAAAGCAGGGAAGAGGCCTGGCAATCCCCTCGAACTCCACATTGAGACGGCCCAGGTTTAAATCTCCCTGCCTAATCATTTCATCCTTCAGCCAGTTATACCTCCTCATGCTTCATCTTCCTCATCTGCAAAATGGGGACGACGGTGGTGTCTGCTCCCTATGGGTGTTGGTGGGGTGGATTGAAGTGGTCCATACCATGTAAGTATGCCACACTGTGCTGGCTGGCAGCCCTCAGTAAACATCACCTAATATTCTTCTTACAGGAAGCCCTTGAGAAGCAGTGTAGCACAGGATCTCAGGGCATGTGGTGTGGGGTCAGACTGCCTGTCCAGGACTGTAGTCCCTGTCCTTCCCCCTTCCAGCTGCCCAACTGCTGAATATCAGACCTCTTTTTCCTAGGGTTGCTGGGAGGAATACACGAGCTGATCCATTGGAGACAGTGCAGTGCCTGGCGTAAAGTCAGTGCTCAATTACTGTTGGCCATGATGATAAGACTCGTGGAGAGTGTCTGTAAGCCAGGCGAGAGGATGATAGGTGCTAGGGAAGAGGAGCAAACAGAGTGCCGAGAGCCCAAAGGAGGAGAGACTTTCAGAGTGGAGAGAGGAAGACGCATCACAGAGAGAGCAAGGCACAGGGGAGATTCTAATAGGAGGGCTGGGTGAAGGGGAAGGATAGTCCCAACAGAAGGAAGAGTGCCCACAGACAGACCCCCAAGGACTACGCATAAGCCCGTCTAGGATCTAGGATAGGTGCCTGGGACATGGGGCTGGAATGATAAACCAGGATCCATTTGTGAAAATGCCAGAGTGCCAGTCCAAAGAGTTCAGACTTGATTTGGTAGGCCGTGGGAAGATCTTGCTTTAGGGAGATTAACCTGAGCAGGACAGATTTACTGGGAACAGGAGAAATGGGGGTCAGGGAATGAGAGACAAACAGACCAATGGGAAAGAGGACTCAGGAAAGCGAGGCCTTATGAGGGCAGAGACCTGCTGTATCATTATTTGGCAATTATTTGCATCTTTGGGTGCAGCAGTGAGGAAGATGGCCAATGTGACGGGCCAGGGGTTAAGGATGCTGTGAGCAAAAGGTGAAGAGCAGCCTTTTGCAAGGAGGTAGACCCAGCTTCCACCTGTCCAGTTTCAGAGATCTCCAGGTGGCAGAGTCCAGGGGTGGCTCAGGAATGAGAGGAGGGAGAAATCTGGAAAACTTAGCAGAGTTGGGAGTCAGGAGAAGCAAACAGGTTTACAAGGAAAGATGAGATCAAATCTCCTTACGAGACTCATCCTCTGTCTCATTTCTTTAAACCAGCTGAATTCCAGAGGGTCCAAAGAATTCTGAGTCAGGCTTGGCTCTGTGAGATCAGTTTAGGATCTGGGAAAATGAGCGTGTCAACCCCAAACAATTCCCCGTTGCTGTTCCGTGTGTTTCTGTGTCACCACGTGTCTCCCCACAGATGGTATACATTTGGGGATTGCAGACTCATTTCACTACCGTCTTTAAAAAGCCAGACTCGGGAAGGTAAATCTGTTTCCCAAAGCCAAATATAATTCTCCATGCCATTGTTCCCTCCATCCATGCAGGTGATGGGAAAGTGTGTACACAGCCCGGTTCAGAGAGCGGTGAGTGAAGGGCCGAGGTGGCCCAGCTCCGGAGGAATCTCTGAGGGTGGAGTGGGGCCAGGTGAAAGAGGCTGGCACAGGAAAGGGTATTGTTATATAACCTGAGGGAGTTAGGGATGGTGGGCAGATGGAGACGGGAGGCGAGGAGTCTGGAGATGGCAGTAAGTGTGGATCAGCTTCCTCTGGGAGGGGGAAGGACAATGCTTGGAAGGCAGGTGAACCAAGAATCCAACAGTCCTTTACAAGGTGGGGGAGGAACCCTAGCCTCCCAGCCTCTCCCACATCTTTCTATTATGTCTCTGAGAGCGTGACTGGACATAAGGATGCCAAATGTCCCAGCTGAATGTCCCAGAGGGTAGCACGCCATCAGGGTCGGCCTTCTCCATGGAACTTGGGGACAGAACTCCACCAAGTTCTGGCATCTCAGAGAATTTTCCAGAGTCCTGGGCAGCCCCAGCCTCCTCACCCGTGAGGAGTGGAAAGAATGTGTTTCCCTGATCTCTGCTCCACACCCCATTCCTGATTGCCGTAGTGGGTGAAGAGAAAAATAAAAATTAGCATGTTTATCCCACTTTTAAATTCATTTAATGAGAACTCATTTACCCTCTCCCAATTTAAATTCGTAATAACACCATAACCTTTTGGAGCTGATTATTACCCACGTCTTCCCAGATCTTTCTGCTAAAGAGGTTTTCCCTCCAAGTGCTCCTGAGCCCTCTTGGAACCTGACAATTTGTCAGGCAGTCAACAACATCTGGTGTTCCCACATTGCTGCAAGACCCGGTGCAAATCAAGTCCCCTCTCTTTGGTGGCGACTTCAATTCCATTCATTTCCCTTCCAGAGGTTTGCTGTTTCACTTCCTGATGACCCTTCCCTGTGTCCCGTCTCCCACTCGGGTGCAGACAGGGGACTCACGGGTTCTCTGCTCTCTCCTCCTGTCTCCAGGGGTTGCTGAACTAACTTCCAAGCTGGTGTGCAGGGTGGCAGAGCAGCGGCCGCCCAGGAGCTGGAGTCACCATGGCGGCCGGAGTCGCAGCCTGGCTGCCCTTCGCGCGGGCTGCGGCCATCGGGTGGATGCCGGTGGCCAACTGCCCCATGCCGCTAGCCCCGGCCGACAAGAACAAGCGGCAGGATGAACTGATCGTCCTCAATGTGAGCGGGCGGAGGTTCCAGACGTGGCGGACCACGCTGGAGCGCTACCCGGACACACTGCTGGGCAGCACGGAGAAGGAGTTCTTCTTCAACGAGGACACCAAGGAGTACTTCTTCGACCGGGACCCCGAAGTGTTCCGCTGCGTCCTCAACTTCTACCGCACGGGCAAGCTGCACTACCCGCGCTACGAGTGCATCTCCGCCTACGACGACGAGCTGGCTTTCTACGGCATTCTGCCCGAGATCATCGGTGACTGCTGCTACGAGGAGTACAAGGACCGCAAGAGGGAGAACGCCGAGCGGCTCATGGACGACAACGACTCGGAGAACAACCAGGAGTCGGCGCCCTCGCTCAGCTTCCGCCAGACCATGTGGCGGGCCTTCGAGAACCCGCACACCAGCACGCTGGCCTTGGTCTTCTACTACGTGACTGGCTTCTTCATCGCCGTCTCGGTCATCACCAACGTGGTGGAGACGGTGCCGTGCGGCACCGTGCCCGGGAGCAAGGAGCTGCCGTGTGGCGAGCGCTACTCCGTGGCCTTCTTTTGCCTGGACACAGCCTGCGTCATGATCTTCACGGTGGAGTACCTCCTCCGGCTTTTCGCGGCGCCCAGCCGCTACCGCTTCATCCGCAGCGTGATGAGCATCATCGACGTGGTGGCCATCATGCCCTACTACATCGGCCTGGTCATGACCAACAACGAGGACGTGTCGGGCGCCTTCGTCACGCTCCGGGTCTTCCGCGTCTTCAGGATCTTCAAGTTCTCGCGCCACTCCCAGGGCTTGCGGATCCTGGGCTACACCCTGAAGAGCTGTGCCTCAGAGCTCGGCTTCCTCCTCTTCTCCCTCACCATGGCCATCATCATCTTTGCCACTGTGATGTTTTATGCCGAGAAGGGCTCCTCCGCCAGCAAGTTCACAAGCATCCCCGCCTCGTTTTGGTACACCATCGTCACCATGACAACACTGGGGTAAGTCGGAGCTGTTGGACTGGAGAGGGGCGGAGGTTGGATTGACGGGGACGCTGCGGATGGTATCAGAGGTGGACACAGAAGGTTGGAGTCACTTCCCCAAGTTGTAGGAGCAAGGGAAGTTGCTAATCAGAAGAGGAAGGCACCTAAGTGATTTGTTGAGGGATAATGAATGCTCTGAATTTTTTCTTTTAGGAGTAGGGTATGTATTTTACAAAACACGGAAAATTGTCACCGTGTCTTTTTTCAGCCATGCATCCTGTGTATGTGCGTGTGGTGGGGGAGGAGTGAGCGGAGACTGCTGCATTCTTATATGCACCTGAGCTTGCAAGGGCTGCCTTGAGGAGGAAAACAGGGCAGCAGGAAGGAAGAATGCTGTAAGAAGTTCAGTGAGCGTGGTCAGGAGGGTACAGATTTCCATTTACGGGAGACCCTAGCACCTTCTTTTTGGAGCCTCCCTGCATTTCTCCTTTGTATATATGCAGGCTGTTTTCTCTTCTGCCTTATTTTTCTTTTTTGCTGCCACAGATGCTCGAGGGCTCAGGAGTTCTGAGCAGACTTTCTCTAAGTGACTCTGAACTTGGGTTTTCTGCAAAGTGGGGCACCTGATTTGTTTTTTATCTCGCTGAAGAAGCAGTAGTTTTGCTTTCTTAGTCTGACTCTGTGATGGAATGGTCCTTCAGCCTACCTGGGTGATGGTGAGATGGTCTGATGGATCGTGTGGTCAGACACAGTAGCAACAACATCATCAGTGGGAGGGAAAGGTGCTCAGTGAGGTCACGGGTGATTCTGTCTTTTCCATGTTCCCAGGGTCCCCTCTCCAGTTGAGATCACCGAAATATATTTATGGTGCTGGGACATGAAGCTTTCCATCAGAGGATTGGGGGTGGGGGGAGCGCTCAGGAAGCAGATTACAGTCTTCACCCTAACAGGATTAGAGCCAGTGAAGGCAGCTTCATGGAGATGTGTATTTCTTAGGGGCTGCTGCTTCAGCCGTGGGAAGTCATTGAGGCTCAAGCAAAATCCCTTCACAATTCATACACTGGGGCTGTATTTGCTTAGGCCAGGAAGCGTCATATTGCTGATGGAGAATTCATGAAGGTTTTTATTTGGTGTTTGACAATTCAGTTGGTGGCGGCCTGGTGATTTGATTTTTTTTTTTTTTTTTCCTGGCTGAAACCCTGTGGCGCTGGTATTGGTTTTTCCATAGTGCTTATTGGGAATGACTGAGCAGGTGACAGGACCTTTTAAAATGATTACATTTGTCATTCTGCCACATGGAAGGGAAAAGCAAGGGGGAGAGCAAGGGGTGTTGCTGTCCATTTGTGAAGGCCGCATTTGACGGGGGCGTTCCATTCATCGGGCAGAGGCCACCTTGCCCTTCCTTCCTCTCAGCACACATGCAGTCTCCCACTAACTGCTCACACCCAAAGTGGGCAAGGAGGTCTGGTCACTTGACCTGGTCTCTCTAGACTCAGGGAATAGATGTGGCTTTCCGGCAAGATGGGCTGGAGAGCTGGCCCTGTGCTAGGAGAAGGAGGCACATTTGCTGCTTCTCTGCTAACCTGGCCATCCCTTTGCTTTTCTGAAGGGGACTTTTACATCGCCAGGACCTCCGCGGCTACACTCTGACTGCCCAATACCCTTAAGTGCCCTTTGATGGGACTCATGACGCCAGTGATGCCTCAGGACTGCAATGGGGAGAAAACAGGGCAGACGGATGAGTGTCAGAGTTAAAATGGGGCCATTTCAGAGGAGATCAATGGAAACTTCAATGGCCACCTGCCTGTTACTTTTTATTATTAGCATAACAGCATATGTGTGTCTACTATGTGTCAGCAGTGTGCTGAGCACTTTGCATATGTTATCTCTTTAAGTCTTCACAACAGCCTTGCAAGGTAGGAAAAATTCCATACAACTTTGAAGATGCAGCAGGCGAGGCTCAGAGAGGTTAAGTAAATATCTGTAGTCACGTAGCTGCTGAGGGGCAGCGCTGCTTTTCAAATACCAGTCTGGCTGTCTCCAGGGCCCTTTCTCTTTTCATTTCCCACTCTACTTGTTCATACCATCAGGGCCTGTAGGTGGAAATCAGCCCTTCAGAGCTTTTCTTTTCTTTTCTTTTCTTTTTTTAATGGCCTCAGGGTGTCATAATCTATTCTAGTCCTATCTCTATTTAAGAAAGTGTCAGTGTGGTGAGGACTACAGGCACCTCACTAGGCACACAGGGAATTTATGAATATATAAAACATTTTCTTCTGGCCAGTTTAAGTTCTGCCCAGGAAATTAATGGCTGCTTTCACTGCAAAATCTATTTACTGTCACTGGGGAGACCAGTGATTTCCTTTAGCCTTCGCTGTGTAGATCAAGGTCAAGTCTAGCGTCAGGGGGTGGACAGTCATGGCCTCACATTTTCTTTTGGGAGGTGAGGGAGGGGCAGAGCAAGAGGACTTCCAGAGAGTGAGGATTCCTGCGTAGGAAGACCCAGACTCCCCCCAACCCCTGACTTTGGGCCCTGTGAGCTCCTCACACTCCCCTTCCTCAAGCAACAAGATGTCTAGCCTTAGGGAGGGAAACACTCACAAGCAAAAATGAAGCTTTTAGTCATGTCTTGCTTAACCTCCGTTAAGTAATGGGAAAGCAGGCTTTTTCTTCCCATCCACCCTGACCAGTGTCGGCTGGATCGGGCTGCTTGACTTTGACCTGAGTTGGTGGTGGGAACCATCACCTGGCTCGCTGCTTGACTCTAAACAACACGTATTTGGCAAAACTCTTAAATGGGTGAGTCAATGAGAATGGGGCTCCTTTTCCATGTGCTTGGTCTGATAATGTCCTCAGTCCCTTCCAAACCCACCTGTCCTTTCTGTAGGGTGGACCCAAGATTTGTATCTCCTCCCTCCAGGGAGGGAGCAGAGCAGCATTTATCTGGTGTGTGGTCCCCCCTCACTGGGATGATCTGCGACGCTGTGGAGGGTCTTCTTGCTCTTATCGGAGTTCTTAACCACCCGATCCTGGAAACCGTTCCTCTCCTCTGGCTACTGTCTGTCCTGAGCACATTCATTGGCTACTTGTAAGCTTGTTGGATCATTCCAGAAAGCCTGTCTTTGCTTACTCTTTGCTGGTGTTTGAACCCCAAGTGGTCATGCAATGCCAAGGGCCAGTGATCTGCCACATTCCACATTCTCTCTGGGTGCTTCCAACAATCCCTGGCAGACTCCTACTTCTTCCTGTTTCCAGACCCTTCCCACCCAAACCTTCCCAGGCTTCCTATTTCCAGTCTGGAAGGACTGTCCTGTGTGCCTTTGCTGACTAGTCGAGGGCCGATGTGTCGAGTGAAGGAATTTGCTTTTCCTGGCTCTGCCTGCTTTTCCAGGACCCGCTGATGAACGTTACTCAGGTGTCCTCCAGGGAGGGATCTCCTGGAGCCAATTATTCCCATTTATTTAATTTCTCAGAATATCTTGAGTACACAGAACAATAACAACCTGGCCGCCACCAATGCTGGAGGATGGCTTTCCTTGGCCACCTCCCATGCTGGTGGGGAAGACACCTTTGCCCAACCCAGGGTTCCCTGGTGCCCCCTTGACAGTTGAGCTTCCAAGTTCACCATTAAAGGATTAATTTCTGTGCTCATAATTGATGCTATAAATAAAATAAATCCTCAATTATCACAGTTAACAGAGGGAAGGGATAACACAGAGCTCCCAATATTAAATAAGACCAGCACCTCTAGTTTGGGAATGTATTATATGTCATAGACTTTTCCAAAGCAGATTTTCCCTCTTCGTTTGTTTGACTTTGCTTGACATCACCACTGGGCATTCTGCCTGAGCCAGTCCATGGATGAAGCTCACGTGTGGCTTGGGGCAGAGGGGAAGGCAGCTTTGTGAACAAGCATCCACAAGGGCCATCGAGGGCCAGCTCCAGGCCTGGAAGGGATAAAGTGCTCTTGGACATCTTAGGGAGGGGGAATTGGGCTTGGGAAGGGCATGGAGCAGCGTCACTCTAATGAGATGGCCTGATGCCACCTGGTTGGCTTGGTTATGTAATTGAGACCGGCAGCCTATCTGTCACCCCGTGCTCTGAGATGAGAGAGCTTTTGACAGTGTCCAAAAATCACTTTAGCGAAAACAGAATCGATTTTTACTTCTTCCAAGCACGAAGCAGTCTCCAGGTAATTTGCATTTCCCTTTAAAGTCTAATCCTGGAAGGGGCCTGCCTGAGGTTTCAGAGACTGGGAGCCGGGACTGGGAGATCAATATGGGCACTCCACAGAATGAGGTGCTTGATCAGGCACCCCCAGTGGAATCAACCAGAGGTGGGTTTTGTTAACCCTTCAGTTCCTGAAATTCTGGCGGTACCATCATCCACTGCCTCTGGGGGGTCCACCAACCGTCCTCCCACCTTCCAAGGGCCTTGGAGTGGGGTGTTGGCCAAACAGTGCCCATCTAGATGGTGGTGGGTCCCTGCCTGGAGGATCTGATTATAGTGCAATTCCTGGGAATAAATGACCTCAGGATCTTCTCTTGGTTTGAATTTCTTAACCAATAGTTCTCTGGTGCTGAAATTCCTAAGAGAGAGTGAAGACCTGCATCCCAACAAGGTATCATTCATTCATTCAACATTTATTGAGTGTCTCCTGTGTATCAGCCAGCACCATAGGCTCTGAGAATGCACAGGCACCATGATTGCTCGTCAGCCCTATGTAAAATACAGACAGAATGAATGAGACTCATTTCTCTTTTTTGGAACCAAAACAAGAGAGGGTGGGAAGAGTAGGGTCAGAAAAGAGGCTTTTATTCACATTCTTCCCGTTCCTCCAGAGACCACCCCTCACTCTGCTATGTCTGGCTAACTCCTGTCATCCTACAAAACAGCCCACATTGTCTCCAGGAAGGCTTCCCACGTGCAGTGCCATGCATCTTTCTTGCCAATTGCCACATTTCATTAACTTTGTTTATATGTCTTTTCCCCAGAATATGAGTTTCTCAAGGGCAGGTATCTGCTTCAAAGATCACTTTATGATCTATACCTAGCACCGGACCTGACATGTACTAGGCTTCAGTATATATTTGTTCAACCAAACAGTTGTGTACTCTGGCTTACCCATCTTCAATTTTCTCACTTGTTAACCATCTCCTACCCATTGTAAGAACCAGTGAAAGTGCTATCTCACTGTTAGTGATATGGTCCTGTCTAACAGGATGTTTGTAGGTGGGTGGAAATGAGGAGGCCAAGCAGGGAATTCTCCAGTTCTGATGTCAGCCTAGCAGGGTTGGGGCTTTCTTGCAAGTGAAGTTTCAACCCATGTATTTCACTATTGGCTGCTTGGCCAAGCTCCTTGCTCAGACTCCATGGCCAGGGAGGAGCAGAAAGGGTGCCATAGGTAATCCCCCCTACCCATGACATTTCCCTCCATTCAGTTATTTATTCCACAGATACTTGAGTAGCTATTAGGCCCTGGGGATATGGCAGCAAAGGAAACAGCCCCTGGTCTTGTGGGGCTTACATTCTAGTGGAGAAAACCAGACAATAAAGAGATAGATGGATACATACCTACATATAGGCAATCAGGAAGTAATGCATGCTGCAGAGAAGAATAAAGCATGATGTGATAAACTGGGAGTGCCGAGTGTGAGAGGGGATGCAGCAAGGGAGAGCTGCTATTTTATGTGGGGAGGTCCAGATAGGCCTCTCAGATAAGGCTGAATTTGAGCAGAACCTGGAATGTGGGTTTCTTGGGGAAGAGCATTCCAGGCAGAGGGAACAGCAAACACAAAAGGCATCAGGCAGGAGGGGCCTTGGTGCACTATTCTTGGAAGGGCTAGAAGGCCCTGATGGTCCAGCCCCAAGAGCAGGGACAGGTAGCACAAAGCCCATGCAGGGCCTGCGTAATCACTGTGGTCACCCCAGGGACTTGGCCCTTTGCCTTTTACGAATATGCTTGGAATGGGGAGTCGCTGGAGAGTTTTGAGAAGACCTGACTCACTTGAAAGGGTCTGGGCAACGGGTAGTGAATACATTGAAGAAGAGAAGCCACCACAGCAATCTGAGCAAGAGACGAGGGTGGCTGGGATCTAGTGGTGGCATTGGAAAAGGGAGAAGTGAGAGATTCTGTATACGTGTGAAAGTCAAGGCCACAGGACACACTTGCTGGTCCTGCGGCCAGCTTGCCTGCTGAAAGCTTCACCAGCTCCCGTGGCCGAGGACTGGCCTGAAAGACAGAGACCTAAAGACTTCTGCTGCTGGGAGAAGCATGTCTCAAGAAGAGGCATACGTAAAGGGCCTGCAGGGTGGCTCCCAGACTCCGGCACCGGATGGCAGGCCTCTGAGGCTGAGCCAGAGCTCATCTGAGAACAGGGCTGGCCTGACAAGCAGCAGGAGCATCTGCACTTGACTGAGGTTGCCTTCAACCAGGCGGAACTTCCCCAGCACCTGCCAAGGTGCTCACCACTGTGTGGGCAGTCTTGGCTCAGACACTGAAGGGGAGCAGACAGTCTCAGAGGCAGCAGCTCTGGTAGCTGCTGACACAGGCAGGCGGAGCGCTTTGGGGCTGCAGGAGAGGGAGAAATGCATTCCCACGGGTGAAATGTCAGCCTTTGGGGGTCTTTTCCCCAGGGTCACCACATTAGATTCGCCTTCCGATCCAGCTGTTCAAATCGCAGCAATTTTTGGAGGACGTTTCCATGCTGATGCCCATTGCACAGCTCTCTTCCGGAATCTCTTAAAATCAATCTCTCCCTCTCCCTGTGTTTGGTTTTGTTTGAGTTTCCCTCTTTAAACACACCCGTAAACAAAAACATGATTCTTCCTGAGGAGCAGCAATTATTCTGCCTGATAATAGTGTAAATAAAAGGCAGCCTGGCCCTCCCTCTCCCCAGGGGAGTGGCAGAACCCCTTGGTAACTACAGGGGGATTTTTGTTCCTCTAACCCAGGAGGGAGCACCTGTCCCAGTCCCCACAGGGCTCTTGGCCACACACCTTTGTGGCTGGAAGCTTCTCCCGAGCAGGAAGAGGAGCAGAGACTTCCCTGGGAGTCCCTCTCCCACTGTCCTCCAGGAAACTGACACTCTACTCACATCTTAAGTGTCCATCCTTTGTGATGATCAAGTCAGTTTTTCTTGTCTGGAAAGTGAGAACCAGGCCCTTAGCAATCTCGTTTGGAGTCTACAGTAGTGAATTCAGCCAGCTTTGAAAGGGGACTTGTGTGTGATGAGGATGAAGGAGTTACCACAATCACTGACTTACATGTGTCGTGACCCCTAGGGCAAGGCCAGTGCTCCTGCCTCTGCCCAGCCTGCTTTTCTCAGACCAGAATGTAAGCCTTTTCCTTCTTCCCCCTCAGCCCCACTTCCCTCCACCCAGCTCAATGCAAATGATGGCTAAGTGGGAAGGGAGGGGCTGGGGAAGGAGGAGGACTCAGCCTTTGCTGACCATGGCTAGATGGAGGGAGATTGCATCTAGCTCATGTAATCATATTCCGGGTGTCAGGACTCGAATGAGTGTCATTAAACTGAATCAGAAAAATCGTTTTAATATAAGTGCCACCTCACACACAAGCTAGTTGATGGAGAGATGGATGGGGCTGGGGACGCCTCCTTTGTAATGCGATGCTGTAAAATCCCATCACCTTCATTATTTCCCACCGAGCCAACACATCATAATACCCAAGAGCAGCAGAACAGCTTGAATTTAATATACAGAAAGTCCAATCAAACAATAAATGGATGGAACTATATAAAGAAACCATTTTCTGGGAGGCTGGCTCCATTCTCTGGGATTCAGCTCCCTGACACATGAAATGTGCATCAATTTTCCCCAACTAATGCAGCTGCTGAATCACCACATGTGATATTTGTTTGCTTCAGAAGGAGAAGAGGGGAGCTCTCCCCCTTGCATTATTTAGCTCAGCGAGGCACCCTCCTGTTACCAACAAGCCTGGAAGCACAGCCCTTCCTCCACCCCACAACCTTTACTTACTTACTTTACATCATCTTTAAACAAATCCAACTCTGGACCCAGAGTGGGCTGGTAGCGGGCAGGGACATCTCTGCATTTGCAGTCATCTGAGAGAAACTGGCCAAACCCTGGGCCATGCTGACAAACCCCAAGTGCCTGTGATGTTCACTTCGTCCAGCCTTGCCTCCGAAGTTGTATAGAGCTGATATTTCCTTCTGGACTGACTTCCTACCCCCAGCACAGCCCTCCACCTCCCCTTCCATCCCTGCTACCCAGCCAATTATTGAGAGACTATAAACGCAAATAGCAACCCGATCAACCAAACAAAATTAACAAGGCAAATCAGCTTCTTGAAAATCATACAATGCATGTCAAAGACTGATGGAAATCATGTTTTTGTGCTTCTGGTGTGGGATTCTCTCCAATGCTGCTTTTCCAATGGCTTGGATAACTGAGAGTTAACCATAATTACAGGCTTGGAGCTGCTGA
Organism: Oreotragus oreotragus; assembly: GCA_006410675.1. NCBI lineage: Eukaryota > Metazoa > Chordata > Mammalia > Artiodactyla > Bovidae > Oreotragus > Oreotragus oreotragus. Next base: position 248,627 of record SJYX01016368.1, on the reverse strand, counting down.
GAAGTATCATTAGTTTATTTTTACTTCTTCCTGGTCACGCATACTTAAACAGAAAAAAAAAAAAAAACCTTAGGAGAATTCAACTAAACTAAATGATGTCAAAACCATGGACAGCATAAACCTCGATTCAGTTCAACAAACATTACTGAGCACCTAGTATCTGTGAAGCACCCTATTAGGCAGTACTGGGGATATGGAAATGACACCTCGGTACTGTCCCCAAGAAGTTTACAGTGGAGGGTTGGAATATGTTTCTGCGTGTACAAGAGAGGATGTAGCATAGCCTGAAATGATTAAAAAGTGTTTGACACAGAAGAAAAGCTTAATAAGTATTTGCCAATGAACGAGTGATTAGCTTCATGGAAAGGTGACATTTCAGCTGAATCAACAATAGTAGGCAGGATTTTGATATGTGGAAACAGAAATTCCAAGTAAATTGCAAACAAGTATGGTACTTGGAGAGTTTAGCTAATGGGCTGGTTTGCTAGAGTTTAGGGTGTATGAGGAGTGTGGCTGGAGGTGAGCAGGAACAAAATGTTTGCTAGAGACACGAAGGTCTAAAATATTAGGCTAAGGGATTTATTTGGTAGACATTAGAGATAAATATGTCTCTGTGACACATGGACTAGGAAGGTGTCTTCTGGATGAATGTTAGAGAGCCCTTGGACTTGGTGACATTAGCCAGGAGACAGATCCAGGGAAAGAAGGCTTGACCTAGGGCAGGCACGGTGGAAAAGGAGAGATAAACGTCCAGGAGGAGGTGAAGTCCAAAGTAACTCTGGAACCATACGACTGGACAAGTAGACGAACATTCAGGTGGAACAGGTTGGCTGGAGGTCAAGGGCAAGGTAGAGACCATGAGCTTGGCTGTGGGTCGGCCGGCAGTGTTTGCTCGTAACCCTGAGTGTCCTTGAAGTAGCTGGCAGGCGGGTGGAAAGGTGGGTCTGCAACTGAACAGTGAGAAGGGGGCTAAAGCAGCAGGTTCTGAAATCATCATCTGAGCAGGGAAAATAGGTGAGATGGCCCAGGAAAACACGAAGGGAAGGATGAGGAGAGGACCTGGGAACCCCTTCCTGCCCCGGGCCCTGTTTCTCTGCACCTGCCCCCTGTATGAGTACGGGTGCCCACTTTGTGCAGCTTGGCCTGTGCCTCTCCCCTTGGTCTGCAGAAGTCCCCTTTCATACCAGGCTTCTGCTGGGGCTGAAAGGCCATATTGGTTTTCTGAGTGAGGCAAGGTTTTCTTTTTAGTCTCCTACCGTGATAATTAAATAGACAGCACTGACCCAGGAAATCAAAACTGGTTTATGAGCTTTGCTAAAACATAGTAAGAACAGAATCCTTACATTGGCTTGTGGATGGGAGATTGGGGTCTAAATAGTCACAGATCAGCAAACATCCCTTGCCCAGCCACGGAGGGTGCTGACTGTGCGGCACAGCCTCCATGGGTGACACTGTCGGGCCTTGCAGCGTCAGACCCCTGGGCAGAGTTTCCAAGCACTAGAGACACTGCTTGTCCCACTCATTCCCTCCTTCTTAGAGCGAAACGTCAGACGTACTCCTGACATCACTGGGCATATCCTCTGGCCTGCCCTCTCTTGGAGACATCTCTCCTGGGCTCTTGGTCCACTTGGGGAAAGTGATGGTTCAGTAATTCAGCAAATTTGCATTGAGCTATCTTTGTGAGCAAAGCACAGTCCTAGTTGCTATGAGGGGCTCCAAAGAAAGGGGATGAGGACTAAGTCCTGGGAGGAGGGTGTTCAATTTGCTTCCTATATATGGGCTGCCCAGGTGGCGCTAGCAGTAAAGAACCCACCTGCCAAGGCAGGAGACATAGGAGACGGGGGTCTGATCCCTGCATCGGGAAGATCCCCTGGAGGAGAGCATGATAGCCCACTCCAGGATTCTTGCCTGGACAATCCCATGGACAGAGCTACAGTCCACGGGGTTGCAAATAGTCAGGCATGACTGAGAGACTTAGCGTGCATGCAGGAGATGAGAGTGTAGGCAACTTGCCTGAGCTCCCACGCTGTAGCAGCAATACTAGATTCAAAACAAGGTCTTCTGATTCCTTTAGAGTCTCTGCTTCAGAAGAAGCCTTAGCCTAGTAACATGGGTCCTTTGTGCACATAGACCTATGTTTCTGGATTTAATAAGGTGAGAGTTCTGAGTAAAGGGCAGAAAAGTGTAGGGAAAGGTGGAGGAGGCAGGAATCAGGGAAGACTTCTTGGAAGAGGTGATGTTTCAGCTGGTCCTTGGAAGACTGTGGTAGAAATGTTAAATGCATTCCTTCACTCGATCATTTATTCAGTAAATATTGTGGGTCTCTATGTGCCAGGCAGTGTGCTGGGGCTAAGGATGTATTTATGAACAGAACAGGCAAATTCTGAGGGACTGGAATTCTAGTAGGAGCAGAAGATGATAGACAAATGAATGTATAAAATGAGAATGAAAAGTTGAAGTAAAACGTAGGAAAAAAGAGATAAAGCTCGTAAGGAGAGATAGAATGAGGCCATCAGCCTGACCCAGGAAGAGATGAGGAACCCCACCCTGAGAGTAAAGGGGCAGTGTCTCTAGTGTCTCCCAGAGTGAAAGCTCCACCCGCGGTTAGGAGTCGGGGAGAAGCTGGCCCGGGACAGAAGTGATGATTCAAGAGCTGTGTCCGAGTCTCTCTCGGGTTGTCATCTGGAAGGTGAGGAGACTGAATGGGCAGCAGCAGACTCACCCTGACATGTGAGGGGCCACTGTCCTTCATCACAATCAACAACAGTAGTAATAGCTAAAATTGAGACAACTTTTATGATATTCCAGGTTTGGTGCTGATTATAAATCATTTACATGGATTTCCTCATGTAACCCTCCTTAACCAAAGGAGAGTGAGGTTCCTGAGAAAACCGAGGCCCGCTCAGAGCCTCTGGCTGGTGTCTGGAGAAGCTGGAGCTCTGTGTGCAGTATGACCAGTGTCTGCTCTTAACCCGTCACTAGCCACCCAGATTTCCACCAGAGGCTTTGGGGACTGGGAAGAAGAAACAGCGTCCCCCAGCCTCCTAATGTGCTGGCACCAAAGGCTCTCGTGCTTGTTGGCAAAGGTCATGGGGGTGAAGAGTGGATGGAAGTTGGCGATGAAGGGAGAATCAGAGTCTTGGAGAAGGGACCAGCAGGATCTAAGGGACCCAAGTTGGTCTGCGCCAACAGAGAAGGGAGAGCACATGCATGGGGGAAGAATTCACCAGCACACAGTGAACTTATTGGTGAAAAGGAGAGAAGACAAAAAAAAAAGGAAGTGGGAGATTTTAGTGTTACAGTAGTTTGTACAAAAGAAGAAAAATTGAAGGGAGAAGTAAAGTTGTAAGTATGCATAATGTGTAAATATCCTATCTAAATATCTTTCAGAATAAAAGCCGGAAAGTCTTATGCCCTCTCCCTCTCTGCAGAGATCCTGGTCCCTGGTGGCTCTGTTACCCATGTCCTATGTCTAGAAATTGGCAGCCTCCCCCAACCCCACATCCACGGCAGGCCATGGGGCATAACTCAGCCTTTTACTGGCCCCATCCCAGCCCACCAGAGAGACCACAGCTCAGCTCAGCGGGGCTGGAGGCCAGTCCTCCCTTTTTTAGAGCAGAAGGGAGCAGCTCTGATGGGGGGTTCCTATCTGAACCCGCTGACTGATCACAGGCTGCCCAGTCCTTTGGCCTCCTCAGCTATAGGCCCTCATGGTGATCTGTGGCAGGAAGATGAAGCCGGTCAGGGGTGGGACAAGCAGTCTCTGGGGCACATCCTCCCTAGAGGTCATAGGTGCCGCCTTGCTTCTGCCCACCTGGAGGGCTCACCGCGCCGGGGTGGCTCTTCCTCCATGAGCTCTGACCCTCCCGCTCCCCTCTGCTAGCTCTCCTCACTTCGGGGTGTTAGACTCATTCAGCCTTTTTCATGCCATTTCTGCCCCAGAGATGGAGAAGAGCAGTTTGCTGCATGCGACTCTACATTTGTTTTGTTTGTTTGTTTTTTCTTTTTTCCCTTCTTCCCTGGCCTGTTTCTCTTCTGCTTCCAGAAGCTGCTAGAAGTTCTCCTGAGACTTCGGTACCTGAGGGGTTGCATCCCTGTCTTCTGAGCCAAAGCCCCCTCCCCTCCTCACCCTCCCCTCTTCAGCAGAAACGTCTCTGCTGGCCAGCAAAAATCTGTTGTGTTGATTAAGAAAACATTTTCCTGCAGCCTGGCAGGCACACTCCCAGTCTGGGCAGGGCTTAGAGAGAGATGATGCAGCGCTATGCCCACCCCTGACTTCCACACACAGCGTTTGACTTTCTTAATATTTCCATGTAAGGTCAGCTTCTCATCTGAGGAGCAGAGGCTGCTGTGTCCACACTCTGATTTAGGTGTTTTATGCTGGCTCATGTGGGTTAACCGCACCGTTCTGCTGGGTTTGGGCTCCGTAGGACAATGGGAAGACCACTGAACGAGGAGTCAGGAGATGTGGGTTGTAGGGTCGGCTTCAGCAGGCTGTGTGATCTTGGACAAGTCCCTTCCGGTCCTCAGAATCCTCTTCTCAGTGATGAAGGGTTGGATTTAATGAGTTCTCACTTTCAAGTCAGTTTCACAAGCTGTCAGTCTCTCCCTCTTCGGAGGAAATCTGATCATCAGTCCAGTAGCCTGGATGATCACAGCCTGGGGAACTAGCCTCTAGATGGTGGGGCACTGGGAACCATCCCGTTTCCATTTCTTCATCTCTAAAGAGGTCCAAGTGAAAAGAGTCCTTGGCTAAAGTGACCATCAGAAATGCAAGTCTGCAGAGGGACCTGGGAGGTTCTGCTCAGAGACTCCCCCAGAGGGCTCCAGGGTTCCTGATGGTAAGCCGGCATGGCTCAGATTCGGGTCAGCAGCTCTCAGCCACACAGCACTATGTTTAGAGAGACCAGGGAATTGTGAATTCAGCTCCTTAGATAGGCCAGATTAGCTGGATGAGGGGAAGATAGATGTTAACAGTGGTATCTGCAGAGAGCAACGTAAGCCCCATGAATCCTACTTTGCTATCACCCTTCAGAACTGGACTCCCTTCAGCAACCTCCCCAGCAGATGGCAACGAATCTGCCTGAACATTCAGGGATGGGAATTTACCCTTTGGGCTGCAGTGATTCCATTTTGGAGAGGGTCAGTGATCACAACCTTCCTCTCATGTATTCAATTCAAGCCTATTTCCTCTACACCTTGGAAGCATGAGGGCTTTTGAGAACCCAAAAGGTCCTGTTAGGAAACAGTTGTGGAAGACAAGTATAATTATGATCAGGGAAGTCATTAGAGGACTTTGTGGCAAGAAGACCCTGGGACACGTGTCCTGGCATGGACCTGGGATGGCTCAGGTGCGGCTCTGGCAGATCTGAACCCTGGGGAAGAGTGGAGGTTCCCAGATGAACCAGTTGCTCTTTAGACCCTTGGGGAGCCTGCACAGCATGAATGGGCAAGTTCTGGGGTGCATGGAGTCCCCATCCTGTCCCTGGTCCCCCACTCCCCATCCCTACTGACACCCTACCCAGGGTTTCTCCCTGCCCCACCCCATCCCCATCTTCTTTCCTGCTGTTATCCCTTTGGTCAGTAAATGGCCCTTCCCTTCTCCACTCCCATTATTTAAGAACATGAGCTCCCCAGAGGAACGCAGGGGAATCTCGACATTGCTATTAGCCTCCGTGTGGGCAGCGTGGCTTACATTACTTTGAGTTATTTGAATGAAACCAACCATTAAATGATCACAGAGGACTGGGGAGAGGGTGAGCATGTGGGCTGTCTCCGGCTCTGGGCATCTCACCGCTGGCTTTCCAAAGTGCAGAGCGGACGAGGACTGAAGGGCCGCTAGCGGGGTATGGGCACGGAAAGGAAGCTCAGTGGAAACGGGCCAGGTGAGTGAGTCATCTCGGGCGGCTCTCTCCCTCCCGTCAGCACCTTCTGAAAGCACAGGCAGCCCTGGCTCCTCAGGGTCAGGCACCATGGTCCTCGCCCCAGCTTCCGGCCGAGTGCCTGGAAAAAGAAGGGGCTCAGTGCTCAGATTCTGGCATGTCACTGCCCTGTCATGCCCTGCCAGTTTACTCAGAGTGAGAAGCACCTGCACACGGGTGGCTCGAACAACCTGTGTGTGTTGTTTAAATAACTTTAAACCAAGCAGGACCAGACATTGAATCAGGTGCAAGGTTTGTGTGTTTCACAGCATGAAGCGAGGGACAGTGTGGTAGTTGTCAGTCATGGCTGACGCTTTGCAACCCTATGGACTAGCCCACCAGGCTCCTCTGTCCGTTGGATTCTCCAGGCAAGAATGCTGGAGTGGGTTGCCATTCCCTGCTTCAGGGGATCTTCCTGACCCAGGGACCAAAGCCGAGTCTCCTGCGTTGTGGGCAAAATCTTTACCATCTGAGCCACCGGGGAAGCCCAGAGGATGTGCGCCAACTTGGAGTGGAATCTAGCTCTGAACACTTCCTGTCCTGGTAGGGCTGAGCCAAGAGGATCATCAGATTTGTCTGACCTGGAGATGTCACGGAAGAAATAGAACTCCCAGGAGTGTGCAAATGACGTGAGAAAGTTGGGGGGCTTGGAGGGCTGGAAAGGGAAAGTGTTTCAGGGGAACAGTGAAAGTCGGAGGAGAAACAGGCTCCATGCTCATTGCGTGTGTGTGTGTGTTTCTGTGAAAGACTGCTGGAAGTGAGGGGTGGGGAGGGAAGAGGGGGTTCCCAGTGTAACCCTGGGCCATTGTGGGCAGGAGAAAGCCTCTAGGTCCTTGTTCTCAGGTTGGCCTGCTGAAATGTGACCCTTCCTCTCACATCAGAAGCATCATCCTGGACCAGGGCTGGGTCTTCTGGTTCTTAGATGAGGCCCCCACACACCTACAGATTTCCCCTGAAAAGCAACTCTATACCTGGAGAATCCACAGAGAATTGATGGGGCTCTTGTCNACCTCTAGGTCCTTGTTCTCAGGTTGGCCTGCTGAAATGTGACCCTTCCTCTCACATCAGAAGCATCATCCTGGACCAGGGCTGGGTCTTCTGGTTCTTAGATGAGGCCCCCACACACCTACAGATTTCCCCTGAAAAGCAACTCTATACCTGGAGAATCCACAGAGAATTGATGGGGCTCTTGTCTCTCTGAATCTGTGTACTCCGGGAACCTCATATAAGTGAAGATGTTAGATCATCACTTTAAAAAATTATAAAATACATCAAACATGCAAAGAAAAAACATCTTGTCATCTTTCAGGCAGCATCCATAATACTCCCTTATGCCTATAAATATGAATGCCTCTCATTAGTATGGCAGCGTTATTAAGGGTACCTTTATTTTAATGGGTTGGAGGGTTGTGACTACATTGTAAAAGATGAGTTAAATATCTTTTTTCTTGTGTTAATTGTTTAAAATTAAACCAGAAACCAGCTTGTTTAAAATTAAACCTGAACCAGAGCAAGTCAGCAGTCTTTGAATTTGTAGTCCTGTTTACCCAAAAAATGTGTTGGGGTGGGGTTTGTGGGAGCACAGGCTTTCCCCTGCAGATGCTAACTTGAATCCACTATTGCCTGTTTCCTTTATTCACTCAACAAATATTCCTGTTGTGCTGACTGTGTGTGCCTGTTCTTGAGGTGATGAAAAGCTCACCACATGTAGTCACCGGGCAAATGAAATGAATCAGATAAACGGCCATGACACCCGTAATTATGCTCCTTGGCAGAGTTCAGGCCCAGGCTCTTTGGGTGATGGGGAGAAAGGTGAAGGAAGTGGCCCTCTCTAGGACCCAGCACGAGGGGCTCCTCCCTCTGCAGTGTAGGCCCACCTGGTCCATCCTGGAGTATCAGAGCCCCTCCTTTTCCTGACTTTGCAAGAGCAAGAGTCTGTCCCGTTCTCTACCCGACCTTTGGGTCTACCTCCTAGTCAGAGCAAGAATTTTGACAGCATGAACATCAATTCTGTCTCAGAAAAGCCTCTCTGAATTTGTGCCTCTTTACTCACTCCAGATTTTAGAGTCTTTTCCTTTAGATCTGTGCCTCCCAGTGGGGTCACCTGGCCATGCCTTTGATCTCGCTTCTCTGGAGCTGGCCAGGCTGCTGGAGGCAGGCAGAGCTGCTCACCAGTGGCTCTGCTCTTGCAGCCTCACCTGGCTGCCCTGGAGGCTGGGGAGATCTACACCTGCCTGCACACCTGTAATTCATTCTTGCCCACCTGTGTGCCATGGCCCCCTGGCTAGGAACCTCCAGCATCCTTAGTCTCACCTCTACCCACCTGGGGCTGTCGGGGTCCTAATGCTAGCCTAATGCCAGCTGGTCCTAATGCCAGCAGGCCCTTTGGGCTCTGAGCAGTCCTGTCACCCCCCTCAGACTCGGTTGACACGTTTCCCGTTCTTTGTTGAATGCTCGGCCACTTTCTTAGGGCACGACCAAACAGAAGTCCCCCTGGGAGCCTCAGTTCCTCCTTTAGGCAAACGAGGATTCCTGTGAGGTTGAAAACTAGTGATGTTTACGCAGCGCCTGGGCCAGTACCTGGCACATGTGCGTGGCCAGCGTGAGCCGCCACCGGCACTTGGAGGGTCTCTTTCTGCCCTTGCTCCTGGGCAGGGACGGCCAGATGAACAGAGCCGTCGCTGGTAAATAACGCTTGGCTTGCCCAGGAGTACCAGATGGTGTGCCAGCAACTCGGGCCAGGAAAACTCAGGGCGGGAGCTTCGGGGAGAACAGAAGTGGGACTGGAGCTGCCCAAGGACTCGGCTCTGTGGACACCACCCTCACAGGCAAGGAGGGCTCTGTGGGCCCCTGTGCCTTAGACACCATAAAGGTGAGATCGCAGCCCCAGTGTCAGCCAAGCAGCAACCAAAGGCAGCCTGGAACCCCATCACCTTCTTTCCTGGCCTATGCCCTTCCCTTCGTGCTGAGAGGCCTTTAATGTCTCCCTCCGACTTCCCTCAAAATATCCATCTCCCTAGATGAGCATCCCACTGGATTCCCATCCCATCTCCGTGCCTCAGTGCAGAGTTTCAGCCGTAAGGGTTGGGGAGAGAAGGTGCACAGACAGCGTCCAGCGTGGCAGCAGGAGGGAGCTCAGTGACCGCCGGCCGCTGCTGAGGACAAGATGGGTCTTTACCAGGCAGCCCGTGCCCCCTGCTCTGAGCTCTTTACCAGGCAGCCCGTGCCCCCTGCTCTGAGCAGAGGTCACCCCTGGCTCTCAGACACCAATGAAACCAAAGACAGAGCATCCCCAGCAAGGCAGCCTCTGCCCTTCTCTCGCTTGGAGCTGCCTGGAGTGGACGAGGAAATGCTTACTTATCAGGGAGCTGGTCAGGAAATTGGACATATTCAACAGAGACCAGGAAACCTTGTGCCAGCTGAGTCTGCCGGGGATGACCGGCGGCTCGGCGTACAGTGGTCTCTCCGATGTCAGCATTTGCTGTCGGAGGGCTCACTGAGGACACCCACCACACGCGTGATGAGTGCAGGTGGACAGGCCTTCTGCGGCCAGCCAAGATCCTGGCTGCTGGCCCCTGGCAGGTGGGCCAGCGAGCTGCAAAGTGGGTCGGGCTGTCAGTCCAGGTCCAGGTCCCCAGGGCTGAGCGAGCATCACCCTCCATGGCACCTCCCCGCTCCCCAGGATAAGGGCACAGAGTCCAGGCTGCCCTGTCCTGGCCCCCTCCTCAGTCTCCCAGGCTGATGCCCCACTGCTCTGGTGGGAAGAGGGGAGGCAAGGCACGAGCTGGGGGCTTCCCTAGAGTGGGAAGGATGAGTTTGAATGGGGTTTCCCCCAATTACTCACTAACCTGCTCCGTAGCTGAGGCCCAGACTCCCCTCAGGCTCCTCATTAAGAATTAGAGAGGTGAGAGCTGATGGGAGAGTGCTCTGGAAACAGTGTGTTCTGATCTCTCCCCGTCCCCAGGGATGTAAGCTCATTCCCATCTTCCTACAAGAAGGGGTTTGAGAGCCCGCATCTCCCCTGGAGCTGAGGGGTTTTGCACGTGGGACTGTAGCACTGGTGCTTGATGCCTCTCCCCCTGGCTCAGCCTGGGGGGTTAACATGGGATTTCTTCTGACCCTGCCTCTGTGCCCAGGTTTTCCCAAGGATCTTCCAGTGTTTTTACCTGACAGCTCTCTAGGCTGAGAAGGGGCCTGAGGTCCATGCCCTGAGCAGTCCTCTGGGGAGGGGAGGGAGGGGTGCCTCGCCGGGGCTGGTCCTTGGCTCCTATCATGCCCCCACCTCATCGAGGTTCCTGTTTCTCTGTTTGGAAGGCAACCTAGGACCATGAACGATCCCCCTCTGTCTTCCTGAGTGGGGCTTTCTCAAGTGCCCTGAGGATCAGCATCTTCAGCAAAATGGATCTTCAGCTTGGGGATATTTTCTCTATTCTCTGGGCCCAGATTTCAAGCCCTAAATAGCTAGGGACTGCAGGATCCTAGAGAATTTGTTTAGGGTCTGCTGAGAAGCCAGCTTGGGAAGAGGCTGCCTGTCCCAGCAGTGGGAATGGAAGGGTTGGTCTAAGGCGGATGAGGGAGCCTGCCAGTTCAGGAGATGTAAGCGATGAGGATTTGATCCCTAGTTTGGAAAGACCTCCTGAAGGAGGAAATGGCAACCCACTCCAGTATTCTTGCCTGGAGAATCTCATGGAGAGAGGAGCCTGGCGGGCTGCAGTTCATGGGGTCACCAAGAGTTGGACACAACTGAAATGACTCAGCACGCATGCATGCATGGATAAGGGGGATGCTGCTAGGACTGTGGGACCCTGGGACTGCGGGGCCCTCACACCCAACCACTTCTGCCCCCTCAGGGCGCTCAGTGTTCTACGCCGTACCTGCCACAGAGCACCTGTCAGGGACAGTGTTGCCACTGAAGATGCTCCAGTTCATTTGTCACAGTTGCTGGTCTCTTGGGCTTACCCAGCTTCCCAGTGGAGGGCAGGGAGAGACTATCTGTATCCTGCTCCAGTGGTCCCAGGAAGCAGGCAGCAGTGAGTGAAGTTCGCGAGTCTGCAGCTCATTCATGTAAGCCCCTGGAGCTTCCCTGCTTTGTGACCTTTGGGAATGAGGGAGGCCCTGACTGCTGAGGGGGGAACGTGGGGGATGGGGTGAGTCTCCTGGAACAAAGGGAGTCACAGGAAAACCCAGGATGGCAGAAATGGAGGGCTGTTCACCTTAGGGTGCTCACAGTGGGGTGTTTAAATACAGAGAAACGACTCTCTCTCCCTCTCTGTTTATAGTTTTTTGCTCCAGGAAAGACATCTTGAGTCCTTGAGTAATTATAGCCAAGAAGGCTGAGGGTTTTGTGGAAAGTTTAGAGGGAGTGGTGCAAGCATGGCAAAGTGCTTCTAGAAGCTTGGGTCAGCCCGTCCACCACTGGCAGCCTCATCTACCTTTGATACTTGGAAGCAGTCACAGTGAATGCAACGTAGTCTATTTAAACAAGTGGACAGAGTCCAGCTTTTAAATTTCGGAACAATCGCTCTGTCTGATATGTAGTCTGGCTTCCTCTGTGAGTGTGAGTGTGTGAGTGTGTTTCCCTTCTCCTCTATTGGTCTGTCATTGGGTGATAAAATAGAACATGATGAGTGTCATTCTAAAGCAATTACAAGCAAGACGCATAATGGCAGAGCTGGAGAACACGGCATATGGCCTCGGGCGGCCGCCATGTGAGATTTAATCGGGAGATTTTGTTTCCCCCTCATCACCCTCAAAAACCAGATCCACTTCATGGTGAGGAAGAGACCATCAAAGCCCCCCACAGCCTGCCAGATGGATGCTGGAAGCTCTGGGGTGGAGATCAAGGCTTGCCTTGCAGTGCTGGCTGCTAGGGCACAGCTAGACAGAAGGGGCCTGCCAGCTCCAGAGGATATAGAAGAATGGGGAATGCCCCCAAATCCCAAGCTGAGCAGCCCAAGCCTGGACAGTCGGGGGGGGAGCACAGAGAGTGCAGGCTGAAAGGCAATGTGTTTTCCTTCCGTCAGTGCTGATTCTACTCCATACCTCTGTGCCCCCTGCTCCAGCCCCAGCCACCTCCTGCTCCCCAGTTCTCTGGCACCTCACTGCTCTGTTCATACGTCACAGTGCTAAGTGGAGCTCCTGGGGCATCCAGTCTGCTCTATTTGTTGGCGACCAACGTTCCCCACTCTTTCCTGGGACCGACTCTGCTCCTGGGCACCCCAGCTTGTGCCCTTGGCTCTCTCCTACCCTGGTCTCTGCTCAGGGCTCTGTGGGGGACGGGGGAGGGTTCTGGAGCAGATTGATGTGGGACCCTGGCAGGGATGAGAATAGCCCGGTCAGCTTGGATGCCTCTGTACAAGGTGGATTAGGACTCTGTCCTTGTCACATGCTTGGGATGAAAGTATCTCCCTGCCCTAACCTACCCACCCCAGCTGTGTGTGTGTGTGCACGCCCACACATATGGGTGTCTCTGTGTTTATGTGTGTTGGGTGGTTTGGGGACAGCCTATCACCAGACTGCCAGGTCACTGGGCCGAGCTCCCAAGGATTCAAGGGTCCTTATCCATGTGCCCTGGAAAAATACAAGTGACCTGCTTGCTATAAGCTGATTTGCAGGACAGTGGGGAGTAGGCAGGGTCTGCCCATGGTCTCCCCAGGTTTATATTCCTGAGTTCCACTGAGAGAGTCCTTTTTTCCCTCTTCCCCACTCACTGACTTGACTTAGCAGAAACCAGCAAACTTATTTTGTAAGGAGCCAGAAAATAAATAAATATTTTAGACTTTGTGGGCCATACAGCCTCTGTTCCAGCTACTCAACTCTGCTGTCGTAGCACAAAAGCAGTCATAGACAATAGGTTATTGAATGAGCATGGCTGTGTTCCAATCTTATTTATAAAAACAAAAGATGGAACAGATCTTGTCCCATAGTTATGGAGGACAGGAGCCCAACACCAGCACTTGCCCTCTGCAGATGCCCTCTTTCTTCAGGGATATGAGCAACATCTTGCTTTAAAATGAAAACTTAGCATAAGCTCCTCCACACTCCTTTCCCAGTTCACGTATGTACATACCCTTTTTGTACTTATACTATCAATATTGTAGCACTGGGAGCTGAAAGGTCATTTCATTCCATCCACTTATTTTATAGGTGAGAAAAACTATACTAAGGCATAGTGAAGCTACTTTCCCAGGACTTCAGCACTAGTTGGCGGCAGAAGTGGGATCATGCAAAGCCTGGCAATTTCAACCAGACTTTTCCTCTCTACCATAGTTTCATTCCAGAGAAGGCAATGGCAGCCCACTCCAGTACTCTTGCCTGGAAAATCCCATGGATCGCGAAGAGTCAGACATGACTGAGCGACTTCACTTTCATTTTTCACTTTCATGCATTGGAGAAGGACATGGCAACCCACTCTGGTGTTCTTGCCTGGAGAATTCCAGGGACAGGGGAGCCTGGTGGGCTGCTGTCTATGGGGTTGCACAGAGTTGGACACGACTGAAGCGACTTAGCAGCAGCAGCAGCAGCAGCATAGTCTCATTCCCAGCGCATTATGTTCCTAGAGTGGGCAGAACAAAACTGCACCAAGCACCATGGAATTACAGACTCGGCTGAGCAGCAGCACTGTGTGTGTGTTAGTGGCTGTGGGAGGCTCTAGGGCATTGGAGGAGTCCTGAAGAAAGAACCCTGCTGCTTTCTGGGAAGTGCCTCTGCTGGGCATCTAGTTGGGGAAAAGAGAGTTCTTCTGGCACTTTTTCACCAGTATGTCTTGGTCAGCATTGCAGTCAGTCTGCTTTGTTCTGGTTGCCACCCTTCCTCACTATTGCCACCCTGGGATTTGAAGGCCCTAAGCCCCTCCTCTCATCCTCTCTTAGACATAGCACTGAGTACAGGTGGCATTAACAATAAAGAGCTCACCTGCCAGTGCAGGAGACATAAGAGATGTGAGTTCAATCCTTGGGTCGGAAAGATCCCTTGGAGAAGGGAATGGCAACCTACCTGAGTTTTCTTGCCAGAATCTCATAGACAGCCTGGAGGGCTACAGTCCATGGGGTTGCAAAGAGTCCAACACAACGGAAGCGACTTAGCATGCATGCACACAGGACACACAGCTCCAGGTTTCCCTGTTTACAAACAAGATTGGTTTTATTTTAAGAAGAGAAAGAGACAGCTCTAGTTGTGACTTTGTTTTTTCCTCTAGAGACTCTGAGTGGGATCTTTACTGAGTGGACCTCAGTTTCCCTGTTGGTGTAGTAGGGAGGTCTCCAGGCAGGGCAGAGAGGTGTCAGAGAAATTGTCCTCACTGCAGACAGAGGGGAAAGCCCAGGTCCTGAGGGGCCAGGAGGAGACGCCAGGTGTCCTGCTCGTGGAGGCCTCTACCTGGAAAGCCACATAACCCACTGAGTCAACCCTGGCTTCAGCTGGAATGACAGTGAGAGGGGGGAGGAGAGTTGGAAAAATGAGCCGAACCCAAGCCTAGTGTTTGGCTGCACCTGCCCTTGAAATTAGGAATCCTGCATGTCAGGAAGAGAAAAGTGGGACTCAAGAGCCCAGGCCAAGCCTGGAAAGGCTCCCGGAGGATGCTGAGCTCACAGCCCAGACCCTCCAATCAATAGGGCATGGCTATTTATAGCATCAGCCCGAGAGAAACTTAATTATGATCAAAAGGAGCTATTTAATACCGTGCTTGCTGAAGACGCAACCTCTTGTCAGTGGAAATTAATCAGCGGCTGCTGTGGGTTCCTGCCCCCTTGGCTCCAGAACTGGGGAGGCGTCTGGCGGGAGCTGGGGCATCGGCTGCCCCAGGAGTGCTGATGCCATCAGTGCCCTCACAAAGTCATCTAATGAGCAGTGGTCTTCCCCAGGGCTCCAGATGCATGGGGGTGAGGGTTCTGGACCCCAGCAGGGCAGGAGAAAATGTTCAGGAGACAGGGACTCATGACTCAGCTCAGATCCTGCCACTCTTTCAAAATGTTCCTTGACTACTCCAGCCCACAAGCATCTCCCCCTTCTCTTTACTTCTGCAATCTTTGCAGTATGTTGAATACTCTGGTCAGGACTCAGTGTACCCCTCCTAACTGAGGGGCTGCATGCAGCTGTAGTTCCTGCCTCATCTGTAAATTAGCGATAATAACAGCAACGTCTTCATAGGGTAGCTACGAGGGTTAAGTTGAGTTACCACCTAGTAACTCACTTGGAGGGCTTCCCAGGTGGGTCAATGGTAAAGAATCTGCCTGCAATGCAGGAGATGCAGGTTCATTCCCTGGGTGGAGAATATCCCCTGAAGGAGGAAATGGCTACCCACTCCAGTATTCTTGCCTGGAGAATCCCATGGACAGAGGAGCCTGGTAGGTTCCAGTCCATGGGGTCTCAAAAATGTCAGACACGACTGAGTGACTAAATAATGACAATAACTCTTGGAAGAGCCTGGCACTTGGCAAGCTCTCCATAAGCGCTAGTCCCTGTTACCACCATGCTGGTACTCCTTGTGTGTTAATTACCTTTGTCCCCAGCCAGATGGTTTCTCAAGGGTGGGAATGGTTCCTTTATCCTTGAAGTAACCTCCTGTGGTGCCTAGCACAGTGCTGGCCACCTCTAGGGTGATTAGTAAGTGTTGGCTCTTTAGTCCATTTGATTCAAAAGCTAAAAGAATTCATTCTCTCATTGATTCATTGATTCTCTAAACCTTTGTTAAGCCTTCACATGTCAGGCCTCATACCAGACACTGAAGATGTGAAAACCCTTAGACACAGGTGAACTTTCTGTTGAGGGAGATGCCCTGTAGACAGACCGTTGTGATGCAGTGTGGCAGTGGTAATAAAGTGTGGCCAGTTCCTGCGGAGGAGATCACCGAGGAGGAGGTGACTTCCCCTCCGGGGCTGCTGTGGAGGATTCTTGGTGGTGGTTTAGTGGCTAAGTTGTGCCCGACTCTTTTGCAACCCCGTGAACTGTGGCCCACCAGGCTTTTCTGTCCATGGATTTCCCAGGCAAGAACACTGGCATGGGTTTCCATTTCCTGCGCCAGGGTATTTTCCTGACCCTGGGGTCGAATCCACATCTCCTGCATCTCCTACATTGCAGGTGGATTCTTTACCACTGAGCCACTGGGGAGGATTCTGAGTGGATGGTATTTAGGGAAGGCCTTGCAGGGTCATAACATGGGACATGAAGGGGATATAGGGAGTCTAGGTGGAAGAGAGAAAGGCCTGGACTTGAGAAAGTTAGCGTTCAAGTCATTCAGGAGCATCCTGACCGGAAGCTGAGGACAGCCCCAGGGCCACCACCAGACTCTGCTGTCCAGGTTGACATCAAAGGCAGAATGGCAGATATTCAGCAGTTGGTGGGGTGGAGGGGATCCAGCCCACAGACAGGCTATACATGTACTCTGGCTCAGAGTCTTTGGCCCAGAGGTCAGTTTCCTCTCCAGAGAAATCAAAGGAAATCCACCGGATGATGGACTTAGATCAGAAACCCAGAATCTGGGGACAGAATTCTAAAAGAGGGAGCTGGAGATGCCTAAGTGTTCCTGCTTGGTTTGTTGTTCAGTCACTCCGTCGTGTCTGACTCTGTGACCCCACGGACTGCAGCACGCCAGGCTCCCCTGTCCTTCACCGTCTCCCAGTTTGTTCACAGTCACGTCCATTGAGTCACTGATGCCATCCAACCATCTGGTCGTCTGTCATCCCCTTCTCCTCAGGCCCTCAATCCTTCCCAGCCTCGGAGTCTCTTCTAATCGGCTCTTCACATCAGGTGGCCAAAGTATTGGAGCTTAAGCTTCAGCATCAGTCCTTCCAATGCATATTCAGGACTGATTTCCTTTAGGATGGACTGGTTTATCTCCTTGCAGGCCATGGGACTCTCAAGAGTCTTCTCTAGCACCATAGTTTGAAAGCATCAATTCTTTGGTGCCCAGCCTTCTTTATGGTCCAGTTCACATCCATACGTGGNCTTCAGCATCAGTCCTTCCAATGCATATTCAGGACTGATTTCCTTTAGGATGGACTGGTTTATCTCCTTGCAGGCCATGGGACTCTCAAGAGTCTTCTCTAGCACCATAGTTTGAAAGCATCAATTCTTTGGTGCCCAGCCTTCTTTATGGTCCAGTTCACATCCATACGTGGCTACTGGAAAAACCATAGCTTTGACTATACGAAACTTTGTTGGCAAAGGGATATCTCTGGGTTTTAATACACTGCCTGGGTTTGTCATAATGAAAATTAAAGAGAATCTCACGTGGAAGAGGACCAGCCTTCCAGGAAACTGTACAGGAGAGTGGTTAGAGCACAGGCCCTGGAGTTGCACCACCTGGACTGGAATTCCAGCTCCGGTGCTTGGGAGAATAGCTGGGCCTTGCCCAAGGGCAGCCCCCTGTGTGTTGAGAAAGCATGCTTACTCTGTCTCCACTATCCCTATGAATCTGCTCAGTGGAGCTGATTCTTCTGGCACCCTGGGGGAAATCTGGGCCAGGTGCCACGACTTTCCAGGTCATTTCTGGGTAACACACACAGCCTCACTTCTGTCATCACTGTGTCAGGTCAGTCCACTCGTCACAACTTAGAAGCCCACCCAGTGAAGTCGCCTCCCGTCCTGGCTCTGCCTGCTGCTGGTGGAAACAGGGTGGGTGGTGTGGCTGGCTTTTTCCTCTTTCCTTTCTCTGTCAGTCCTGGTCCAACAGGAAACAAATGGCTCTCAAAAGCTGGAAAGTTGAGGGGAGTTTCGTAAAAGCACTCTTCCCAAAGGCGTTGGCAGAACCTGCAGGTGACAGGGCAAGAAGTTACCGGAAGTAAGAGAAGGAGCTGGGTGGATGGGGCTGCCTGAGGGGAGGGGCCCCAGTGAGCAGAAGCAGAGGGGCTGGCACCCCCCCAGCCCTGTTAGCACACAGGTCCTCCTGCTGGACAGTGGGGTGCCTGCTGATTAAGTCCACAGAGGTGGGCCTCCTGTTGGAGCTGGGAAACAGTGGCCAGTGGATCTGGAGGGCAGAGGAAAACCCTCCCGGGGCCTCTCCTCTCCTCCCAGGTTGAAGCAGTTGGAAAGGGAGGATCAGAAAGCTGGGCGTGGAAGTTCTTACTCAAGTTCTCTGGGCCCTACAGATGTGTAATACTGACTTTTCTCCCTTGGGGAGCACTTTTGGGGTTCTTTAGAGACCCTTGCCCCACAGTCACAGGGAAGCACCCTCAGTTCCCCTCTTGTGTGTGATGCCCTTTCACTGATGCAGGCTTGTTGGGGGGCCCTCCCCTTCCCTGTGGAGCCCACTGCCCTTCAGGCTTACTCTGTCCCTGCTGGGCTCCACTCCCATCCGCAAGAAGTGCTCCTTTGCCTGGAAACCCAGGATAACAATGAGGCCACCTTCCTTCGCGCCATCATCCAAACTGCCAGTGAGCACGGCCATCACTTTGCCTGTAGCTTATTCAGGCACGAAGTACATGTCAACTTTCTGTGTCTCCCAAGTGCAAAGGACCCGGGTAAGACTCCCTGAGAGGACCCTTCAAGCGCCTCACTCTTGACTCAGCCTGTACGGGGAGCAGGCTGAGCACACTGCCCTCTCTTCAGTGCCCCTCTCCTGTCTCCAGCAGCCCTGTGCTTGCTGTTGCCCTCCCTGCCTCAGCCACGGCTAGGGCGAGTGGACGGCTTGGATCCTGCATGCTGGTCTTGCACGTCCCTGGAGGGGCAGAGCCTTGTCTGAAGCTGAGATGAGAGAAGTCCACCATAACATTACACCGTTCCCCTGCACTGGAAGCATGGAGTCTTAACCACTGGGCCACCAGGGAAGTCCCCCCAGCCCCCTTCCTCTAGAATGTGAACTCCACAAAGGCAGGGAACTTCGTTTTCCATTGTACCTTTAGCACCTTGGCCAGTGCCTGGCACACAGTAGGCACGTGAAAAATGTTTGTTGAATGAGTGAATGAGTGAATGAATGTCGTTCTCCTTATCCCTTGGACATTCCCACATTTCAGGTGGTCAACACATGCCATCTCCACATCACCCATCCAACCCTCTGCCACACACATTGTCTACCTCTCTCTGCTCATATAGTTATCTGTGATTCCCAGTTCTACACAAATTGGGATCTCACGGGCTGTGTCGGCCATAGACACTGATGGATAGGAGGCAGAGGTAAGGACCGAGGAATGGACAGGGTGCTACACAGGGAAGCGTATGGACCATAGAGTTGGACTGATCCTGCTTGAATCCTGGTGAGGCTGCTTACCAGCTGTGAGACCTGGGGTGGGTTCCTGGGGTCTGTGGCTGCAAACAGAGAAAGTGTGCAAAGCGTGCTGTGCAGTGCCTGGGCATAGTAGGTGGCCAAGAAATGCAAGCTCTGACCCTGTGTGCATGCGTATGTGCTCAGTGGTGTTTGACTCTTCGACCCCATGAACTGCAGCCCACCAGGCTCCTCCATCCATTGAATTCCCCTGACAGGAATACGGGAGTGGGTGGCCATTCCCTGCTCCAGGGAATCTTCCTGACCCAAGCATCAAACCTACCTCTTGTGTCTCCTGCACTGGCTGTGACTGTGGGTCTTTACTAAGCCGTAAAGGACAGTCATCGCAAGGCGTCCTGTCTCCAGGCCAGAGACTGGACTCCTGTTGCCACTTCTCTGCCACCCCTAGAGCTCGCTGCCTTAATAAAGCCTTGTTACCTCTGCCCTCAAACACCCTCAAGGGTGAGCGCCTGCAGCGGGTACCTCCTCCTCTCCAGCCTGGGACTTCTGCCCTCTCGTGTTCTCTTAAATGTCGCCTTTATCCACCTGCTTTTCAAGGCCCTCACTCTGTTCCACTCTTACTTAATCTTCTTCTGCTCCAGCCAGACACCCCTCCATCCAAAAACTAATCCACTCAGTGTTTCTAAAGCACCTCCTGGGCCCTAGGCAGGGAGCTGGGGGCTGGGTCTAAGAGAGAGCATAGAGCATGAGATATGCCGGTCTTCGGGGGGTTTGCAGTCAGCTGGGGGCTGCAGATGTTCATGGTGCTCTGAGGCATGGGTGTGGTGATGGGGGAGCAGCAGGCAGACAGTGCTGTCAGTAGCAGGTGACCAGTCCATTAGTGGGTTATGAAGTTAACTCAGTGGGTCACGACCAGCAATTTTTAAAAAATTAAATAGAGTCAAAGAAAAATATCACAGAACGATATTATGGGCTCACAGCTGTAATGAGGGGAAAGTGTTATTTCTTTAAAACTTTTGTTCCCATTTTGTATATGGACCTGCTTGTGTGTCTGGTGATATAGAATATGTTCCTTATTTTGGGTCCTAGTAAAACTGTTTAGAAAACACTAACCTAAGGTGTGCTGGAATGCTTCCCTGGTGGCTCAGTGGTAAAGAAGCTGCCTGCCAACACAGAAGACTTGTGTTTGATCCTTGGCTCAGGAGGATCCCCTGGAGAAGGAAATAGCAACCCATTCAGTATTCTTGCCTGGAGGATCCCATGGACAGAGGAGCCTGACAGGCTGCAGTCCATGGGGTTGCAAAGAGTCGGATATAGTGACTAACGACAATGACAAGGTATATGGGAGCACTTATTCTTGGCAATCAGGAAGACTTTTTTGGAGGGAATGACATCTACAAAAGACCTGAAATATTGGTAAAAGTTCATCAAATAGAAGGGTAGGAAGATAGCCTGTTTTAGGGAGAAGGAATCACTTGATGCCGGGAGTAGGAGAAACAGGGCAGAGAGAGCAAGCGAAGGACCAAGCAGAGAACTGTGTGTTCATGGCCCCACAGACGCAAGCACATTCCCGCCTCGCACCTGTCTGCTGGTGTCCTCTGCCCGCCTCTCACCGGTCTCCATGTTCCCTTCCAGGACTTTCTGCTTCCCAGCCCAGCCTAGTGCTCTAGCCTCCAGGACTCTGACTGTCCTCTGAGTGGCCTCAGTGGCTCAGTGTCTAGCCCTTGATTGCTCTGTTTCCTGCATTTCTGACCAGCTTTAGAATTTACCATTTATTTTCACTCAGAGTGTTTTCCCTGAGGGATCCCATGGCCATGTAGGGGCTTCCCTGGTGACTCAAAGTGATAACGAATATGCCTGCCAAGCAGAAGACACGGGTTCCATCCCTGAGTCGGGAATACCCCCGGAGAAGGAAGTGGCACCCCGATCCAGTATTCTGGCCTGGAGAATCCTACGGGCAGAGGAGCCTGGCGGGCTACAGTCCGCGGGGTCACAGAAAGTCGGACGTAGCGACTAAACCACAGCAACGTGGCCACCTAGGCTCATCGAGACGCAGTACCATCTCCACTCCACAGACGGGAAACCGTAGCACAGGGAGGCCCAGCACACGCCCAGACTCGCCCCACCGTGAGCGACGGCGTCAGAACGGTCGCCAGGCTGTCCACTCCCAGATGAAAGTGTTTTGATTTGTATCAGGTTGGACCTTGAGCGTGTGATGATCAGACCGACCCTTCCACATAATCGTAAGCCCCTCTGGGGTGAAGGCAGCATTTCACACTTGTGCCTCTGCCATAGTGCTGGCTGACCCGGACAAGGCCCAGAAGTGCTTGTTGCTGATTTTCTGCTTGCATCGCAATGTGACGTTAAGGCCCCAAGGCACGGATCACTGGGACAGCGTGAACCCCCCTCCTTTCTGTTTTCTTCTCTGTGTGTGCTTGCCTTTCTTCTCTGTTTGCTCCCCTCCTCCTGCTCTCCCCGTCCAGAAACTCTTTCCCTCATTGCTCCCTGCTTTCCCTTCCTCTCACCCCACCCTCCCTCTTCTCCTGCACCTGTCGTAAGGAGGCCCATTCCCAGAGGGGAGAGGTCTGCTTGCTGAGAAGGGAGAGTGAAAAAGACCCTGGTCACAGGCTTCCAACTAAATTGGTCTGAGGGTTTCTAAGCCTCTCTGGGGAAATGCCCTGCACAGCTGAGCTGGAAACTCTCTCCAGCCTTCGGGGTGGGGGGGGAATAAAATAAGTTGAAGAACTAGCAGAATAGCCCAACAGGCTACGGACAGGAGAAGAAATAAATTCTGTCCTAAGTGTGGGCCAGAGTCCCGTGCCCCTTCCCAGCACCTCCCACGGCTACTGCCTCCCCGTGCCTGGGAGGCTGGTTCTCTGCCCTGGTGAATCACAGACTCAGTGGGGAGTGATCTGTTTGCTACTAAGCAATCGTCTGTGGCCGCTTTTCCAGGTGCTGGAGCCATTTACAGATGGGAACAGCATCTCTCTGGCAGGGGAGCCCCATGCCCAGCACCAGCCCAGTGCCTGGAAATAGATCTTTCTGTAGAGGCTGAGCAGGCGAGCGAGGGAGGGCACAGGCCAGACACGTGGCAGGGCCACAGGCAAACACGTATGTCCAGTGAGCCTGGTGGGCAGCCTCCCCAGAGCACATGGACGGGCCTTACACTGTGCGATCTTGACACTGGGGCACCCTGGGAGCCTGCTCAATGTCAGTGGAAGGAGTGAGGGGTGGCAGAACAAGGTTCCAGTGAGTTCAGGCCTAGCATTCCTCACTTCTCCCTGTCCGCTTACTTGCCCCTCCCAGCAATGGCACCCCACTCCGGTATTCTTGCCTGGAAAATCCCGTGGAAGGAGGAGCCTGGAAGGCTGCAGGCCATGGGGTCGCTGAGGGTCGGACATGACTGAGCAACTTCACTTTCACTTTTCGCTTTCATGCACTGGAGAAGGACATGGCAACCCACTCCAGTGTTCTTGCCTGGAGAATCCCAGGGACGGGGAAGCCTGGTGGGCTGCTGTCTATGGGGTCACACAGAGTCGGACAAGACTGAAGCGACTTAGCAGCAGTAGCAGCAGCAGCATACATACATACACAGCCCCCACTGGAGAAATGTCACAGTAGACAAGACAAGGAATACAAAGCATAACAAAATAATACAAGTAAATAAACAAAAAACTAACCAAATAACAAGCGTGATCCCAAGCCACAAATTTACAGTCCCTGTGAATTCTTAGACATCTGGTCTACCGTAGGTTATTTGTCAACCGTTATGAGAAAATGCAGAGTTCTTCCGAACCTCAGCATCCCCCTTGGAAGTTCCAGACAGATGAAGGAAAGCCCCCACTAGAAATACCCCTTCTCCTTTAGCTCCTCTGATAATACCACTGTCCTGACACAGTATTGCCTAAAGAACACATGAGCTCATGTGTCTGAAAACTGGGGTTTGAATCCTAGTCTCACTGATTCCTAGCTGTGTGATTCAGGACAAGTCACTTAACCTCTCTGAGTCTTCATTTCTTTATCTATTAAATGAAAATAACAAAAAAATAATCATCACAGGACTGAAGGGAGGATTGACATCATGTTGGAAAAAGTGTATTAAAAACTTCAAAATGCTGGACAAATGTTTTATTTATGCATTGTGTGTCTCCCCTGCTGGAACATGAGCTCCATGAGGGCAGGAACCTTGTTTTTTTCACTGCCGAATCCCTAGCACCTAGAACAGTTTATGACACATGGTAATCACTCACATGTTGAATAAATTAACAAATGGCTAACTGGTTATCCAGAACACAGAAACTGGGCAAGGCACGTCACTTATCTGCAACTCAGCCTCAGTCCTGCTGGGTCTCGTTCTCAATCTGACATTATGTCTATGGAGCCTGACAGAGTTCCAGATTCATACAGTCCTACCTTATGTATTTGTTATTGACTGGTTAACTGATTTATGAATCTGCCAGTAAACAGCTGTCTGCTTGGCCTTGTCCATCCACTGGGTCCCCCGTGACTTGTTTCCCATGCAGGGTGAGGTGTAGGGACAAAGAACAGCTCTGACGGGATGTGGATAAGTCCTTTGCAAATATGAAGAGCAGCACAACCTTCTGAATTCTCACTTCTTGGTATTTAATAATGACCTACAAGTCTCTGGGGGAGTATAACAAGGAAGTTAGAGAAGGAGGAAACAGACATGCATTAAGCCAGATGGTCCTGGGGCCTGGATGGGGAGCCCCAGCAGGCCTGGGCTGGTGGCCTCAACCTGTTGTCAACAAGAGCCTGGCTGGCTTCTTCCACTGAAGCGGAGAAGGATGCAGACGGCATGTCTCCCATCTTGTTTACTCAGCAAGTACCACGGAGAGCGCCAACCGGCTCGCAGCCCTGTCTGTGCTCAGCACCTGGGATATGTGGATCTCTGCCCTGCTCACTTCCTGTCTGGAACACCTTCCTCCTTGTCCACCACCTGAACACCAGCTCACACAGGGGATTTGGGAGCCCTTCTTGACCTTCTCCAAGACTCTTCCCTCCCTTCTCTCTCACACACACATCCCTTCATCTCTGGTGTCCCCACTGCACTGGGCATGGGTCTGCTATCACCCCCATAACACTGCCACACTTACAAGACTCCATGGGGCAGCTGAGCTGACAATTTTTTAAGAATAATGGCTACTGGACTCCCCTGGTGGCTCAGTGGTAAAGAATCCACCTGCTAATGCAGGAGACAAGGGTTCAGTCCCTGATCTGAGAAGTTGACATGCCCAGCCATTAAGCCTGTGTACCACAACTATTGAACCTGTGCGCTAGAGACCGAGAGCCACTACTGAGTCTGCATGCTGCAACTACTGAAGCCTGCACAGCCTAGAGCCGGTGCTTTGCATCAGGAGAAATCATCCCAATGAGAAGCCTGCTTATCACAACTAGAGAGCAGTCTCTGCTCGCTGCAACTAGAGAAAAGCCTGCACAGCAATGAAGACCCAGCACAGTCAGAAAGAAATAAAATTACCAAAAAATAGAATAGCTATTATATACTGAGTACCTACTATGTGCCAAGCACTGGCCTGGGGCTGCATACACATTAGTTCATTTAATTCTCACAATACCAAGTGAGCTGGATAATATTACTTTACTCACGTGAGGAAACTGAGGCTTGCCCAAGATTACAGGGTCAGTGCGTAAAGCGGTGGAGCCAGGACTCAAGCCCAGCCCAGCTGACACTAGAATTCATGCTCTTTGGGCTATTTGACTGTATGGTGGGAGGCCGTGGAGCCAGTACTCTAAGGCCTTGAGGGACCCTTTTGGTGCGGGCCTCAGGCAGTGCAGAAAAGTGACTTCTTAGCAGATGTTGTTTTAAACCCCCACCACTGGTCAGGACCCAGGACCTCATTCAAGGTTCTTACCCGTCAAGACAAACAGCTGCCGAGCTACTTGAAGGCAAAAGCCAGTCCAGGCAAGGACTCTGGAACCTCAGAGTTATGAGGAATTGAAGAAGGGACGAGGTTAAGATATGGCTGAGGCCTGAGCTGTTTTTGTACAAACAGCCTCCCTGGGTCAACCAGCATGGCTGCCAGGGCCCTCAGACCACCTGGGCTCAAGTTCCAGCTTAGGATTCACCAGTAGTGACTTTGGCATGCTTTCAACCCTCCCTGAGCCTCAGCTGGCTCATCTGTGAGCCAACTGTATTAACAGTGCCTGCTTCATGAGATAGCTGTGAAGATGAAAGGGGGTGGCTTACGAATGTCAGTTTCTCGATGTGACAATCAGAACTGGCAGGGTTTCATTAGTGGGAGATAACTGAGGACCCATGGGTTATGCCCCTGACCTTGAAGGCTGAACCATGTTTTCTAGACTGCTCCAGTAATCCAGTGTGAATCTGTCTTCTGTGAGTTCCCCCGGAAATGCCTCCCGTGTCACTTGAACCACACAGGACTACTACTACAGATGGCTGAACCCCTGTGCCCGGGGTGCAGATAGGGACAGGTGCCCACCCTGGCGGCAGGTGCCTCATTCTGATTGGTGCGGAAAGGCCAGCAGTGACCCTGCTGTGTATCGTGTGCCATTGGCTGTGCCCTGCAGGCCAACACCTGCTGCCATCAGAGGTGCCCAGTGTGTGTTTTAGGGGGCTGTGATTCAGGACTCAGCCCACCTCTGCTCCTTCCTGCCTTCCTTTTCCTGTTGAAGACCTACTGTGTGTTGGTGCAATGCTGGCACTGGGATGTATACTCAGCCTTATTGTCACAGCACTCAGGTCGAGCGGCAGAAGCAGGCTGGGGTCCAGGTCGAGGTGGGCTGCGGGGCACTGTGGAGCCTGGAACTGCTATTCCCTACGCTGTGGGGCTCACCCCAAGCCTCCTGCAGTGGTATAAGCTGAAATGCCCATATTTGATTTCCCTTCCCTCTCCTTGGAGCACAATTGCCTCCAGGGAATGTATTCACATCTTCAAGAAGGAACACTGACTGGACTCCTTATATATGCCAGACTCTGTGGGGGGTACACAAAGACCAGTGAGCCAACACTATGGCAACAAAGGGTGGCAGGGACGACTCATGACGGGGCTGCCACGCACATGCCCTCACAGATGCCACTGAGTGGCCCCAGGGGCCAGGCAAGGGTGCCAAGGAGGAGCGGCTGGGCTCACCCTGTGCCTTGGGCCCCTGGGGAAGGGGCCCAGCTAAGCTGCTCTCCTGCTGCTCTCATCAAGGGCCACGTTCGGCTTCCTCATTGTGTCCCACCCTTTCATTTACCACGAGTGGAATGACAATGACCTGTGTCGAGTAGTGCAACAGTTACTTCCCCTGCGTCCCACCTTCCCATCCCCCAGGCACCCATTTGGGTCAGGCCTCCCGGAGGGCCTCCGCAGGGGACAGACGGGCCCAGTCCTCCTTCCACCTCCCTTGCCATCTCCCTCCTGCCTGCAGGGGCAGCCAGATTGGATTTTTAATGTAGTTTTCCCCTCCTCTTTTGTATTTACATAATAATAAGTCTAATAAATAGTTGTCGAGAAGATGGATGAGGGCCCTGTCTTTATGTTTCCCTGACAGATTTAGTCCTTTATGAAACTCGCCAAAGCAGAGGCTTTTCTGAAGCTAATGAAAGGTAATCACTGTGAGGCCCCGGTTGGGCTTAGCTCAGAGTAATTGGAAAGAGCTTGCAACTTGGAATCAAGAGTTCCCAGATTTGGACCCTGGCCATGCCTTTCCCAGCCTGGGTAGACTTCCAGAGTCTCTAACTCTTCCCCTGTGAAGTGGGGTGAGTGATGCCTGCCTGGCCCGCTTCAAGGGCAGAGAGATGGCACTTTGTTAATTCTGCTGCATCTCTAAGTGCCGTGGAGGCATCTGGATGGCCCCTTGCTCTCACCAGCCTCCCTCCTCCAGGCTCTAGCCCATAGGAGCCTTGAACAGGCACCATATCATGCAAATAGAATCCCTCTCTGAAGAAAGGACATCGCAGCCCTGGAGTAAATGTGGGGCCTTTGGGTTCTCTGCTTCTGTCTGGCAGTGTGACTTCAGACAAATCGCTTTCCCTCCCTGGGCCTCAGCTGCCTCCCCTGAATGATGAGAGCACTCCACGAACCAGTATCTAGGTTTCCTCCAACTTTATAGCCTCCCTTCCAGTGCTGTGTGTGGGAGAGGTGCCGGGGCCATCCTTGTGGGTTAAGTGGGCATGGTGGTGTCTCCATGGAGAAAGAGCTGAGTGGAAACAGGAGTCAGGGCACCTCTGCCCTGTTTGCCATCACTCTTATGGGCCGGAATTCAGCCAGGATCCTTTGCTGTGTCTGAGCCCACTTTGGGGCACAGCTTTCTCACCATTCCCTTCTCCGGTAGAATAGCCTCCCCTTCAGCCGGTCTGAAATATGACCCCCACTCCCCCACATTCAACACTCATTCCCCATCCCTGCCCAGCTCTTCCTTCTTCCCAGCTGCTGCCATCCCATCCCTTCTCAAAGTTTTCCTGCCTTAGTCTCCTAAGAGGTGCCTCCCAGCTCTTCTCCAGCTGGCAGAGTTGGTCTTAAGAGCACACACCTCCACCCGAGAAAGAAGGCAGGAAGGCCCAGCTCTACCACCTTGCAGCCTACTTAAGAAAGTTGAGGCCAGAGCCTTGTTTCTGCATCTAGAAAGATGGAGATGCTGTTGGTCTTTTCTGACTTAAAATGGAATCTCCCCTCCCTTCCCTGCTTCGTTTCCTCCCTACTATATATTATCTTGTCTGAACTTGGGTTCCCCTGAAACCACAGCCTAAGACCTGGGTACCACAGCATGTGGGCAGCAACTGCAGAGGGCAGGTGTGAGCGAGAAAGGAAGGGGGAAGGGACGGTGATGGAGGACGGTGAGCTGGTTTTCCTGGGGTCAATTTGGGCTCAGTCCCACAGGGACCCTGGAGGGACTGTTTAGGCACATCCAGAGCTGTCCTGCAAGGACATGCACAGAGCCTGGAGCGCTGGAACCTGTCTCCCTGATGTCTGTGCCTCTGTGAGTACAGAGAGCCTCCCCCAGATTTCAGAGAAAGCCCCTGATTTACCTTACCTTTATTCGTCTTCCTCCCCTGAGCCCACACAGATATAAGCTCCCCAGGTGCAGGGATTTGTGTTTGTTCACTGCTGTGCCTGTAACAGTGCCTTTCACATAATAGACAGTAAGCACATGTGAATGAATGAACCGATTAAAAAGAATAACCTATGCAACATTCTAAGCCTAGGACCCAGCTTGTGGTAAGCATCCAATCAGCAGTCATCGTTTCCATGGTCAAATTAAATGAGCCTGACTTGTGCCCTTTGTGGTCCAGGTAAGCAGAGGGCAGAGGCATTTTTCTCTCACATCTTTGAGCCCCCAGGGCAGGTGAGCCGGCAGATGCTGGGGTCATGAAGAGCAGCGGGCCAGTGCCAGGCAAAGTGAACTGATGGTGCCTGCCAGCAGGTCTAGGCTCTGGTCTGGATAGCCCCCCATCCACATGACCCCTGATGGGCTGACTAATGGGGCTCTCGGGTCCCGCCCCAGGGAACACTTGTCCTTGCTAATTGTGTGTCAGAGGAGATCTGTTTCTTATGTCAAAGGCAGTTTTTAATCTGCTGTCAGAACTCAAAGACTGTATTCCAGCCACAAGCAGGGAGGTGGTTGCGTAGAGGGCCCCGTTCCTGGAGCTGGGGCTGGGGTCCCCCAAGCTGGTCCCTGCGGCTCGAGGCCATCAGAGCTAGCCTGCCCCTGGCTGCCTGTCATCTGCTGGGGATTGCGATGCCATTCGTTCTAATTCTTGTTGACATTTCATTTCACACGCTATTAAATGAACCTCTCCAGAAGGGATGGGAGAGAAGTTTGCTCTAGCGAGAGAGGAAAATAATGTGTACTCTGGGGTCAAACAAGGTCCTGGTTTGTTTCCATATAGAAACCTGAGTGGATCTGGAGCCAGGACCCCAGCCCTTGGGAGCTGGGCCAGGGTTTGGGCCCAGGGGCTCCCAAGTCATCTTACACAGTGGACCCTTGTCTTTCCAGTGCGTGTGAGGGTGGTTAGAAGAAGGGGCCTTGGAGGGAACCCCACAGACAGCAGCGCCAGGCCTCCTCTCCCCGTTTCCACGGCACTCTTCATCTTTAACCATGCCCTCTGGTGACAGGCTGAGCCGACAGCCAGCTGGGCTGTTTCCTCCCCTGGGTGGCCTCCACAGTGAGTAAGATGGGGAGACACATGGGTCGGGTTTTATGAGTGAAGTTGGTCAGCAACTTGGCAGCGACTCACACTTTCCTTTTATGTCAGAAATAGCAGCAGGCGCTGCTCTTCGTAGGTAAGTTTGTCAGATGGGTTTGCCCTTCCCCACTCCCTCCCCTCCTCTTTCCTGCTTTCCTTGTGCCAGGTGGAGTTCTAGAAGCTGCGAACAGCAGTAACTTAGACAGATGTAATCCTGCTCTCCTGGGACTTTTATCGAAGGAGAGAGACATGGAGTGTTTGGTTACATCAAGGGTTCAAAGACTGGATAGTAAGATGGAGACACTGTGGAGCTGGGGCTGAGGGGACACTAAAAAAACAAATACCGGGGATTCCCTGGTGAACCAGTGGTTAAGACCCTGCACTTCCAGTGCAAGGGGCGCAGGTTCAAACCCTGGTCAGGAGAGCTAGATCCCACGTGTCACAGCTGAGATTCCCCACGCCACAGTGAAAGATTCTGCCTGTAGCAACGAAGATGGGAAATCCTGAGTGCTGCCACTAACAGCTGCTACAACCAAAGAAGTAAATATTTTTTAAACAAACAAACAACAACAACAAATGCTGCGAACCTAGTACCTAGGTTCTGGTGTCCTTGTCCAGGGGTGGAGAGCAACTAACCCTGCGCGTATTTTACTCTCCCCAGGTGATTTACGATGTGACTTTGAGAACAATTGAATGACAGTGTGGTCAGTGTTGTGAAGGAGGATTTGAGACTGGTTTGAGAGAATAAGATTGTAGGTTGAGATCATGTGGGCCAGGGGGCTATGGGAGAAAGATTTCTTGAAACCACGTTTCTCCTGAGACCAGAGCAGGGCTTCACTGATGTTACTGGGTCTGCAATAAATCTCCTGAGGATCTTGCTGAAACACAGATTCTGAATCCGAGGTCTGGGTGAGGGGCTTAGGTTCTGCATTTCTAGTGAGTTCCCTGGCGATGCCACTTCTGATGGCCTGGAGGCCACNTTTCTTGAAACCACGTTTCTCCTGAGACCAGAGCAGGGCTTCACTGATGTTACTGGGTCTGCAATAAATCTCCTGAGGATCTTGCTGAAACACAGATTCTGAATCCGAGGTCTGGGTGAGGGGCTTAGGTTCTGCATTTCTAGTGAGTTCCCTGGCGATGCCACTTCTGATGGCCTGGAGGCCACTCTAAGGAGCCAAGCTCTAAAGGCTTGCAGTTGGGAGCCCCTTCAGGCTCTAGGGCCCTCTACCCGGAACTGAGCCATGACCACTTCCACCCACAAACAGCCCGTCTGCCCATGGCCTGGCCCGAGCTTCCACAACTCGGGGACGTTGTTCCAACAGAGGGAAAGTGCCACAGCCCTCCTTGCTCCAGATGCCTGCCCCCCACCACTGCCTTGCCCCTCTCATTTCCACCTGGAACAGTTCCCACTCTGTGATATCACGTGGGGGTTAGCATCACAGACTCTACAGCCAGACTGCCTGCATATCTGTGCCATTTGATCATTACTAGTAACATGGTCTCGGGGAAGGCAACGGCACCCCACCCCAGTACTCTTGCCTGGAAAATCCAATGGACGGAGGAGCCTGGTGGGCTGCAGTCCATGGGGTCGCTAACAGTCGGACAGACTGAGCGACTTCACTTTCACTTTTCTCTTTCATGCATTGGAGAAGGAAATGGCAACCCACTCCAGTATTCTTGCCTGGAGAATCCCAGGGATGGGGGAGCCTGGTGGGCTGCCGTCTATGGGGTCACACANTTCTTTTTCTTGGAGATGGTCTTGATCCCTGCTTCCTGTACAATGTCACGAACCTCCATCCGTAGTTCTTCAGGCACTCTATTAAATCTAATCCCTAAACCTTGAGAAATTTAACCTTTAACCTTTTTTTTTTAATATACTAAGGATTCAAAATCCTGTGTGTATGTTACGCTTACAGTCCATCTCCATTGAGACGCAGTTCTGTCGCCAATGGGACCAGAGGGCCTCGAGGAGCTGAGGAAGACGCTGTTCTCAGCTCCGGCCACAAGAGGTCACTGTGACCACACCGTGCACGGCCTTGGAGAACTCCGCAGTCTCCTCCTCCCCGCCTGCCCGCGCCCCGCCACACACACGCACACACACACATGCGCACACACACACACACACACACACACACACACCTCTTGTCTAAGCACCGGCCCGTCCTGCTTGGGGAAGCTGGGTGGGGAAACCTGCCTGGTCCTGCCCCACTGCTGCTGTGCTCTTGTCACGCTGCGTTTCGTCTGTCTGACTCTTCCTTCCTCCATCCAAGTCAGCTCACACCTCTCCGCTGCTCAGAATCTCATCCCACTTAGAGTAAGCACCAGAGTCCTTACCCCAACTGGAATGTTCCCACTTGTCGGTGTTACTTTTCACTCCCTGCTTAGCTCCCAGTTAGCAGAGGTTCTCCTGCTTCAGGGCCTCTCTCATTGCTGCTTCCTCTCCCTGAACCACTCTTCCCTCGGGGACTTCTCACTGGTTTCAGGTTTCTGCTCAAACACCCACTTCCGCGAGCATCCTCAGTAAAATGTGCCTCTCTGCCATCACTCTCTGTCCCGTCCCTTAGCTGTCCTTTTTCACAGCACTCATCACTGCCTGTCATACATCTTTATCGATTGTGTAGTTGCTCAGCTCTCCAAGGATGCGGGACTTCGCTGTCCTGTTTGCCGTTGCATCCCGGCACATAGAAGATGCCTAGAAAACATTTACTAAATAAATGGCTAAAAGTGGGTTCCAGATTTTATGTGAACCAGGATAGTGGCTGTCAGGGAATGGGCGTATAGTACATGTTGAGTGAATGAATGAACAAGCCTCTTTAGACTCAGCACACACCCTAGTTGGAGGCAAATCATTTACCTTCTTGGGTCCTTGTCTGTCAAATGAAGGGTTCCTTGCAACCCTAACCATTTATGATTCTGTCTTTTTCTGAGACCTCAAGGCAATGAGACCAACTGGGCTGCCATGAAGTCCCCGCGTGCAGGGAGGCAGGGAGTAAATTGAAATGTTGGGAAGGTGAGTTGAGGTCAGCCTAAAGGGTGCTTTGAACCCTGGGCTTTGGACTTCAGCTTCATCCCAAAGGCAATGGGGAGCCATTGAAGGTTGTTGAGTAGGAGGGCAGCATGATTAATGTGGAACTTCAGGAAGAGTGACTCGACGGGGTGAGCAGGCTGAGTGGGGTGGGGGTGATTGCTCTAGACCCCTATCTCAGCCCTCCATCTCAGCATCTCCGCTGTGTGTGCATGTGTGTGTGTGTTTGTATTCAGGCAGGTGCAGGGCATGGAGAGTGAGGCTGCTGACTCATTTCCAGGCTGGGAGTCACACCCCAGGTTCTAGAAGCCACTGGGCTTCCCTAGTGGCTCAGGAGTAAAGAAACTGCCTGCAATGCAGGAGATACTGGTTTGCTCCCTGGGTCGAGAAGATCCCCTGGAGAAGGAAATGACAACCCATTCCAGTATTTTGCCTGGAGAATCCCATGGACAGAGGAGCCTGTTGAGTTACAGTCTATGGGGTCACAAAGAGTCAATAACTGAGCACACACACCCTTCTCCTTGAATTTTCCTGGGAATCTATCTAGGTGGAGAGGGGGCTAGAAACAGCTCCGCCCCGCTGTTGCCTCTTGTATCCCACAGATGGTTGCACCGTGAGTCCCATCTCCACCTCCAGGCACAGACTGATTATAACAAAGGAGAAAGTTTCTGAAAGTGATGAGCACTGGTGTGGAACAGCCAGCCAGCCAGCCTGTCCAGAGAGTCTGCTTAAATTCCATTTATACAGCAGACATCCTTTTCATCCTCCTGTTAAGACCAGCAGCCTTTGTCAGCCAGGCCTGCACCTGCCTTCCCCAGGGAGTCTGGTGACCCTGGGTGGGGCTGATGGAATGGAAAAGCGCAGGCACTGCTCTGGCTTCAGCAGGGTCAGCAAGGATGCTAATGCTGCCTGAGGAGGGGGTGCCAGGGGTGGCCAGAGGGATCACAGCACCTATTTCCAGGAAAAGGATGCGCTGAGCATCTGGGAACTCAGACTCACCGTGGCTATGATGTAATCAACCCACCCCTTCCCTCCTCAGTCCTGCTCCTTCTCCCTGTTCCTCATCTGGGCCAACGGCCAGCACCTGCCCTATCCAGGAAGTGAGCCCAACCTAGGACTTATGCAGATAGCTTCTCCCCCAACACCCAGATCCAGCAACGCCTGCCTATGGTCTTGCCTTTCCACCAGATTGACACGTTCACTCCCTGTTCTCTGCTTTAGACCCTTATCGTCTTTCAGGCAAAGTTATTCCACTAGTCTCCCAACTGGTCCCCAGTCTCACCCCCACCCAGCCATCCCACGATGGGTTGCAATAACCATTCATTCACCATTCATTCATTTAATAAGCATTTATTGAGTGACTCATAGGTACCAGGAACTGCACAAGACACTGGGTGAAGAGAAAGCCCACAGTGTCTAGTTGGGGAGAAAGTGACTCCAAATATCACAGGATAATTTCTGTGGTTCCAGGTGGAACTAGAAGCACCATGAAGGAAAGGGAAGGAGGGCCGAGTGTTGGCGAGGGCACTAATCTAGTCGAGGTGTGGCGTAGGGAGGATTTCCTTGAGTAGTGGGCATCCGAGCATGCCTTACGCAGTGGCCAAGTGGAGAGGTCACCTGGCATGATGGCTGGGGCCTTCTCTTCCTTTCTGCCTGCCCCTTAGCACTCCCGCCCCAGCTCCTGTCTGTCCCACTGCATGACTCCCTGATGCCAAACTCATGGTCCACCCTCCACTTCCTGGTGTCCAGGGGCTTTGCTCCGGCTGTTCTCTCTACCTAGAATGCCACACCCACTCTCCTCCCCTGGGCGCCACCCTCATCCTTTAAGACTCTTACCCGTCCTTCAAGAAGCCCACCTCGTCCTCCAGTTCAGCACCACGATCATGCGCATCCGGTCCTGTTTTCATCTGTTCAGGGGACTGCTCCCTCCAGCGGACTCCTACTCTTCTCTGTGGTCCCTTTGCTCCCCTGGTATGGGCGTGTAACAGAGACATGCTGAAGTCATGGACCTGAACAGCCTGAACTGGAAGACATGCCCAGGCTGCCAGAAAGTGGTCGCCCGTCTAGCCACTCAGGTTCCAGGCCCTCAGCTGACAGCTTCCCCAGGGCACAGCCAATCTTCAAGCTTGGGCTTTCTTCATCTTCTTATCAAAATACAAGTTCTGCAGAGGCAGTCTGTGCTTGCATGCGAGCATGTGTGTGTGTGTGTGTGTGTATGTGTATGTATAATCAGCAAATTCACAGAAAGCACAATTTATCAGGATAAGATGTTTCCATGTTTCCTGCATGAATTATACAGAGCAAGCCTGTGCTGTGCATTTTGCTATTTTTGTAAGGCAGTCTTGCAGAGTTTATTTTCCTTTAGCACATTTGTTGGGATAATTACATAGGGGGCATGTGTGTGTCTGGGTAATTTGAAAAGTGGATTGGGGGTGTTCTGTGCCAAGGGCAGGCTCGCTGTTCTCCCTGTGGATCGGGATGAGGTTGGGGTTCCAGGAGGACGTGCACACGCTCTCTGGTTCTTCAGCCAGGCCTTCTGGACACCTCTTCTGCACACCTGGACAGGCAAAGTTTGCCCGTCAGTTTGCAGCAAAGAGGCAGTTCTGCTCCTGTGCCCTAATTAGCCGAGCTAGTGCCAACGAAGGTCAGAGCCCAGTGCCTGGCACATGTAAGTGTCCAGCAAAAGACAGCGGTCCTCCCAGCTTCATCATTATCATCATTAGTATTGTTGCCGATATAATTATTATTTAGTATTTCATTATTATAATCACCAATTGTATCTCCAAAATCCTCCACTCATTGTATCCATCATACTAAAGAGACATCTCCCAGGAGGAAAGGACGTGTCTTTTCTCTCTCTCTGAGCAATTACAACCAAATAAAGAGATGATATTAAAGTGATTTCATTTA
Source organism: Oreotragus oreotragus (assembly GCA_006410675.1). NCBI lineage: Eukaryota > Metazoa > Chordata > Mammalia > Artiodactyla > Bovidae > Oreotragus > Oreotragus oreotragus. Next base: position 213,444 of record SJYX01016368.1, on the reverse strand, counting down.
TGTAGGTATCTTGCTACATAAATGAGTGAAAACAGGCAATTCAATCATCTGGCAGTAGGGAAACAGTGGTTGCACAAATAATCCAAAAGCTAAAGCTCTGGGCTCTGCAGTCAACTCAGCCGTCTCCCTGCAGTCAAGCCATGGTAAGATGAATGGGTTGGACCAGTTTTAAAGGTTCTGGCTGATGACGTATCTGAAAGATCTTGTTATAGGGTGGTTGAATATGTAAAAGGGTCCCGGTGACATGGACTCTAGGGATGGTGTTTCACTGAAGGTCCTTCTCATGCACTGGAGAATCAACTTAAAAGCATAGGTCTCGTGTATATGCCAAATGTATGGTTGGATTTGGCTTAAGTCTGGAGACCTCCAAGGCTGCCTGCTTGCCTCAGTTTGCAGTCAGGAAGAAGTGACCCTTTTCAGCCAACTGACCTGGATAAATAAACAAAAATAAAAAGAGTAAACAGTTCTTGAGTGAGACTCATATACCAAGCATTAAGTGTTCTCTACATATTAGCTCATTTAATAAATACAGTGGTTGCATGAGTTAGATACTATTAACGTATCTGCATAGCAGGTTGAGGCACTCGTCCAAGTTGATCAATGTTTGGTGAACCAAGTTCATCAAAATTGACCAAACAAGGACACAGACCCTGAGTCCAGGGCCCATGTGTCCAGCTGCACCTCTGCCTGCAATGTCCACACACAGGCCCAGGGCAGACACACACAGATTTGTGCACATATTTGTGCATACACACACTCATGTGCACATCTTTTGGCAGATTCATATCCCTCTTTCTAAGAATGATATTGGCATTTCCAGAACACGTACAAGTCTGGTAGGGCAGCAGTTTGGGGTTATTCCCTGTGGGTCAGACAGTTTCGCCCACCTGTTTGTCCAGTCATCCTTTGCCCGAGGCAGTGGCTCTGTTGCGGGCAGCGTCTCCCAAGATCTGGTTTCCCTGATGTGGTTGGTCATCAGCTGCCCTGATCCCTTGGCAGACCCTGGCTTCCAAGGAACATAAAACATGTGCCTGGGCAAAGCCTTTGACTCGGATGCCCCTCACCAGGCCAGAGATGGATGGAATGGGTATGGGAGCTGGGGAGTCATGGGGACGGGGGGCAGTCAGCCTTGCAATGCCAGGAAGATAGGCCTCCCTCCTGTGTTCCTCGAGTCACTTCTAAACTGTCCTCTCTCCCCAGCAGTGGCCCAATTACAGGGGCAAAAAGCACTGGTTACTTGGGAAGATAGCTGTGATTATGGGATGTTCTCACCAGGACAAAAGATGCTTCCACCTAGAGAAAGTGGTCCAGGGCATCGCCAGGCTGTTCTCGCCATTCCCCACCCTTGCCCGCCTCTCTGAGTGGCAGGGAGTGTAGTGAGCAGAGACCAAGATATCTTCTGCCTCCTCTTGTCCCACCCAGTGCCGCCTCCCTCGCCCCGCCCCCAGCAGATCCACACAGCCAGCTTTCAGGACCAGCTAGGGCAGCCCTGACCTCAGAATCTGCTCTCCCTCCTCACTCAGCCTTTTGTTACTGGTGTTAACCACTCTCTACTGCCATGGGGGGGGATTCTCTGTAGCTTATTTGGCCCCGGCCAGCTCCCCACATGTCCAGGAGAATGCGGTCCAGAATAAAAATTCATCTTAGTAGCTGCCTTCAGTATATAATCAAAAGGGTAAACTTCCCTGTAAAGAAATCATACATGTGTCATAAACATCAGAGCCAAATGGGAAGAGAGTTGAAGGATCCATGCCTCTCTGATGACATAGCTGTCCCTGTTGACTGTGGTTTTCAGGACGGGGGCTCCCTAGTCTTGGGTGGTCAGGGCGGCTGCCTCTTGCTGTATGTAGAGGAATCTATGAAAGTCAATAGAGTTTTTTTTTATTTAATCCTGGAAGGCTTCCTGGAGGAGGAGAGTTAAAAGAAAAAAATCAGGCTCAGGAAATCTGTCAGCTTTGAAAGGTGAACCTTGGCCTCTCTGCCTCCTTTCCCACATGCATGTCACTCTTGATTCTGCTCTCTGGCATACCTCTTGAAGTTTGTCCCCAGCACAGCCTCTCCTGACATCTTAGGAAACACTGCTGTAATTTTGTGTATGCTCTTCTGCCAGGATTCAGAACTCCTGACCACGGTTCCCTAAGGCTCCTAATGGGAAGTTCATGTGGAACCCTAGGGGTTTGCCACTTGACTCTGCCCCTATCTTGACTCCCTTTCTGAACTAACGTTCACTAAACACTTATGGGCACCTTCTATGCCCTGTGTGCCTCCACAGCAACTGGCACATCGTTGGAGCTCCAGGAGTGCTGGCTGGTGATTGGAGGCCACGTAGCTAATGAAGAGCTGGGCATGGATTGGAACCCAGTGCCCAGAGACCCCAGAACAGCACTCTGAACCACAGTCAGCACCATCATACCACACTGCACTGAGCTCTTCTTAAATCTCTAAAACACTTATTTGCAAACTTTTAGCCAGAAATGCCACTCCTGGAGGAGACAGCTTTGGGGTGGACGAGTGGAACCAGGAGTACGGAGCTGTTACAAAAGCAAGAGGCCAGCGTGTGACAACAAAGATGAACTTTGAGGGCACTGTGCTAAGTGCAAAAAGTACCAAAGTTGTCAGATTCGTAGAGGAAAAAAAACGCAGAATCATGGGTAGTTATTGTTTAATGGGCACAGAGTTTCAGTTTTGCAAGAAGAAAAAAAGTTCTGGATAATGGGTGGTGGTGACGGTTGTACAACCACGTGAATGTACTTAGAGCCACTGAGCTGTCAGTTAAAATGGTGAAAAAACAAACAAGCCCGAGAGACCAGGCCTGAGCACAAGCGTAGAGGGTGGAGCAGACCAGGAGCTGGTCCCTGCCGTAGACAGAATAACGGCCCAGTGATGTCCATGTCCTAACCCCTAGAGCCTGTGAATGTGTTACAAAGGGGATTAAGCAGCAGATGGGATTTACAGCAGGTGGTTAATCAGCTGACCGTAAGAAAGGGAGAGTGTCCAGGCTTATCCTGGTTAAGTCCAAGGGTCCTTAAAAATGGAAGAGGGAGGCAAAAAAAGTCAGAGTGATGTCACATGAGGACTTACTCTGTTGCTGCCTTTGAGGAGGAGGGGACTGTAAGCCAAGGATTTTCACCCAGTGAGACCCATTTCAGGCTTCTTACCTCCAGAACTGTAAGGGGAGACAGCTGTGCTGTTTAAGCCACTGAGTCTGTGCTGATTAGTTCCAACAGCAGTAGGAAAGGACTATAGTCCCAGAGCAGCAGAGCTCAGCGGTCCTGCTACTTCGATGAGCCCTCCACTGGAAGATCCGTGTCAGGCTCACCCACTCACAGTGCTGAAGAGATGTCTTGGGGGGAGGCAGGGAGCCCTTATCCCATAAGCACAAGGTGTGACTGCCTCTAACTATCAACCCTTGAAATTGTGGTAATCACAGTGGCAAATCCCATGCAAGGCACTGTCCTCAGCCCATCTCTTATGCTGACGCATACAGTCATAATAACCATGTGAGGTAGTTACCATTTTACTCCATTTTACAGCTGAGGAAACCGAAGTCCAGAGAGGTTAAACGACTTAGAGTCACACAGCCTTTAAGTGGTATAGTGAAATTTGAACCTAGCGTTAGTCATGCAGTCATGTCCGACTCTTTACCACCCCATGGACTATATAGCCTGCCAGACTCCTCTGTCCATGGAATTCTCCAGGCAAGAATACTGGAGTGGGTTGCCATTTCCTTTTCCAGGGGATCTGCCCAACCCAGGGATAGAACCCAGGTCTCCTGCATTGCAGCCAGATTCTTTACTGATTGAGCCACCAGGTCACACAGCCTGTAAGTGTTATAGTGAAATTTGAACCTAACCTCTAGACTGATCTTTGCTTTCAGTTAAGCAAAGGTGAAAATAATAGGCTCTCCTTGCTGTGGGACCCATTCCTTGAGGAAGGGGGGCTGTGTTAGTGGGTTCTGGTGGGGCGAGTTCCCTCCTCATCCTGTTAGGTTACTTGTTCATTTGGGGGTATGCGAAGGCTCCATGAAGCATCACTAAGGAGTCAGAGCCAAACAGAAAGTTATTCTCAGAGGGGTGCCCCCCTCCTCATCTCTGCTTCTGTTCCCATCCCCTCGCCTTTCCCCCTTTGTCTCGTCCACCTCTTGTAGGTGAACAGTCTAAAGTGTCTGTACTCCCCTTGCACCAATGAACTGGATCCCCATATACCTTCTTCCATCCATTTCTTCCCTACATGAGGGCTAGCGTACTGCGGATAGTCTTGTCTGTGCCTTTTAGCTTGACAGTGTGTTCAAGAGGAAGTCAGAAAGCTCAGCAACAGTGTGCTGGGCTCAGCTTCCGTCTTCAGGATGAGGGCTGGGGTGGGCCCTGGATACAGAGCCCAAACCCCACAACACACTCACACTTTGCTTAAAACAAAATGAACCCCTAGTATCATGACCTTCCCTGACTGGGCACGTGCCCTGCCGTGGCCATCTCCCGTCACATCCGGCATGCCACACCTGGGTCTCATTGGATCTTTGTCATCCTATTAAGTGAAAGAAGAGACTCAAGACCCCATGTTGGGTGTGTGTGCGTGTTAAGTTGCTTCAGTTGTGTCTGCCTCTTCGTGGCCCTATGGACTGTAGCCCACCAGTCTCCTCTGTCCATGGGATTCTCCAGGCAAGAATCCTGGAGTGGGCTGCCATGCCCTCCTCCAGGGGATCTTCCCAACCCAGGGATCAAACCTTCATCTTTTACCTCTCCTGCATTGGCAGGGGGCTTTCTTTAACACTAGCGCCACCTGAGAAGCCCCCAGACTCCATGTTACTGGNCCAGGCAAGAATCCTGGAGTGGGCTGCCATGCCCTCCTCCAGGGGATCTTCCCAACCCAGGGATCAAACCTTCATCTTTTACCTCTCCTGCATTGGCAGGGGGCTTTCTTTAACACTAGCGCCACCTGAGAAGCCCCCAGACTCCATGTTACTGGAGGAGAAATGGAGGCTCCGAGGCGTTGTTGCTTCATTTACTCGATCACATGATGAGTCAGCATGGAGTCAAGCCAAGACTCTTGTTTCTTTGTTACACTTGGGTGCAGTCTGTGATGCTTTGTGGAGATTGATTTACTGGGTGAGGGGTGGAGCCCCAGCCCACAGCTGAGGACCAGAGCAGGTAGGCAAGGGGCCCCAGAACAAGGTAGGCAGGAGCCCAAAGCCCCTCGCCCAGGTCTGTGGCTGGTAGATTTCAAGGCTTATCTGCTTGGTCACTGATTCAGTTATCTCTGCCACTAGCACTCACCCTACTGCTGGCGTGTGCCCTCCCGCAGGGAAACCTGAGTGGTGCTTCCTACCTACGGATGGAGAATGCCAGTTTAGGTGCCCCGTTAAACAGTGGAGGCCCTCTGCCCCTGATGTGTTTGGGTTCAGCCGTCAGTGGAGGCAGAGAGAGGACGAGATCCTCTTTCACGGTCCCCCCACCCTGCCCCAGCATCCACTGACTACTAACGTGGGGAGCATATTCCTGTTTGTTGTCACCTCGACTTTCAAGCTTATCTGCTGTGAATCCAAAACCCAAGCCTAACACAACTCACTGTTTAAAAAAAAAAAGAAAAAAACAGTGAATTGCATCAAATCACCTCTCTTTGTCCCGCATTCCGGCAGCCTTTCTAAATCTGCCTACCTAATTAGCTTCTTCTCCTAACCCAAAATATGATTAAATCTGTATTAAAAATATCTGTGCAGAGTAGGATCAGACACACCTGAGCGTTTTCTAAATTTAGCAAAGGACAATAGGCTCTGGGTTACTTTAATTGGGTGCGGGATTGCTGCAGGAATACATTTTAATTTGGATTTCCAGAGCGTTTCTCTCTGTCTCCTGCCTTTAAATTGCGTAGCAGCGGAAGGGGGAGCATAATGGGGCCCGTTCATGACTACCCTCCCTCCCGACTTATCTCAGAGCTGAATGAACAATGTGCAGCTGGGGGAGGAGGGGACCGGCGGGAGAGGGCTGTTCCTGTCTGCTCAGCTCCAGAGCTCAGCTGTGACAGGTAGCCAGGCGCAAGCCGATGGGCCAGGCTCTGCAGGGAGAGGCAGCTCTGGATGCCAGCAGCATCTTCCTTGTCACACTGCTTTCCCTGGGAGACCCCAATAGTTCCCCTTGCTTTCTGGTGCCGATGGGAGAAGGCACTCGCTCTGAGCTAGGTAGCCATGCAATTGGGACAGGTACTAGACATGAGCCATTTCAACCACAATGTGCATCTCCAAGGCACCCTGCCAGTTCCTTTGCTGAAAGATGAAATAATGCCGCGGTGGTAGACATAATGATGGTGCCACCCCTCCCCCCACCCCCAACCCCCGGACTGGAAGCCAGAGAGGGAAGGCTGCTACAGCCCGCTGTGACATTGCTCCCGGGAAGAGCTGTGTAGGGAGTACCATGAGGTTTATGGGGGGCGGCCCTGAGCCTAGGGGCCTGTGAGCAAGATTCAGCCCCTCTGTGAGCAGTTTGCCCTTACAGCAATGGTATTCCCAGCTGGCCCCTGCCTGCTGCCTGCTCTGCATGGGGGCTTCATGCTCCACGTCTGCACATGCCATCCAGACAGTGAGAACTCATCTCAACCTCAGTCAGGGCAGTGATTTGTCCCTGGACCAATCGTGGCATGCCTTTTCTAGCCATAGGGGAGTGGACCCCCTCAGCCTGCTCCCCTGCTTGGGGGCAGTTTCACTGCTGCTGCTCTCCAGGAAGGCTGAGCTTTAAGCACCGACTATTCCGTGTGTCTGTGCAATAGAGAAGGTATTTGGGTAGAGGCTGTCCTGGAGATCTTTAAGGGCAGGGGGATCCCAGCCACCTGAGCCTCAGGGGGAGGGAACAGGCATCCTGGGCTCCATCACCTGGGCATCATAACCCCCTCCCACTGGGCCATTCATTCAAGTACCTGTTACCTGTTGAGCTTCTATGTGATGGGCACTATTCTAGTCACCAAAAAAAAAAAAGTAGAATAAAATTCCTGCCCTCATGGAGCTTATATTCCAGTGAAGGTGAAGTCGCTCAGTCGTATCCGACTCTTTGCAACCCCGTGGACTGTAACCTACTAGGCTTCTCTGTCCACAGGATTCTCCAGGCAAGAATACTGGAGTGGATTGCCATTTCCTTCTCCAGGGGATCTTCCCGACCCAGGGATCGAACCCAGGTCTCAAACCCAGGTCTCCCGCATTGGAGGCAGACGCTTTAACCTCTGAGCCACCAGGGAAGCCCAAATATCAAAGCAGACTGAAAGTTAGTTAAGTTGCTCAGTCGTGTCTGACTCTTCGCGACCCTGTGGACTGTGTAGTCTACTCTGTCCATGGGATTCTCCAGGCAAGAATACTGGAGTGGGTTGTCATTTCCTTCTCCAGGGGATCTTCCTGATCCAGGGATCGAACCCAGGTCTCCCACACTGCAGGCAGACGCTTTAACTTCTGAGTTGAAAACCTAGAGATACATAAGCAAAAAAAAAAAAAAAATCCATTCAGGTGGTGGTCAGAGCTGGATGGAGGAAACTAAAGTTGGATTCGATGGCAGAGAGAGGTAGGGGTCTGGCAGTTTTCCACATGGCAGGCAGGAAAGGCCCCTTGAGAGGAAGCAGTAATGAGTAAGAAGTGGGGGAGTGTGCCATGCAGGTGTCTGGGAGGAGGAACATTCCAGGCAGAGGGGGCAGAAGTGCAATCAGGACCAGGCCTGGGCTGTCTGAGCACCATCAGTGAGGCCAGTGTGGTGAGAGAGAGGGAGGAAGGGAAGTCAGAAGGGCAAGAGGGACTGGGTCACGTAGGCCCTTGGAAGCCACCGTATGTCCCCATGGTCTGGCCTCAACATTCCTGCTGTAGTGCTTAGAGCACTATTATATTTTCTGGCTCACTGTGTCTCTTTTCTGATGAACTTTTGCTCCCCTAGGGCAGAGGTATCATTTATATCTGCATCTCTGGTACCCAGCACAGGACCTGGCATTTGGCAAGCCATCAGTGTATGTTTGTTGGACAGATGGATGGATAGGTGGTTGAGGGGAGGGCAGGGAGGAAAGGGAAAGAGCGAGAAATGAACATAGGCACTGCTGTCCACGTCTCACCCTGAAAAGCCTGCCCCAGTGTTCTCTCCCTCTGCTCACTGGAAAGAAGTGACCCTACCTGTCACTGAATCAGCACAACATTGGCTGTCAACCCCACTCCAGCCCTGCTCTCAGTACTTCTGTGACCTCTCATCTAAAGAGGGAAGCATGCCCATTCAGGGATGGGTTTCTGAGAGCAGGCGATCAAGGGTTGCACCCTTCCCAGCCTGTGGGTGGAAATGCCAAGGTCTGGAGGCAAGACCCAGAGTGAGGGCAGAATCAGCAGCCTTCCGCAGTGGAGACAGAGGAAAGAGGCCCTCGACCCTGCCTCCACAGCCTGTGGGCTCCCGTGTAGCCCCACTGTAGAGGACTGCCCGTCCTATCGGTCCTCCATGACTCCCGAGGAGGGGAGAGTCCTCGGAAGTGTTGGAACTGACTGCAGGAATGGGAAAAGCCCTGGCGGCTGGCCTGAGGTCTGAGGTCAGGGGTCAGAAGGCCTGAGAGCTGAGGAGTGCTATTTAGAGCTGTGCATGCTTCCAGCTCTAATTGGAATGCTGTTTCCTTGCTCGTCTTCCCTGCCTGTTGATAATTCTAACAAGAGGCAAAAATAAGAAGACACTTCCTGGTCTATGGAGCTCCGTCTCCTGGTTCCCGGAAGCAGAGACCTGCAGGTGTCTTCTAAAAACACTTCTTAGAATCTAGGCTGGTTCCTGAAGTGTCCATACTCTTGGCAGAGACCAAAACTCTGGAAGAGGAAGGAAGTCAGCTTTGGAGCCACTTTGAATCTTTGGGTTCAAAATACTTGGCTGTTTGCTTTGGCTGCCTAGCAAAGAAGAGTGTAAGGCCAATCTGGCAGCCAGCAGGTTGATATTAAGAGATGAGGCTGTGAGCTGACCTGAGAGAGCAGGCTTTGGAGTCGGATACACCTCGCCCTGGGTCTGCGCACTAGCATCGCTAGCTGTGTGACTGAGTGCATCACCTAACCTCTCTGGGCCTCAGGGCCCTTAGAGGAAAATGGGGAGAGAATGATAGTTTCCATCCCAAAGAGGTATTGTGACAATTAAATAGGAAAATAGACATAAAGCACTTAGTGTAATAACCAGCCTACAGTAAGTACTCACTAAATGCCATTTGTTGCTTTTGGGAAAGTATAAATGGAGTGAAGGGAGATGCGTGTTTAGAAGAGAGGAGATGGAAGAGGAGGAGACCAGGCACCTTCCAGACGGAACACTTTCTAAAGCAGGTCCGCTCTCAAGAATCAGAGCGAACGCTCTTCTTGGCCAGGGTGATGATCCAGTGGTGAGCCTGCATCTGCCCCCAGTGATGAACGGGATTCAGAGAGGCCGCTTCTGTCTCCAGGGCACCTTCCTCCTAGAGCAGCAGAGGGAAAGCCGAGCATCGGGAGGACGGGGGCCTTGTCCAGGTCTGGCCTGGCTGGCCAAGCCCCTGCCCGTCTCAGGTTTCTCTTTGGGAGAACGAGGTGAGTAGACTGGCTGGCTTCCCAGGTCCCCCAGGGCTCTCCCTGTACCACCTGTGCAGGTAACAAAAGGTCAGGCTCTGGACCACACACATCTGGTTTTGAACCCAGACCTGCCGCTTCCCAGCTGTCTGACCTTGAATGTATTACTTGCCTCATCTTAAGGTCTTGAAGTTTAAGTAATATAATGTGTGAAAAAGTAAGAAGTGAAAGTGTTAGTCGCTGAGTCGTGTCCAACTCTTTGCTACCCCACAGACTATAGCCCACCAGGCTTCTCTGTCTGCGGGATTCTCCAGGCAAGAATACTGCGGTGGGTGGCTATTCCCTTCTCCAGGGGATCTTCCTGACCCCAGGATTGAACCCGGTCTCCTGCATTGCAGACAGATTCTTTAGTATCAAGTGCTAAACAGTGTCTGTTGTCTGGCTTATAACTGCTCAGCAGATGGAAACTTTTACAACTACCCCTACTCCTGTTACTCTTGCTATTGTTTATGCACCGTCACAGAGCAGTGGGACCCACCCTAATGTCCCCCTGCCCCAACCCATTTTAGGGAACTCTCTAGTACGAGAACCACAAATTGGAGACGGGTCACGCAAGAACCATTCGGTATTGACATTAAATAAAATTCACTGCAGAGTTACCCTAATACATTCTTAATGGTATGCATAATTGTTTCAGAGTTGCACAATAATTAGACATTAATGGTAAGCTAGCCGTGTAAAGGAAAATAATTAGTACATGTAATAATTAGGCAAAGAAGGCGTTTTTGTGATCAGCTGAGAGGAGGGAAGATATTAAAATTGGAGACAAGGATAAGACAGGCAGAAGGATGGCCAGGCCCTGTCCTTTTCCTCCAAAATGAGGAAAATACTTCCTTTTTTCAGATCATATCCGGGCCAAACCCCATTAGCCACCCCTGCCTGTCCCAGGTTCTAATATGAACTCTGACAAACCGCCCAGCCAGGCAGTCTTCAAACCCTGGACTTTATGACGAGAGAAGAAAGAACACATCTCATTGGCCCTGAGAGTCTCTGGGTGCCCAGGTGGGAAGGTACTCCTTTCTCTGTTAGGAGCATCAGTGCCTGAAACAGTGCCCAGAACTCTCAGCAGGTCTCTCGAATAAATGAAGGCATGCTCAGAAACGCCTTTGAGTGAGATGTTTGCAACTGCGAAGTAAGGGAAAGAAAGGGAGGTTGGAGCTGTGAGAGAAGGAGCTAGCAGTGAAACTTCGGGAGGCTTGGGAGCAAAGAGATGAGGAGTATGGGTTCTGAAACTAGACCTCCTGAGCTTAATTCCCTAATTAGCTGTGCCTCACTTTTCTGCCCTATAAACTGGAGACAGTTAGACTGTGATATGAGTTAAATGACTTAATGCAGTTAATACACGTAAAGTGCTCAGCCCAGGGCAGGGTACATGTCAGCTCTAAATAACACCATTTATTAGCGATTTTTATGGCCTTTTCTATAAACATGGGTGTCTTCCCTGCAACTTAGCAGTGGACACATGGGGCCCTTCGTGGAGAGAAGGGACCAGGAGTTGGATCTCTCCCATTCATCCTTTCTTTCAGTGAGCACACGTTTACATTACTGAGCACCTCACATGCCAGGTCATATCCGAGGAGCTAGCAATCCAGCAGGGAACAAGACGGGCAAGGTCCCTGCCCTCTTACAGCTTACAATACAGGAGGAGGAAATAGTTAATAAACATGAATAAAATACACAGTGTATCAGCGCTAAGGGCCATGGAGAAAAATTAAACAGGGAGAGGGATTAAGAAGAGCTGGGTGTGAGCATTAGGGGCACCAGACTAGACAAAAAGACAGGAAATGTCACAATCTTTATGCATCTGCGTGTGTGTATGTGTGTGTGTGTATGTGTGTGCGCATGCTTACTATGTGGATTCTCCATGAGAACGCTTCCAATCCCAGGCCCGCTGGAAGCCGCTTTCTCCCCATGGCCCAGCCTGAGTTTGCTGGGGAATGCGTTGTACTGCTCCAGGGACTTACAGATGGAAAACAAGTGCCAAGCCACCAGCCCAAGGTCACATAGCTTGTGACTGAGCAAGTATTGGGCAGATCACCTGTGTAAAGCTAAGGAAACACATTTGTGAAATGATAATTGTTGACATTTTGGGAGTGCTTCCTGGTCAAAGACCCGGCACACTAGTAACTGCATTGCTCCATTTGTACTTCCTTTAAGGCAGGTGTTCCTATCCCTTTTGCAGATGATGAAACAGAGACCCAGTGAGGTTTACTGACCTTCCAAAGGTCACACAGTAAGCACCCATGTCTGCTTGTGTCTGACTCCAGAGTCTCCCCTATTTACCACTAAAACTGCTGGTTAAAAAAAAAAGAAAGCCACTGTGATGTCTCCAGCGTAAAGTGAGGAATCCGAGTGAGTAATGTATGTAATGGGTAAGAGCACAGGGTCTGAATTCATATTCCCAGGACTTAAACCCTGGCCCACCCACTTACTGACTCAGTGACCTTGAGCGAGCTTCAGAGCTTCTCGGTGCCTCCTCTGTGCTGTAGGTGTAGTAATAGCACCTCATCACGCTACTGTGTGAGCTTTGAATGCGTTAACCCCTGTAAAAGCTCTCGGCATCATGCCCTGCACAGAGTAAGCCTGGCGTGTGTTGGCTGTTATTATCAAGACTCGTAGTCAGGACTCGGTGCCTAGCCCCTCCTTCTGGTGACATAGCCAGCTGACCTGTCAGAGGAGTGTGGGGTGAGCCCAGGCAGGGGAGGGGTGGCCTGGCCGGGGTTTTCTCTGCTGGGGACCCCTTATACAGGCTGGACCTGGGCCTGCAATCTGGTCTCCGGACTGTGGTTGAAGCACCCCCTCTTGAGCAGGTGGGCCCTCCAGCCTCCCCTTCTCAGCACCAGAATGTCACTGAGACCCCCAGTTTGAAGCCTACCACTGTGAAGGGTGAGACAGCTTCATCCTGCAGAGCGGCCAGCCAGCACTGCCAGGGCTGAGATGCTGTGTGCAGCTGCTCTTGTTCCCCACATCTCAGTATCCGGCATGGTGTGGGCAGACGTTCTACCGGTGCCAAATGCCAATACAGCGAGGGAAGGGCTTGTACAACCTAAGTAGCAAGGGGCATGGGCAGCCCCGGAAGTGGGGCGTGAGGCGGGTCAGTGCCTTCCTTGCTGGGCCCAATTCCCCACCAGCCAGCCAGCTACAGAATCAAGGGGGCGTTTGATGTGAGGTCTGAAGCATCACCCGGACCTTTCATGCTGACTCTGGACGTGTGCGGTGGCCCAGGATATGGAGGCAAGATCAGTGAAGGTCTCGGTTTCAAGAAACCTGACCTGCCTCCATGTTCCTCTGCCTCGGAAGTGTTCAGGTGCCAAGCGCATCTGGGTACGGGTCTAGCTCCTCTCCCAGTAGGAGACAATGGTCAGGAAAGAAGATACCGTCGTCCCTCTCAGGGTCATGGCCAGAAACAATATGTTTTCCCCTCCAGGGAAATGGAAGAGTCAGGTGCAAGGGAGCCTGTGTCAGGGGCAAGACCGGTCAGGCTGTTATTTCTCAAGTGCATCGTGTCCTGAAATAGCTCAGAGCCATGGCAGCCCAGCTTTTCCTCCTAAACTGAGATGGGCTGAGGGCACCCCTGCCCTGGCTCTCTGGGCTGGCAGAGTCCTCACGGGGTGACATTTTCTAAGCACAGGGGGCCCTTGGCTGCTCTCCTGGGATGACTGGGCCACTGGGCATCAGCCCCAGGGCTGAGCTTCCAGCCAGAGGCTTGGTTTCCTACACACATGTTAACAGGCAGAAAGGAAAATCTCTGGTGCTGAAGTGTGAACTGGCAATGCTTTTGGACAATCGGTGCAGCCTGATTGAACTCTGGTCACCTATCTTAACTGACTGATCCACAGGGCCTAATGTTTCCTGGAATCTTCCACACTCCCTGAGCATCACATTTATTGCTTCATGATAGCACTTAGCACGCACTATTGTAATTATTTGTTTATATGTCCATAATCCTCTCTTCTAGGCAGCCAGCTCCACAGAGGGAGGTGCTTGTGTTATTCACCTCTGTTTCTGCAGCCCCAGGCTCACTGCCAAGCACTTGGGGCTTGGTGACTGTTTGTGGAACAGGTGTGGGAGGCAGGGAAGGACAAAGGGAGGGAGGCGGGATGCACAGCCTCCGTGGTCAGGGAACCACTTCCAGTGACTTCCCACCTGCCACCTGAAGCTTGGTTAGGGCTATGCTGGCGGTCCTTGCCTATGGACGTGTCCCAGCAACAGCTCATGAATCCCTCTGTGGTTTGAAATCCTGGACTCTGGGCCTCCACCTCGCAGCCCCAGAGCCCTGAAGCATCTGTGAGGTCTGAAGCATCACCTGAACCTTTCACGCTGACTCTGGACATGTGGGGTGACCCAGGATGTGGAGGCAAGATCGGTGAAGGGACGAGCACCACCCAGCGGTCCTCATAGCAGCACCTCCGCCCTCCACTGCCTTCAGGAGGGGGAGCAGGGTAAGGAGGGGGCATGTGCCCACCTGCCCAACAAGCCCTGCATCCCCACTGAGGAGTCTGGAGCTTCCAAGGAAGTAGTAAGGTCCCCACTGGTTTTTCACTGGCACAGAAAAGACGCACCGCCTCTTTCACTGGAAGTACAGAAACACATTTCCAAGATGTTGACCCAGGTGTTATGTTGCCAGAGATTAGAATCCTGGAGATGAAAGTGGAAAGGTCACACAAATACACATACTCTCTTTCTCTCTCTCTCACACACACACACAGACACACACACACACATACACACCCCCAACACACACACACACACACACACACACACACACACACACACTCCCACCAACCTGGCCACCCAGATCGGATGCCAGCTGAGGGCTGATGACACATCAAGGTCCTGGCCTGGAAGCTTCAGTTGGATGGCTGCCTGAAGTTTGTTGGAGAATCAGAGGAAGGCAGCCTGGGAGGGCAGGGCACAGAAAGAGAGAGAAATATGGAACGATCTGGGGGAGTGATCGGGGCCGGCGCATCCTAACTTTAAAGGACTCAGCCGCCCTGTGGTGTGGAATCAGATGGTGGTGCCTGGGCTGGGCCAGGAAGCAGACAGAAAACCACCTTGGAACATACACTGAGTGTCTGACATCATGCACCCAGGTTTGGCTTCATGCACCCACGTCTATCCCCGTGAGACCACTCTCTGCCGGCTACCATGTTGGTTTTCAAGACGGCCTCTGGGCCAGAGGTCTGGGGAGTCCTGGAGCCTTGATTCTTGGGATGGTTGAGCTGTAAGGGGACCTAGAGGCCATGCATTCTAACCCTTTATCCTGCCGGTGGGGAAACTGAGGTTGAGAGGTCAGGCAGTTTCTTTGTGGCCACCTAGTTAATGTGGGCAGGGCCTGATTGGAGCCAGGCCTGTTGATTTGTGGTCCATATTTCATTTGGGGATGATCAGACCTGAGTGTGTGTGCCTATCATCACTATCTCATTGAATCCTCACAATTTCCATATAAAACAGGGATTGTGCTTCTCTATAGATGAGAAAATTGTAGCTCCGAGAGGTCAGGTAACTTGCCTGAAGCCACATAGCTTCTAAGAGCTAAAAACAGAACTTACAGCCAGATCTGACTTCAGAGCCAAAATGTATTTAGCAAATTCTTCCTGTATGCCTGCTGGATACTGTTTTGAGTCTTGTATGTTCCAGATTAACTAATGCTCCTAACTGTCCATAAGATAAATGCTGTTATTATCCCCCTGGTGGCTCAGATGGCAAAGAATCCACCTGCAATGTAGGAGCTCTCTGGGTTCAGTCTCTGGGTTTGGGAGATCCCCTGGAGGAGGGCATGGCAACCCACTCCAGTATTCTGGAGAATCCCCATGGACAGAGGAGCCTGGTGGGTTATATTCCATGGGGTCAGTGGCAAAGAGTGGGATACAACTGGGCGACTAAGCACAGCACAAAGACACAGAGATGCTTAAGTATCTTTGTTACAAAGATACAAAGTAAAGTATCTTCACCAAAATCATACAGCCAGTAACCTAGACTTTCTGACTCAGAAGAACTCACGGTTAGTAGTGTTCGACATACACTCAGTAAACATTTGTTGGATGAATGAATACCGAAGTAACGGCTGCGGAATCTTCAACTGAGCTCTTAGCACAGTGGGTGGGTGGAGGGGCTGGCTGGTCAGCATAATCTGTCCTCTCCCAACCACCACATCCCCTCTCCTCAAAACGCAAATTGAAAACCACTTAGCTGTGCTGGAACTGGCTGGAATCCCGATTTTACTTGACCTCAAGGCAGAGAAGCAAGGCTGTTCTTCCTCTCCTCCTGCCAGTGCCACCCTGCTCATGAATTAAAGATGCTGCCTGTGGCCATGGCTTCGTAATGGCATCGCCTCCTCTGTGTCCATCTCCGGCAAATTAGGGCTGCCTAGAAGCACTCTGGGGCTTCAATGCAACAAATAGTTGGAGACAGAAATGTCTACAGAATGAGTTTTTCAGCTGCCTTGAGACCAGAACACCCATGGCTGTTGCAGTAACTTAAAATTTTTTCTAATCATTGCTTACCCACAGCACTTTCCCGCTATCATCACCGCCATGAAACCTTATATTTAGGCATCTACATTATCCCTCCAGGAGCTCAGAGCCCTGGTTTATCCTGTTGATCACCCTAACAGCTCTGGAAGAGGCAAAACCAGGATGCTCTTTTAGGTCTAATGCAAGAAGGAAACGCCAGCTCTGAAAATAAACAGTAACTCTTCCTATCCAAGGCCTCAGATACTTTAGGGAGTTGATGGTGCCATAGACACAAAACATCATTGGGAACATGTGGGAGACATGTACTCCTCTGAATCTTTACCTTGCCATTAACCAGCTGTGTTACCTTGGGCAAGTCACTCACCCTCTCTGAGCTTCAGTATAGTGAGAAGTTAAGACTAAGGTGATTTCTTCATTAGTATGTGGCAGATATGAGTGGTGAGGAGCATTTTAATCAGAAACTGGGGCTTGAATTCTAACTGTGCCATCTCCTACCTGTGTGACCTTGAACAGTGTTCCATACCTGGCTTATCAGAACCCAAGTTCAAACCAGGGAAACAGAGGGAGATTTAACGGAGGGACCTGGTGACCAGNGTGAGGAGCATTTTAATCAGAAACTGGGGCTTGAATTCTAACTGTGCCATCTCCTACCTGTGTGACCTTGAACAGTGTTCCATACCTGGCTTATTAGAACCCAAGTTCAAACCAGGGAAACAGAGGGAGATTTAACGGAGGGACCTGGTGACCAGATGATGGAGAGGGAGAAGCCAGACTGGGCCAGAGGTAACCAGAGATTATCAGGGAGCCACCACTCTTCGAGGGAGGCTGTTCAGGAGGCCTGCCCTTGGCGTCAGCGGCAGGGAGGTTGTGGTGCCCTGTCTGCAGAGCACATAGCAGAGGAGGAGGAGAAAATACCCTGACTCCTGGCTTCCTCTCACCCTCTAGTCTTCTGCCAGGGCCTCCCATCCGCTGAATCCAGCTGGAAACCAGTTGATACAGGATGCAAGGCATGGATCTGAGGGCCAAAAGGTACAGGATTGGCACGCTCTCCTTGCCTGAGTTTCTTCACCTGTAAAATGACCTACCTCACTGCATTGTTGGGAGGATTACATGAGATAATGCGTGTCAAGTCCTGGGTGGTTTATGCTAACAATCAGTTGATGAGAACTCTATTATTAACAGTTCATTCCTTCGTAGTTGACTCCCTGAAGAAGGAAATAGCAACCTACTCCCATATTCTTGCCTGAAAAATCCCATGGACAGAGGAACCTGGTGGGTTGCAGTTCATGGGGTCACAAGAGTTGGACACAACTGAGTGACTAAACCAGCACCTTTGTAATTGACTAGGGGCGTGTGGTGTGTGGGTATGTGTGCGTGTGTGTGCTGAGTGCTGCGCGTCCCATGGCAGAGGTTATATTTTCAGAATCAAATGAATAGGGGCAACCTCAGGAAAGATCTTTCATTCATTCAATAAACTAAGTAACGGAGCCTGTGCTAGGCCCAAGGAAGACAGAGATGAATAAATTAAATATGAACCAGGTATAAACTGTGGATTAAATGGTAGTTTTTGCAGTCAAATGATTTTTATTATTAATTTTTAAATTATTAGCAAGATGAAGGAGTTTATCCAAAGAGACCCAGACCAGAGTTCATGTTTCCCAGCTCTCCTGCTGATCCTTTTCTTTGTTCTTCTCCTTTTAGTCCACACAGCTCCTAACTTTCCCACCTTGTCTGCTCTCTGGCTTGATGAGCTCTGAGCGTCAAGCCTGAAAATGATTTTTATTATTAATTTTTAAATTATTAGCAAGATGAAGGAGTTTATCCAAAGAGACCCAGACCAGAGTTCATGTTTCCCAGCTCTCCTGCTGATCCTTTTCTTTGTTCTTCTCCTTTTAGTCCACACAGCTCCTAACTTTCCCACCTTGTCTGCTCTCTGGCTTGATGAGCTCTGAGCGTCAAGCCTGAGTTTGGCCTGAGTGGTTCTTTCATATGCAGGCTGTTCTGTTTGTTCCCCGAAGATTGATCCCACACCCTTCTCGGCCTGCTCTGTGCCCTGGGCTGCACCTCCCCGCTCCCCATGCTTCCTTGACATGTGGCATCCGGTTAAGCTACTACCTGGACCAGGAGGCCTGCAGGTGGGAGCACAGAGAGGCTGGGGTATTCCCTCTGCTTCGTCACTGCTCTGGGCCCCACTCCACAATTAGTGCCTGCGCCAGGCAGCCCCTGCTCCCTGGCTCAGCTCTGCATGCTCGCTCCCCTGTCCCTTGGCCCTGGGAATAGTGACAGCCTCTGGCCATTGCTAGTCCCCAGGTACCTCAGCATCCTTTGTTGGTCCAAGTAATCCTGCCCTTAACTCTGTAAATGGTTTTTTAATCAGAGTCTCTGGAACCAGGTGAGATGGGGGCTGGTACCTGCCTAGTCCTCACTGAGCTCCTTTGAATGATCTTGAGGAGATGTTATGTTTTAATGGTAGGGATGAAGGGCCTTTGGGCTTCCCAAGTGACACCAGTGGTAAAGAACCCGCCTGCCAATGCAGGAGATGTAAGAGATGTGGGTTCAATCCCTGGGTCGGGAAGATCCCCTGGAGAAGGAAATGGCAACCCACTCCAGTATTCTTGCCTGGAGAATCCCATGGACAGAGGAGGCTGGCAGGCTATGGTCCATGGGTCTCAAAGAGTCAGACATGACTGAAGCGCCTTAGCACCAACGCACGCATGGAGGTCTTTGTGCCATAGGGCTGTAATACAAAGGAAGTCTTAAAAAAAAATAAAAGCAAATACCAGGGAAATTTTTTTTAGCTGTAGCCTTGGACAACTTACTCAATCCATCTGAGCCTCTTTCCTCAATTGGTTCACAGCATTAAGAATAAGAATAGAGATAAGATGATAAGACTCCTCACATCGTGGAGTCATGATAAAGGCTGAACAAGAAATAAATGAGACAGCTTGTGAAGAGCACTCAGCAGAGTGGCATAGAGCAGGAGCTTAGTCGTGTTAGTTTTCCCTTGTTCCTAGGGACCTGGATCCTGTCTTTTCCCTCCTGGAATTCTGGCTGCTGGGTATGCGAACATGGGGCCTGGCAATGAGTCGGCATCACCAACATGCAGGGTTTGGGGAATAAAGGTGCTTAGATACGAAGATGCTTTCCAGTCTCCCTCCTGGGGCCCGAAGAAGGATGGGGTCAGAATCAGGGGTGCCTGGACTGTGACCTCTCCCCTAGAATAGGAGCCGTGGGATAGGAGTGCCAGGGCAGCCACATGTGGTCACAGAGACAGAGGGGTCTGCTGCCTGGGAGGGGGTCGGGGCACACACACAGCTGCAGGTGGCAATGGGGTGGATCTTCCATGTGGGGACGGAGTGGCAGAGGGCACCGGTGCATGGGAGTCAAGTAGGAGTTGCCGAGCAGAACACACCAGCCCCAAGCAGGACCCACTCGAGGGGCTCTGGCGGCCCCTCCAGCTCACACTTGGGCTGGGGTGTTCAGCAACCAGAGACTGTTTCAGAAACAGGAGAGGGAAGAGGAGGGAGAGCCCAGCACGGGTAGGCTCGAGCGCTGCCAAGCAAGCTGGTACTGGAATTATTTGCAGTCCATATGCCAATTTGCTTTGTCATTGCCTGGCTATTTTTAGAAGCCACTGGCGTATCTAGGAAACCAGAATCTGTTGACTGTGTTTCTTCGGTGTGGGGAGTGTGATTATTTCCCAGAGATGCTGAAGGAATGTGTGAGGTCGGGCAGTGGGAAGACGACCTCTCCTCCCCTCACCAGCCCCTGTCTCCCTCCCCACCCCCCACCTCTACCCCAAGCCAGGACACATGTGCAGATAGTGCCCACGCGGCTGCACATGCTGCCCTTTCCCAGGGTCTGTTATTGCCCACGGTTATGAGTCCAGGTCCAGGTGACCTTTCCCAGATGGAGCACCGAAGGGGAGCAAAGGCCTTGTTTTAGTTCCCAGTTGGCAGGGGCGGCGGGGCCCTCTGCTCCCTCACGCTCCCCGGAGCGTCCCGTCGGCATTGGTCCAGTGGCCTGGGGGCAGAGCTGTCCTCTCGGCTCCCTGCTCCCAAGAAGCAGTAGGAAGCAGAGAGAGGGGGTGGTGGTGTAGACCCACCCTGAGCACCTCCTTTGAACCTTGAAATATTCTCTCCGTCACCTTCCATTCAGGGTGGCTCCTTCAAGGACAGTGTCATTCAACCAGACACTGCCTACATTCCAGGGAAAAGAGTAGCTCTTGTTTCAAATCAGTTTGTGTCCTAACAGTTCAAAGATGCCGTCTCAGGAGGTAGAGGGCACCAGCTCTGGCTGGGTTAATCCTTCCACCAGGCTGTGGCGAAGGGGACTCCAGCATAGGTTTGACTAGAAGGACTTTAAGCTGTGAGACTGTATCTGATAATGTGTCAGTGTGCCCAGCCCGCTCCAGGGACATCGTCTAATCAGGATTAGAGCCACTGTGGCGAGTGGCAAAATGAGACAGAATAAAGTCTGAACCTTTACTGAGGCCTTCCAGGCCTCGTCTGATGAGACCCAGCCTCCTCTCCTAACCCATCCCCTCCCGTGTCCCCTTGTTGCTGAGGCTTTAGCCCTCTGGCCTCTCTCTAGTCCTTGTGCACGCCAGTCTCATTCTTGCCTCAGGACCTTTGCGCTGGCAGCTGCTTCTGTCTTCCCCAGATCTGTGCAGGGCTGCCTCTTCTCCTCATTCAGGTCTTGTCCATCATTCAGGCAAATATCACATCCTTGGAGAAGTCATCTCTGAGCACCGCCCCCCAGTGAGCCCACCATCAGCCTGTATTTGGCCCATTGCCCTCTTGTAATTCATTCATAGCACCTATTACTCCCAGTGTTGTGCTGTGCTAAGTCACTTCAGTCGTGTCTGACTCTGTGACTCCAGGAACTGTAGCTCACCAGGCTCCTCTGTCCATGGGATTCTCCAGGCAAGAATACTGGAGTGAGAAGAGAATTCACCTGCCGTGTCCCTTCCCAAGGTCATTAAAGGATTAGATAAGACTTTGCGTGCCACAACTTCCCTGGTGGCTCAGACAGTAAAGAATCTGCTTGTAATGCAGGAGACCCCAGTTTGAACCCTGGGTCAGGAATATCCCTGGGAGAAGGAAATGGAAACACACTCCAGTATTCTTGCCGGAGAATTCCATAGACAGAGCCTAGTGGGCTGGTCCATGGGGTGGCAAAGAGTCGTACATGTCCGAGCAACAAACACTTTTGCGTCCCAGAGGCCTTTGTGCAGAGAAACACCAGTGTGAGCACTCCTCTTCCCTCTCCTGCAGGGACCTCCCCAGCCCCCCACGGGTGTGTCTGCTGCCTTCGAGGCAACCAGGCATTTTCTCACAACCCCTCCTTCAACCAGGTTAGACCCCATCATCTGGCCTCAGTTCTGCTCTGTCATCATCTGAATTAACAACAGTGAACATTTACTGAGCATTTCTTAGGTGCCAGGAGCTATTCTAAGCACTCTGCATAGATTAACTCAATCATGACAGCTTCCCTAGGAGGCGGGTACCTTTATGTAGATGAGCCTGCAGTCTGTGAATAAAGACAGTGTTATTTCATTTCCAGTTTAGTTGCGTTTGTATTTCTTGTTCTCTCGTTATGGTACTAGCTTGGACTTTGAATACAGTGTTGAGTGAAGCGTTGATTAGAAATGGTGCAGGCAGGTATCCTTGCCTTGTTACCAGTGTAAGGACGTCCAGTCTTCCGCATTAAGACCTGGATCCCGTCTTTGACAGTTAAGTATGATGTTACTGTAGGTTTCTTATAGTTGCTTTTTTTTTCTTCCCCAGCTGAGGATGTTTGCTGAGAGTTTAAAAAAAATCATAAATGGGTATTATGTTAAAAGTTCTTTATGTATCTATTGAGATGATCATATGGGCTTCCTTTTTTAGTTTATTGGTATGGTGAATTATACTGAAGAGTTTGTGTAGACTTGATATTATTTCTTTCCTAAATGTTTGGTAGAATTTATCAGTGAAGCCATCTGTACCTGAAATTTTATTTGTGGAAATATTTTAAATTAAGAGTTTGATTTATTTAATAAATATAAAAGTCTATTCAGGTTATCTTTTTCTTCTTAACTGAGTTTTAAGAATCTGTTAGTTCATGTCTTTCAAGGAATGTCTCTATTTCATCTAAATTTTTGAATTTTGGAGCAGGAAGTTATTTATAATATTCTCTTATCTTTTCCAGTGTGCAGAAGCTGTAGTAAAGTTCAGTCTTTTGTGCCTAATATTGATGATTTCTTCTAGTCCTCATCAGTCTGATGGTTTTTCAATTATATTCATCTTTGTAAAGAAAGAGCTTTTAGTTTCATTGAAACTGATTTTGCTATTGCTTTCTATTTCGTTGATTTATGTTCTTTACTGGTTTCTTTTTTCTGTTTACTTTGGTTTTGTCTTATTTCTCTCTAGATTCTTACGTGGAAGCTGAGATCATTAATTTGAGACTTTTCTCTCTCTTTTTTTAGCATAAACATTTAATGCTATAAATTTCCCTCTAAGCGCTGCTTTAGCTACTGCATACCACAAAGTTCGGTGTGTTGTGTTCATTTTTATTCAGTTCAGAATTTTCTAATTTCCCTTATAATTTTTTTTTTCTTTGGCCTGTGGGTTATTTAGAAGTGTATTGTTTAATCTCCTAATATTTGAAGATTTTCCAGATATCTTTTTTTTTAGTTTCTAGTTTAATTCTATTATGCCAAAGAAAAGACTTTGTATGATTTCAGTCCTTTACAGTATACTGAGATTTGTTTTGTGGCCCAGAATACGGTCTGTCTTGGTAAGTGATGTACGCGTATCTGAAGGCAGTGTGTATTGTGCTGTCATTGGGTGGAATGTTCTAAATTATGTCTAAATTAAGTTTGATGGGATTTAGTCTCTTACATCCCTACTGACTGTCTTTACTTTTTCTATCAATTACTGAGAGAAGAATGTTTTAATTTCCAATTACAGGAGAGGATTTATCTATTTCACCTTTTATGTATCAATTTTTTCTTTTATCATCTATTTTGAAGGGTTTTTATATCCTTTTGATGAATTTACTCTTTTATCATTATAAAGTATCCCTCTTTATCTCTGGTAATAGTCCTTGTTCTAAAGTCTACTTTGTGTGATATCATCACCCCAGTTTTGTTTTGATCAGTGTTTGCTTGGTATATTTTTTCTATCCTTTTACCTTTAACCAACCTGTGTCTTCATGTTTAAACTGTGTTTCTTATAGATAGCACACAGTTGTCTTGATTTTTTTAATCCAGTATGACAGTCTCTGTTTTTTAATGAAAGTTTGCAGGCCATTTTTATTTAATGCAATTATTGATTTGGTTGAATTTCAATATGGTATCTTGCTATTTGCTTTCTAATTATCCCATCTGTACTTCATTTCTGTTTTCTTCTTTCTCTGCCTTATTATGTATTAATTGAATATTTTTATGATTCCATTTCATCTCCAGTGCTGGTTTACTAGCCATGTCTCTGTTTTATTTTTAGTGATTGCTTTATGGTTTATAATATAGTTTATTATAAATGTAAATACATTTTATTGATTTTAACATATCAAAGTCTATCTTAAAATAATACACCACTTCACATATAGTGTGAAGAATCTTATGGCTATGTATCTGATTTTCTGACTCTTTGTGATGTCATTGCCATACATTTTACTTCTACGTTTTATAAACTCCATAATACAGTGAAAAATTTTTGCTCTAAACAGGCAAAATTTTTAAAGAGATTTCAAGATGAGTAAAAAGGTATTTCAATTTACCCACGTAACTACTATCCTCAGTGCTTTTCACTCCCTTGTGCAGATCCAGATTTCCATCCAGTATCATTTTTGTTTATCCTGAGGAACTTCCTTTAACATTTCTTATAGGCAGGATTGCTGACAATGAATTGGCTCGGCTTTAATCTGAAAAGTATTTATTCTGCTTTCATTTTGAAGGATATTTTTGCTGAATATAAAATTCCAGGTTGACAGTTTTTCTTTTCAGTGCTTACAGATGTCACTGTCTTCTTGTTTGCATCTCCATGACAAGCGGTCTGCTACTTTGCCTTTGTTATTCTCTTTATCATTGGTTTTCAGCAATGTGGTTATGCTGTGCCTTGGTGTAGTTTTTTTGTTTGTTGTTTTTTTACAGGTACTCTGCTGTGAGATCAATGAGCCTCTTGGATCAGTGAGTTTACAGGTTTCATGACATTAAAAAAATTTTTGACCGGTTCTTCAAATATTTTTTCTCTGCTCCCTTTCTTTCTGGAGGGATTCTATTTACACATATGTTAGATCACTTGATGTTGTCCTATGGGTCACTGATGTTATGTTTTTTTTTTTTTTTTTTTTTTTAGTCATTTTTCTCTCTGCTTTATTTTAGAAAATTTCTATTGTTATGTCTTCAAATTCACTGACTTTCTGATGTGTCTGTTTGGCTGTTAATCTCATTAATTATATTTTTCATTTTAGTATTGTATTTTTTTCATTTTTAGGAATTTCATTGTATCATTTTTATACCTTCCAATTTTATCCTCAACATGTTCATATTTTCTTAAACATTCCTAAGCATGTGCAGTATATTTGTTCAGTCAGTTCAGTTCAGTTCAGTAGTTCAGTCGTGTCTGACTCTTTGTGACCCCATGAATCGCAGCACACCAGGCCTCCCTGTCCATCACCAACTCAGTTCACTCAGACTCA
>SJYX01016368.1:0-186466 GCA_006410675.1 Oreotragus oreotragus | reverse complement strand
AGCAGCAGCAGCAGCATCTGCATATCTGAGGTTATTGATATTTCTCCCAGCAATCTTGATTCCAGCTTGTGTTTCTTCCAGTCCAGTGTTTCTCATGATGTACTGTGCATATAAGTTAAATAAGCAGGGTGACAATATACAGCCTTGACGTACTCCTTTTCCTATTTGAAACCAGTCTTTTGTTCCATGTCCAATTCTAACTGTTGCTTCCTGACCTGCATACAGATTTCTCAAGAGGCAGGTCAGGTGGTCTGGTATTCCCATGCAGTATATTCGTTACAGTAGTTTTAATATTCTTGTATGCTATTTCATCGTCTCTGTCATTTCTGAGTCATTTTCTGCTGATCAGTTTTTCTCCTGGTTATTGATCATTTTTTCTGCTTTTTTGATTGCCTGGGATTTTAATGGCTTGTTTATTAGTTTCCAGATATTGTGGATTTTACTTCATCTGGTGATTCTTTTCTTTTCTTTTTATGTTCTTTAAATGGTGTTGGACTTTATTCTGACACGAAGTTTAGTTACTTGTGATCAGTTTGATCCTTCCAAGGCGTGTTTTTAAACTCTCTTAGGAGCTCAGTTGGTAAAGAATCAGCCTGCAATGCAGGAGACCCTGGTTTGATTCCTGGGTTGGGAAGATCTGCTGGTGAAAAGCTAGGCTACCCACTCCAGTATTCTTGCACTTCCTTTGTGGCTCAGCTGGTAAAGAATCCACTTGCAATGCAGGAGACCTGGTTTCAATCCCTGGACTGGGAAGATCCCCTGGAGAAGGGAAAAGCTACCCACTCTAGTATTCTGGTCTGGAGAATTCCATGGACTGTTTATTTATATAGTCCATGGAGTCACAAAGAGTTGGACACAAATGAGTGACTTTCCCTTGTACTTCACTTAGGATGAGTCGAGAGCTCACCACTTTCTGAGGACCCTATCTGACACCTTGTGCATTTATTAAACGGTCTGATCACTCTGACTCATGGGAACACAAACGCTGTCCAGCCCCATTCAGCTGGAAATTGTTTGGCCTGATTTTTTGTGATGATTCTTTCCCTAGCCTCATTGAATTTGAGTCCCTGCATGTGCAAGTCAGTATTTAGCCAAAGATTTAAGAGGATCCTTTTCATATTTCTAGAGCTCTTTCTGCTCTGAAAACTCTAGCTGCCTCAGTTTCCTTAGACTCTGAGAGACTGGCCTCTGTTTGGGTTCCGATTCCCTGGACTGCAGCCTAAGAACTGCGTTCAGGCAGTAAGGTGGGGAAATTATAGCCCTAACCCCACCCCTGTTTGGTTCCTTTCTCTCAGAGAATCCTGTACTGCCTGTTGCCTAATGTCTGGAATTATTTGATTCGTATATTTTATATGATTTTCTAGCTGTTTAAGATAGGAAGGTAAATCCAGTCGCTGTCACTCTATTATGGCTGTATGTACCTTCATTATGTTTGTTTTAAAGGTAAGGACTTATGTTTACCAAAGGAGAAAGGTAGACAGGAAGGATCAATTAGGAGTTTGGGATTAACATACACACATTACTATTTATAAAAAAGATAACCAACAAGGACCTTTTGTATAGCACAGGGAACTGTACTCAATATTCTGTAATAACCTAGAGGGGGAAAGAATCTGAAAAGGAAGGGATATTGTAATTGTATAACTAATCACTTTTGCTGTATACCTGAAACTAACACAACATTGTATATACTCCAATATAAAATAAAATTAAACAAAAATAAATAAATAAAAAGATAAGGAATCTGAGACACAGAGAAATTTAACAACTTTCCCAAGATAACATTATGCTTCGGTGACAGATCCCGGATTTGAGTCCAGGTCAGAAAAGACCATGATGCTGGGAAAGATTGAAGGCAAAAGGAGAAGAGGGCAAGAAGGGAATGAGATTGTTAGAGAGCACCATGGACTCAACAGACATGAATTTGAGCAGACTTCTGGAGACAGTGGAAGACAGAGGAGCCTGGTGTGCTGCGGTTCATAGGGTCACAAAGAGCTGGACACAGCTTAGTGACTGAACAACGGCAGCAGTCTCCAGTAAACTGTCAGCTCCTGGGGGCAAGTACCTTGCCTGTCTTGTTCACTGCTGTGTACTAGGCACCTAGAACAGCACTTGATACACAGAGTTTCACATGTTGTTAAATAAAATTAATAACTGATGGACCAGTCTGGGGCTGAATGAAGCACTCCCCAGGAGGGAGAGAGAAGTTGGCTTCTGTTATACCCAGGCAGTGTTTATGTAATACCACCTGAATGGCCCAAGATGATTATCAGGTCCTGGGATCTCCAAGCCCCAGTAAATACTTCTTCACCTACCTTTGCAGGCACCGTGCATATACTCCTGTGTGTAAGCAGCAGCTGTTGTTCAGATTTGCTGTCTGGCTCCTGAATTGAAACATATCATTTTAATCATGCACTTTTAAGCCAGGAAGCCAACTGCACTTTAAAAAATCAAATTCCTTTCTCCAGCGGTGTCCATGGGAAAGATTTGACTTCTTCTTTGCTTTTGTCCAGTGTATAAATCCTGGATGAGTGAGACCCCACCTTGATCTGAGTTAGGCCACATCAACAAAAAAAAGATCATCTGGCGTACCACACCTTCCTCCAAATACCCTACATTTTGGGCGAAAGTGGAGCCAGAGAATTCAAAGAGAGCCAGAATTCTCTCTCAGTGGTCCCCTTATCCAGAACTTTCAGATGATGACAGAGCAAGTGATTGAAAATTATGTGCCATTTCCACATCTGCGTAATTTTGCATTTTTATTTCATGGTCAGATAAACTCATTTGGATTCTCTCTCTCCTTCTCTTTCCCCCCTACTTTTGCTTTTGTTGTTTTATAAAGGTCTGGCTCAGCCTGGAAAGATGACCAGTTCTTCTGGTCTTTGTTTCTGCAGGGAAAATGGGTTCTTCTCAGAAGACCTCCAGGCTGGTCCTGACCCAGCCTCCTAGAATTCATTCCTTTGCTTCATAACTTCAGCACTGCGACCTGGGTGATGTTCTGGTCAGCTGAGGTCTGTGCCCAGCTGGGGCTCACGGAGGATGTGGAGAGGGTGGGAGACTGCTTGTCAGGAAGTTTTCAAGTGGACAGGTTGTCAGGCCGCCCTGCAGACAAGTGTCTCCTCGGGGACCAAGCTGCTGTCACTGTGGGTAATTGGATTCCTGCTCCCCGACAGGACAGACTCCAGTGACCTTTAGGATTAATTGCTCCACTCGACCTCAGCTGCCTTCTCTGGCTGGCTGTCTTCCCCCAGTCTTGATCACAAAGCCCCAGAGGCTCAGAGTTGGGCGCTGGGCATTGGGACAGGAGTATGAGCCGGAGACCTCTTGATCTGAGCCTTGAGAGATGTCCCACAAGCCCTGGCAGAGGCGTCCGGAGAGGATGCTGTGCTTCACTCTTAAAGCAAGGTTTGTTCCTCATCATAGACCTTCCCAAGGTGGGATCCCTGGGTGGAGAAGATCCCCTGGAGTAGGAAACGGCAGCTCACTCCAGTAGTCCTGCCTGGGAAATTCCATGGACAGAGAAGCCTGGCAGGCTACAGTCCATGGGGTCGCAAAGAATGGGACATGACTGAGCACGCACACCTTCTTTCAGTTCATGGTGTGGAGTCAACAGTCATTCTCAAGAGGAATGCCACGCTGTCGACCTCCTCTCTTCCCAGGAGAAAATGATTCTTAGGGTTTGGGAACTTTTTGTGGTGAAATCTGTGCCTGGGACTCGTGGATCACTGAAAATCCATCCTGCTGTGCTTATTCACCAGAAGCTAGAGCCTAAGATGGAGAGACAGCAGGAGCTGTGGTGGCCACATCCTTGATGGCGCTGAGCGTCTGTGAGTACTCGTAATAGCTCGGGTTGAGTACTCAGCCCTGCATAACCTCATCTAATCCTCCCAGCAACCCTGTGAGGGATGTGAGGTTTTGATCCCTACCTCCCAAAGGGGAAAACTGGGCTGCAGGGTGTTAACAGCAGAGGCTGCACAGCGGCTCCCTGGCACTCCTTCAAGGCAGTTGTCGGTTAGCAGAGCCAGCGCTTCAGCCACTCTCTCTTTGAAGGTCTCGACAATACGACTTTTCCTTTTCTTTCTGGGGCTGGCAGCGGTGGTGGCACTAAGGTCCTGTAGTCTTCCACGCATCTGGCACAGAAAAGAATGTGCTCCCGTGTAGTTTTCCTGCAAATCACGTGGCAGTTATATTGAAGAGCCTTTTGCTTTTCTTGGTACTGTTTGTTAGTTCTATCTCCTTTCTCCTGCTGATCAATAATCCATCAAATGGCAAATACACATTACCTGAACTCAACATGCCTTAGTCAATAGTGGAGGCCAGCACTGTGTCCCTTTAACAGGCTCCTCCCTCAGGCTCCTACAGTTGGGGATGGCAGTGTGCCATTATGAGACTTTCCTGGAAAGCCTGATTGGCCAGTCACTTGCTTCCTCTGCCACCTCTCCATCCCCCAGATGGCAATGGATGTTGCCATGACAACATGATGGGAGGCAATCACACCTATTGTGGGACAGGAAAGTTGACTTGCATGAAAGAGTATTTGTGGTGCCGGAGAGAGGACCTATTTGTGCCCATGAAGAAAGGAAGTTAATTCAGGACTGAGGAGCCCGCCTTTTGAATGTTCAATCCCCTGACTGATGCCTGTGGAAACTTTATTACTTGCCAGGTCACATTATTTGCCTACCGACAGAGTCTTACCCAAAAAAGGCATAGGACGAGTGCTTTAGATTTGTTTTGAACCAAAACTTTGCCTCAAGGATGAGAAACTCCTTGTTGCTGCGGTTTTTAATTCCTTGCTTGTCTTCCCTCCTTCTTCTTCTTTTCTGTGCTCACAAAAGCACAACCTGCGAAAAGTTGGGAAAACAATGGATGGTATTTCTATAACATAAGAGAAGAGTTTTGATTTCTTTATTTCTGAGACCAAAAAAAAAAAAAAGTGTTGAATTAAGTCAAAGGCTCAAACGAAACCATTGTCAAATCAGAGAGTCATTGGAACACAGGTGTGAGCTGAAATTGGGTGGGTATGAGCTGAAGTTGGGTGGGTGCCAGGAGCCTGGGTAGGGAGTAGGAAAGAGTCAGTTGGCAAGGGGACAGTGGGGATCAGGGGAGCTGGGCTCAGAGCCAGGAGACCTAACTTTGCATTTCAGTTCTGCTGGGGCTGCGAGTGTGGTTAAGAGTAAGTATTCTAGAGTCTGACTCCTGGGTTCCATCCCTGGCTCTGACACCAGCTTACCAGTATAAACTTGGGCAAGTTAACCTAATATTTATTTGCATCAGTCTGGGCTGAAAGAGGATTAGATGAGCTAACTACAGATATGCCAATGAGTGTTTGTTTTTATTTTTGCTCTGCAGTTTGAACAAGTTATCTTACCTCTCTGAGCCCTGACTTATTCATTAGTAACATGGGAATTATATTTGCCTCACAGGCAAATATTTTTGAGGATTAAATAAGCTATTGTGTCAGAGAGCATCCATCTGCTGATTCTGTGCATGCAATAGGTGCTAAATAAATGTCAGTCAAACATTGATCTGTTATGCTAAAGGAAGAAGGGAGTAGAGGAGACCTGAAACTCTCAGCTATCCATTCTTCTGTCCCATCTCACACAAACATACACCTTTAAAATGCCTCTGGCAGGCAATTCTTCATTTTCCCCTCCTGAATCATCAGGTATTTGCTGAGTGCTGGGCTGGGTGCTGTGGAGAGTTTAAAACTGCAGAGAGCGTGTCCCGCCTTAAGGTGCTTTCAGGGCAGCCGAGGGGAAGGAACCGTGTAGGTAAGACCATGCCATGTTCCCTGTGCACTGTGGAGCCCCCTGCGCTGTGAACAGTGCACAGCCCATGATAGATATTCTACGTGTGGAATAAATGAATGAGTGGATTTCAAGTAGAATGACAATGAGGTAAGACAGGCAGTGTGTGCCAGAGGCATCATGGAGGGGCAGCATCCAATGAGTGCTAGAGTGGTTAGAGAGGCAGAGGGAGGAACCGGGATGTAAGCAGAGTGGGCAGAACACCCGCGCCTACTTGTCTTCTTCAGATCTCTGTGAATGAGCGCCGGGTCCCTAGAGGCCAGGGCTCTGAGCTCCCCCACCTTCGGTGCCCTGGCCCACCCTGAACCCAGTTAGGCATCCTTACCCTTGCCAAGCCTACAGCTGCACACCAGGGACCCCAAAACTTAGCTACGTAAAACAGTAAACATTTATTACCTCACATTCTCTGTGGGTTGAGGATGCAGATACAGCTTAGTTGAGTGCCTCTGGCCTCAGGACTCACAGGGTGACAGTCAGCCAGAGCTGCAGGCATCTGAAATCTGACTCAGGCAGTTACTGGCCCATCTCAGTCCCTTCCCATGTGTCCTGCCTCTGGACGTGGCAACTGGTTCCCCCAAGACAAATGATCTAAGAGAGAGAGAAAAAACCCCAGATGGATAGCATAGTCTGTTTATAAGCTTGGAAGTGAGATCTTGTCACTTCTGTTATGTTCTCTTAGTTAGAAGCGAGGCTCATCAAGTCTAACCCATGCACAAAGGAGGCACACGCAGTGTGAATAAAAGGAGGCAGGGGCCGCTGGGGGCCGGCTCAGAGGCTGCCAAACATAGGATGTGGGGTGCTTTGCTTCCAAGCCCGACAACCAGAAAGGAGAATCCCAACATGCTGGACCAAAGGGCCTTTTCACATGTGTTTTGTTTGTTATTTTGCACATACATAAAGGAAATGCCACCTTCTAGGTCTTCCGAGTCTGAGAACAACATCTGGAACTTCCTGAGCACACCCCAGTGACAAGTTTGTTCCCTTGTAGAGAAAGATTCCATTCATCAGTCTTTACTGACCACTGCGAAGTGTGGTGGGTACCATGACGGATGGCTGAGTACAAGGGAACAGGAGCCAGCATCAGGGAGGGGGAGAGCAGAGAGGGAACGAGTCGAGGATGTCAACCCATAGATGAATTAAACTGCCCTGACGGACAGGGAGATGTTAGCCAGGAGTTGGGAGTGGACATTTCAGGTGGTAGCTCAGTGGCTTCCCAGGTGGCTCAGACAGTAAAGAATCTGTCTCCTGCAATGCAGGAGACCCAGGTGTGATCCCTGGGTTGGGAAGATACCCTGGAGAAGGGAATGGCAACCAACTCCAGTATTCTTGTCTGGAGAATTCCATGGACAGAGGAGCCTGGTGGGCTACAGTTCACGGGGTTGCAAAGAGTTGGGTATGACTGAGCAACTAATACACACTGGTCAGAGGAAGCAGAAGTTCAGAGGGAAGAAAAGCATCATGGCTGGGGGTTGACAAGCTCTGGGGTTGTTGGGGAGAATGGCAGGGCTCAGGGCTTTAGAAGCACAAGTACCTGGCAGTTAGGTATGCAGCTGATTCTCTAGTTCCCTTTGGATCCATCTTGATGGCCTTGGTCAGACTGGTTGAAGGAGCTGGATGCCCTGAGCACAGGTAGATCTGGAATAAGGAAGAGATGAATGGTCAGCAGGATCTCATATGCCCCAAGCCCGGCAGCTTGGATGAGGGACTGTTTCTGAGTCTGGGGCAGGGCCGAGAAGCAAGGTGCAGGGAACAGCATCCTGAGAGAGAACCAGGTCAAGGCTGGGGCAACTTTCACAAACCAAATCATGAGCTTGGTTTGATAAGACTGGAAAAGATGGATGTTTGTTCAGGTTACAGTGATATGCTAAGTGTCACAAGCCACCAGTAGATGACCAACTGCCAAATAAGGGATGCTGACACTAAGTCAGGTAAGGTCAGAGAGGCTGAGGCTCTCCCTCCCAGAGTGGTACTGCCTGTGGGCCTTATTGCAAGGCGGGGTGCCTGCTGGGTGTGTGCCGTGTCCTGAGCAGTACAGGCGTTCAGGTGTGCTCACCACCACAGGTGCCAGCTCAGAGGAACTGATAGGGTGGGCTCCAGACCCCACATGCACTTCAGAGCAGGGACTTCCATGTCTTGTCACCACCTGCTCATCTAGCTTGACAGTTGTCTCTTAAACTAATGAATGTAGGAAAGGAGAAGTAGCATCCGCCCCAGGCATAGCCACTTGAGTACAGGGCTCCCGTGGCTGCTTCTGGGCTCATAGCCCTGAGAACACAGAACTTGGAGTGGAGAGAAACCTGGGCTTCCCCTGGTTCTCTGGGCTTCCCAGGTCATGTTAATGGTAAAGAGCCCACCTGCCAATGTTGGAGACATAAGAGATGCAGGTTTGATCCCTGGGTTGGGAAGATCGCCTGGAGATGCGAGTGGTCGGGAAGATCCCCTGGAGATGCGAATGGCAATCCACTGCAGTATTCTTGCCTGGAGAATCCCATGGACAGGGGAGCCTGGCGGGCTACAGTCCACACGGTTGCAAAGAGTCGGACACGACTGAAGCGACTTAGCACAGTATGCACAGTAACAACTGCGGACAACTCGTGACTGAGCTTCGGGGTCCTCATCGGTAAAGCCAGGGGGCCTCGGAAAGTGCTCCTCCACTCTGGCTGTTTATGAGCGCTGGCCAGGGAGCTTTCTGAAGTGGATGACACGCCAGCCTCCCTGTGATGGAGTCAGCTTTAAGGGCCTGGGCCAAGGCCAGGGCATCTCCGTTCCTTTCAGCGGACCTGGAATCTGACTTGACGCCGGGGCTCTTGAAGCACTGCCAGTTTCCTGTTTGACTGCCAGAGGGCTGCACAGCACAGGCACCTGGGCCTGACGCACACCCTCCCTGCCTCCTGAGGCAGGATCTCCAGGTCGAGGTGAGGCCCAGGGCTCTGCATTTAACAGTCTCCTTGGACATCTCTGATGCTTCAGGTGCACAGAAGCTTGGGAAACACAGGGTGTCCTTACCCAGTTCTGGATCAAGAAAACTTGAATGTGTCCATTCTGTCATTGCTAGGAGTCCTTGAGAAAGGCGCTGGTTCCCTCCGTCCTCACATCAAAGAGAATTACAGCAATTCACCACCGGGTTGTGATATCAACAGAGATCGAGTGGTATTGCTGTTTTTGTGATTTTCCTGCTGCCTGAGTGTTCCAGGTACAGGTTTCTACATCGGTGTATCCTGCTCCACGTCTCTTTGGGTGAAGCCCCCAGCCCCCCGCACCACGTGGCCACAGATGCTTAATCAAAGGACGTGGATGGGGAGAATGAAGGCCCCGGGCCGCTCTGGAGTGTGCCTGCTTCAGAAATACACTGGAAGAACGAGACCGCGCAGTTTCTAAATCAGTCATTTGGGCCAGTTTAGCGTGAAAGGCTCTGATGAGCCGGGACTGAGTCATCCACTCTCGGTGTGCTGGGGAGGCACACGGCAGAGGTCCCTGAGAATGCCGTGAACTTCCGGCACGAATAACGCTGCCCGCCTCCCCTCTGTCGCCAACAGGACAGCCCTCTCTGCAGGTGCCGGCCTGAGCGGCCAAGGCAGAGGGACAAGGCCACAAGGGTGGGCTGAGTGTGTGTCCCAAGTCTGCCTCCCACAGCCAAGCCCCCATCCGCTCCCCCTAAGCTGTGTGAGGTCACCATGGTGACTTCCTGTCTCCGGTATGTCAGGGCTCCATCAGAGCCAACTGGCGGCAGGTGCAGATAAGGGTCTCTAAGCAGGGGCGGCTGTCAGATGACCTGTGGCCACCAAGCACAGCATCGATTCTCGCCTATGCTGGGGCCCGCAGAGGACGAGGGAGGCTGGGGGAGGAGGGAGCCCTTTCTATATTTAGCTCCCACTCTGGTACATCCTGGTGGACAGCTTTGAAAGAGGCTGACTTCCAGCCCAGCATGGGAAGTTTTAACATTCCTCAATTAGGCACACTCTATGTGGGGTTGTGTTTTGAGAGGGTTTTTTAAAATATAGATAAAAAGGAAAGCAAGAGGGAAGAGAACAACAAAGCTAAGTTGATTTAGAGCAACAGGGGAAACTGGCCCTAAACATCTCCATCCAGCAATCTACACGCCCATCCCTGGACCCACTGGATATTAGAGGAGGGGTGGCTGGGGCAGGCATTGGAACAAAAGCATCGGAGAAAGGGATTCTCTGGATTGCTGAGCAGTTTGGCCCCTGAGGTGCTGTCCAGAGCAAAGACAGAACACCTGAGTATTTGCCCAGGGCCCTAGATCATGCTTCCACGTGGCGCTGGGGGTAAAGAATCTGCCTGCCAATGCAGGAGACGCAGGTTTGATCCTTGGTTCGGGAAGATCCCCTGGAGTAAGAAATGGCAACCCACTCCAGTATTCTTGCCTGTAGAATCCCTTGGACAGAGGAGCCTGGAGGGCTACAGTCCATGGGGTTGCACAGAGTCAGAGTCAGACACAAATGAGCTAATCATGGCCCTTTGGAGGGGCTTTTGTTTGGGAAGGGCTACAAGAGGAAACTGGGTCACTGGAAATTCCAGCTCATGGCCTGGCGGCCTGGGGTTTGCTCTAAGCTCCCCCTCTCTCCTCCAAAGCTCTCCGAGACTCATGAAAGGGATGCAGCACAGTAGGGGAGCCAGAGCGCTCACAAATTGTCTATTTGCCTGAACTCACCAGGTAATTGCATGTCCCTCGCTTTGCTTTGCTTCAGCTGCTCAGGCTGTGGCCCGTTCAGCGGCCTGAAGTAAGCTCCTTCTGCCTGGGGCCTTGTAGGGAGATGAGCACAGGAGAGATTGAGGCTGTGGTCCCTTGAGGTTCCTGAGCTCCCAGGAACACAGGGAGGAGGACAGGAGGCCAGGCCTGGAGATCAGATGCTGGTGCAAATGAGTGTCGTGTGTACTAGTGCAGGGCCTGTGGGAGGATCAGTCAGGGGGCCTGGGGAACCGGGACTGCAGCAGGACACCCACCTGGTTCTGACCTGGCACCTTCCCTTCCCCAGCCAGGCTTGTGTGGGCAGTACCTAGCCGACCTGGCATCTTCAGGGATGTCAGCAATGCCAGGTGAGGTGTTCCACCCCAAGTTCATTGTCGTTGCTCTCCAGTCTCTCAGTCGCGTCCGAGTCTCTACTACCCCATGGGCTGCATCACGCCAGGCCTTTCTGTCCCTCACCATCTCCCAGAGTTCGCCCAAGTTCATGTACTAGTCATCATTGTTCAAGTTTTGCTTGAATGTGATATCAATCACAAATGACCCTGTTGCTTAACGATCAACTTAAAAGACATATCAGACATCAGTTGCTTCTCCCCTGGAGCCTTCACTCTGTCACTCTGAGCTTTGAAGAGAAGGGCCCTCAGAGGCCTCAGTCACAGCTGGCCGGGGATGTACCGAGTGTGTGCCGTCTCCAGGCAGCTGGGCTTTAGGTGAACTGGGATGTGTGGAACATCTTCCTCCCCCCGCTGCATTCACGAACGTAGCCCTGGTCTGATGGTCACCAGACACTCAGAGACAGTGAACAAGTCTGAGTGTATGTCACAGCCTGAAGCCAAAGAGAAAGGGTCCTACCTCCCTCTGCAGCAGCCCTGCCCAGCCCCAAGGCATATCACATACAGGAATTCCTTCTGACCTTTAGGGATCTGTTTTTGAGCTTCTGCAAGACTGCAGAAGTATGCAGACATACTTAAGTATGTCTAGCTCGCCAGGCTCCTCTGTCCGTGGGGATTCTCCAAGAAAGAATACTGGAGTGGGTTGCCATGCCCTCCTGCAGGGGATCTTTCCAACCCAGGGATCAAACCCGGGTCTCCTGGATTGCTGGCAGGTTCTTCACAGTCTGAGCCACCAGAGAAGCCCAATATATGTGTATAAGCATTTAAGCATATATGTGAATATGTTTATTATGAATCTATATTTCTGTGTATAAGCAATTATGTATCTTTAACAAATTTATTGAACGCTATTGGGGAAGCACTATGTATGCTACTGTCTAAAGTGCATTGAAAATGGGCCGGGACGTATGTGAAGCTCATATGAAGATAATTATGTTATTTGCTGACCACTAGTAGAGTCCAGGCAGAGAAGGCAGTGGCACCCCACTCCAGTACTCTTGCCTGGAAAATCCCATGGATGGAGGAGCCTAGTACGCTGCAGTCCATGAGGTCACTAAAAGTCGGATAAGACTGATTTCACTTTCACTTTCACTTTCATGCACTGGAGAAGGAAATGGCAACCCACTCCAGTGTTCTTGCCTGGAGAATCCCAGGGACGGGGGAGCCTGGTGCGCTGCCATCTATGGGGTCACACAGAGTCGGACACGACTGAAGTGACTTAGCAGCAGCAGCAGCAGTAGAGTCCAGGCGTTGTATTAGGTGCTTGACACCAGTGCCTTCCATTCACGCCTCATGACAGTCTTAAAGTGTTAACTCCATTTTGTAGATGAGAAAACTAAGCATCAGAGAGGTTAAACTCCCCCAGGGGCATAACACAGGAAAGCAGCTGGCAAACCTTAGGCTCGAATCCAGAGGATCTCCTGGCCCCTGGGCTCTGAACCACTAGCCGTGAACTACACATGGTCCTGCCTTTGGGAGCCTTATGCAGGTGCTCAGTGAGCACAAACAGGAACATCCACAAACTGCTGCAATGACAGAGGGAGAGGAGGCGGAGGCGTGCCGCCAGCTTGCGTCTGAACAGCAGTGCAATGCTCAGTCCAGGGTCCTGGCTAGGGTCTGAATTTCAGCTGCACTTCACTGTGTGTCTGCACTCCATATTTGTCCTGTGGTGGCTTTTCTCCCACCAAATTGTCCTCAGTTGCTGCAGGGCCCCGTCGAAGCGCAGGGCAGTTGCTATTGGAAACAGGTGTTTTCTTAAGCCACTCACTCCTCACCTGCTCTTTCTTCCAACCCTTTATTCCCTGCACCCTAGATTCATTGACTTACAGTGCAAGGGGCATGCATATTAGAGACCCACAGTCCTGGATCCGCTCTGGGACCATCCTCCCCCTCACCGCCAGTATGCACCCTGAGCCTGATTCGGGTGCACTGGCCAGACGCTGGGAGCAGGGATCCACCTCTCCTCAATGCCTGCTGCACCTGACAGGTGCTGTTGGACATCGTAGGCTCCTGGGTAGGGCCAGGTGGGGGCTCTGGGAGATTCTGAATCCTCAAGCACCTTGTGGCTTCATCTTGAGCTTCCCTTGTGGTTCAGATGGTAAAGAGTCTGCGGGCAATGTGGGAGGCCTGGGTTTGATCCCTGGACTGGGAAGATCCCTTGGAGAAAGAAATAGCAACCCACTCCAGTACTCTTGCCTGGAAAATCCCATGGATGGAGGATCCTTGCAGGCTACAGTCCATGTGGGGTCACAGAGAGTCTGACATGGCTAAGCGACTTCATTTTCACTTTCAAGTATCTTAGTGCTTTAGAAAGTCAAGCACTGGCTGAGGCATCAGGACACGTGGAATCTTACTCAGCTTTGTCACTTCCTAATGGAGTGCTTTGGGCTTCCTTGGTGGCTCAGCGGTCCACCTGCCAGTGCAGGAGACTTGGGTTTGATCCCTGGGTTGGGAAAATCCCTGGTGGAGGAAATGACAACCCACTCCAGTATTCTTTCCTGGAGAATCCCATGGACAGAGGATCCTGGAGGGCTACAGTCTATGGGGTTGCAAAGAGTCAGACACGACTTATTGACTAAACAACAACAGTGGAGTGGTTTGGGGTCCTCAGTTTCCTTGGGGTTCCACCTTCATTTGGATGGTAAGTTCGCTGACAGCGCTGATACTCAGGGATTCTCACAGGGCACAGGACCCCTGGCAACCTGAGGAGTAAGGGCCACAGTGGGAGATGCTGCTTTCTGGGTCCATATGGGGTACCTGAATGGAGAGCCTGGTTCTCCAGCCTCTGATCAAGGTGAGCGCAGGCTGGGGTTTGGGAGCCCCAGTCAGAAAGTTTGACCTGAGTCTGTATAAGCACGCCTCCCAGTGAAGAGAAAGCATTGTTTCTAACCCCTTCCCCAGAAGTATTGGGAAAGAGCATCCTCCTCCCCCATCCCACTCTCCAATACACACACACACACACACACACACACACACACACACACACACACACACGCACACAGAGTTTCTGTGCTCTGGTTTAGCGTTAATTGTTCTGACCTATTTCTATGAGATCTCCTTCCCTAGTCTGGGAACTGCTCCTCTAATTCATCTTATTTATCTCAGGTTCCCCAGTGCCTAGCTAGAGACCTGCCACTGCACAGCAAGTGAGCTATGAATATTTGTTGTAGAAATAGATGACAGTTTGGCACTGGCCTTAGAATGAGTCTAGGTCTTTGGCTAAGGCAGGAAGACATTTGTGCTAATAAGTGTTGATCTTGCCTCTCCAACTCCTGCAAAAAGAGAGCTTTACTTAATTATATATCTTGCAAAGAATCTCACCCATTCTAGGCTCGGTACAAACTTGTAAAGTAAATGGGTTGGAATGCAGTGTATCACCCTTTGGGTGATACACCCAGGGGCAGCTACCAAAATTCTTTGGGGCATGTCACTAGTTAGCCTTAATTACCTGGTTTTATATTAGCTCTGGGAACCAATCTGACTGAATGATAAGATTTGGCTCCTAGATAATCGCTAACAATAATAACTACTTAATATCACATGCTTAATATATGGCATCACTGTGATAAATGCTATACTTCTCTCTTCTCATTTAATCACAATAACAATCCTTTTATATTCATTTATTAATCTAGTTGGCCAATACTTTTTGAGCAGTCACAGTTTGCAAGGCACTAGGCATCCAGTGGTGTACAAGGTAAACATGGTTTTCTTTTCCCTGCTTTACAGATGAGGAAATGGATTCAGGGACTCTCAATGACTTGCCTGTGATCACCAGGCTAGTAAGTGGCAAAACTGCATCAGAATCATCTTTTTTCTTCACTGAGTCAGAGAAATGGTTAATTAGTTACTATCAGTTGCTCAGTTGTATCTGACTCTGTGACCCCATGGACTGTAGCCTGCCAGGCTCCTCTGTCCACGGAATTCACCAGGCAAGAATACTGGAGTCGGTAGCCATTCCCTCCTCCAGGGGATCTTCCCAACCCAGGAATCAAACCCAGGTCTCCTGCACTGCAGTGGATTCGTTACCTTCTGAGCCACCAGGGAAGCCTCAGGGAAATGGTGCCCCTGATCAAAACTCAAGTGTGTAGCTCCTTTGTAGGGTAGGGGTTGCTGTCTGGTTCCTCTAGAAATGGAAAGTGCCTTATGAAAATGAGTGTTTGGCTGGTAAAAGTATTTGCAATGCACTCTCGGATGGGGAGAGGGGGACTGTGTTGGGGAACTGTCCCAACACCCTCCTCCAGACATAGCAGCATTGGGCTCTCAAGGGGACATAAAGAGGCTCTCTTTCCTGCCAGAGGTGACACAGACAAAGGAAAGAATGCCTGTGGGAGGGAAGAGAAGGCATGGGTGGGGACGTCTCTGGGGAGAGACTCGGGAGTCATGGGGAAGGTGCCCAGCAGCATTGCTGGTGGCCTGCCCATCCCCTGCTCCAGGCCAACTGGACAGTGTCCCTGGGAGACACTGCATGGATGGGGCATCTCCCCAGGGATCCTATGAAAGCTGTGAAGTAGCCCCAGACTCTCCTTCATAAACACTCCTGCCCCACCTCATCCCAGGGCCCACCCACACCTAAGTGCTCACTCACATGGGCAGGTGGCTCCCATGGGAAAGAATTTTCCACAGTTTGTTGTGATCCACACAGTTAAAGGCTTTGGCATAGTCAATAAAGCAGAAGTAGGTGTTTTTCTGGAATTCTCTTGCTTTTTCTATGATCCTAGAGATGTTGGCAATTTAATCTGATTCCTTTGCCTTTTCTAAAACCAGCTTGAACATCCGGAATTTCTTGGTTCATGTACTGTTGAAACCTAGCTTGGAGCATTTTGAGCGTTACTTTGCTAGTGTGTGAAATGAATGCAATTGCGTGGTAGTTTGAACATTCTTTGGCATTGCCTTTCTTTGGGATTAAAACAAAAACTGTCCTTTCCCAGACCCGTGGCCACTGCTGAGTTTTTCAGATTTGCTGCATGTGGAGTGAAGCACTTTAGCAGCAGCATGTTTTAGGATTTGAAACAGCTCAGCTGAAATTCCATCGCCTCCACTAGCTTTGTTTGTAGTGATGTTTCCTAGGCCCACTTGACTTCGCACTCCAGGATGTCTGGCTCTAGGTGAGTGATCACAGCATCATGGTTATCTGGGTCATGAAGATTTTTTTTGTACAGTTCTTCTGTGTATTCTTGCCACCTCTTTTTAAAATCTGCTTCTGTTAGGTTCACACCATTTCTGTCCTTTATTGTGCCCATCTTTGCATGAAATGTTTCCTTAATGTCTAATTTTCTTGAAGAGCTCTCTATTGATTCTATTGTTTTCCTCTGTCACTTTGCATTGATCATTTAAAAAGGCTTTCTTATCTCTCCTTGCTATTTTGGGAAACTCTGCATTCAATGGGTATATCTTTCCTTTTCTCCTTTGCCTTTCGCTTCTTTTCTCAGTTATTTGTAAGGTTTCCTCAGACAACGAACCATTTTGCCTTTTTGCATTTCTTCTTGGGAATAGTTTTGATCCCAGGTCAGTACAGCTATGGAATTCAGTCTCCTGCCATGGGGGACCCACTGTGGTTGGCGAGGGGGCCGGAAGCTGCAGGCATTAGGGCTAGGCATGCAATTGATATGGAATCTGGTAGGCCTTTCTGCAGACAGGTCACTCCTGTCACTTGGAGCCAGAGGGAGAGGGCCATGGCTTCCCTGTCCTCCCCTAGCCCAGTCCTAGCCTCAGGCTATGAACCAAAATATAAAGGCCTTTTCAAATGGATGCTTATCAGAAAGTAAGGAAAGGAGGCAAAGGATGGAAGGGAAACAGTCTAACATTTGCAGAGAGCATCCTGTGGACTAGACTTTGGCCTTTATCCTCATGCTTTATTTCATTCTCACAAGAATAAGTACTTCTCTTCTAAAGATGGGGTAGGCGAAGCTCAGTGGATTCAAGGAAGTCTTCTCGGAGCAGGTGGCTGAGCTTTTTAAAATTCATTTTTATTTTCCACTCCAAGGGTATAATCAAAGTAAAGACTAAGATGTTAAGAGTTAAAACGGCTATTGTCCTTCACTGCCTAAGCACTCCAAGTGGATTAATTTATTCATCTTCACCACCCCCTGAGGAGTGCTATTGTGAACTCTATTTAACAGATGAGGAAACAGAGCCAAGGAGGGTAAATAAGACACCAAGGGCCGCCGGTAAAGCGTGGGGCTGAGATACAAACCCAGGCAGTCTGGTCTCATGGCTGATCTTTTGCATTGCCCAAGGACTGATGAGGCTGGGTCAGGAGAAGGAATATGTTTTATGGAAGGAGAGCTGCATTTGGAGACAGAGGACCTCCGATGGATGCCACAAAGCATTTGGCAGTCTCAGGCATATTTGGAGACAAAATGCATTTTCTCCTTTACAGCTGACTTGGATGTATCCATCCTTCAGATTCCTATGGAAATAAAATACTAGGTGCATTTCTCTGTCTTGAGACCTGATTCTGGGAACCAGAACCCAATGCCCTTTCACTCCTGTCCCCTTCTCCATGTATGCACCTAAAGCTGCAAGCCTGAACCTACACCCAACCTCCCTCACCCCTACACAGATGATAGACCCAGACACCTACACATGCGCCCATCTATCTTTGTTCCATCCCATTGCTCACCTCCTGGACCTGCATGTCCAGGCCCACATGATCCCACCCCTCTGCTTCCAGATGGGCCCCCACATTCACATGGGCAGATACACAAGCCCCCACCATGCACCCACCCGCCTGTACACACACGGATGAGGCCTGTGTGCCGACTGCCCCACATGCAGCAACAGGGACTCCCACCGCTACGGAGGAGGAAGTCGCAAAACCAGGGCATTTGGACATTTGAGACTGAGGTCCAGGCACCCTACCAGGGACTAAGATCCCACATGCTGTGCGAGAAAAAAAAAAAACAAAAACAAAGAAAGCCCACAAGCATCAGATGCTGGCAAGGACTTAATCAAGTCTCCCTGAGTTGGAGGGCAAATACCGAAGAAGGATCAATGCTATGAGCATACCTTCATGTGTGTGCTTAGTTGCTCAGTCATATCCAACTTTTTGCAACCCTATGGACTGTAGCCCGCCAGACTCCTCTGTTCATGGGGATTCTCCAGGCAAGAATACTGGAGTGGGTTGCCGTGCCCTCCTGCACGGGATCTTCCTAACCCAGGGATCGAACCCAGGTTTCCCACATTGCAGGCGGATTCTTTACCGTCTGAGCCACCAGTAGCTAAAGAGAGTGGAAATCTTCTGGGTAAAGCACCATGAATAGGTCCCCTCCCAGAGTCCCTGTCTTGGATTTTTCCCCACACCCCACACAGAGGAGGACCAAGGGCTTGACCACCTCACTGTGCAGGAAAGTGGCTGGGCTCTGGAATCTCGCAGACCTGGGTTCCACTTCGGCCCTGACCCAGAGCAGCTATACCCTTGGAGGAGTCCCTCCAGCTCCTGTCTCGCCCAGAGTCCTGGGGGTGGAAGCACCTGCCTCCAGGGCTGTCGTGAGGAAGACGAATGGCGTGGCGGGAGGCGTGTTGCCCGCCGTCAGCACTCGCATCCCCGTGGCAGTCACTTAAAATTATCCTTCTTATTTTTATCTTTCGTCCCGGAAGTGCTCGTGCCTGAGGGGCTGGCAGCCCTGCTTCCTGAACTCCTTCCTCTTGGCATCTCACCAAACTGTCTTCGAAGAAACCCTTTTCCACCCTGGTTGTGACCCCAGGTGGGGGACCAGGCTCATCCTCACCCCGGGAGTTCTCTGGAGTTCCGGGGAGTGGAGGGAGCTGGCAGCTTCTCCACGCGTCCCCCTGGCTTCCTGCCCACTTGCCAGGCGGCCTGCTCCCCATTCAGCCTCTCCCCTCCCCCAAGCAAGGGGGGCACTAGGCATCCTGAACATCTGGAGAAGGGGTTACTCGGCAGCCCCCCGACTCACGGTGCGGCTGAATAATGAGAGAGGGAAGGTGACTGATTCAGGGAACATGGCGATTTGATATCAGGGCTTGATCACTGGAACGCGGCTCCCCGGGGAAGAGAAAATGAAAAAATATGACTAAACTGTCCTCCTACACGGGCTGTCATTAAAACAGTGCTCGGTGTGTCACAGATATTTTTTGCTTCGTCTCCAAATAATTTGTTCTTCCAACTTAAAAAAAATTTTTTTAATTTAATTTTTATTACCCTTTCCTCCACCTCCCCAGTAGGTGTGCCCTTTGCTCTGTGAGGCCAAGGGAAGGTCAAGGGTGTGTCCTCCCAGCTGTGACCCTCAAAGGAAAGGAGGTGAAACCCCCAGGCCTGGTCTACAGCTGAGACAGAATCCCCATCCTCCCCTCCCCCTCCTAGTCTGCCCTCTTCTCTCTGCCCCTTTCTTCCTCTTCCTCATTTTCTTCTTCTCCTCCCTGCTCCCGCTTCCTCTCTCTTCTCTCCCTCCCCTTCCTCTTCCTCTCCCCCCCCCCCNTCACCCTTGCCATCTCTTGTTTGACCACTTCCAATTTGCCTTGATTCATGGACCTGACATTCCAGGTTCCTATGCAATATTGTTCTTTACAGCATCGGATCTTGCTTCTATCACCAGTCACATCCACAACTGGGTATTGTTTTTGCTTTGGCTCCATCCCTTCATTCTTTCTGGAGTTATTTCTCCACTAATCTCCAGTAGCATATTGAGAACCTAATGACCTGGGGAGATTCTCTTTTGACATCCTATCATTTTGCCTTTTCATACTGTTCATGGGGTTCTCAAGGCAAGAAGACTGAAGTGGCTTGCCATTCCCTTCTCCAGTGGACCATGTTCTGTCAGCCCTCTCCCCCATGACCCGCCCGTCTTGGGTTGCCCCGCAGGCATGTCTTGGTTTCATTGAGTTAGACAAAGCTGTGGTCCTGGTGTGACTAGATTGACTAGTTTTCTGTGAGTATGGTTTCAGTGTGTCTGCCCTCTGATGCCCTCTTGCAACACCTACCATCTTACTTGGGTTTCTCTTACCTTAGGCGTGGGGTATCTCTTCA
This sequence comes from Oreotragus oreotragus, assembly GCA_006410675.1. Taxonomy (NCBI): domain Eukaryota; kingdom Metazoa; phylum Chordata; class Mammalia; order Artiodactyla; family Bovidae; genus Oreotragus; species Oreotragus oreotragus. Next base: position 166,570 of record SJYX01016368.1, on the reverse strand, counting down.
CGCCTGCTCCAGCAAAGCATAACTGCTGCTCTCTACCTTGGATGAAGGGTTATATTGTTCTCTATGTTTATCATTCTCTCCTTCTGTCTCTGCAGACAGCCTTCCCATCCTTCCTCACCCGCACCTGCCAGAAGGGTATTTTAGTAGAAGGTTAAAAGGTCATTGAACATTCAGATGACCTCATATCCATGAGGGGGCTTTGTGAAATGGAAAGCATAGGCCCATGGTTTATAAGTGCCTCTCAGCCTCCTTGGACAGAAGAACCAGCTCTTTATTGCCTAGGCAGCGTTTCTCCTTGTGCTTCCCAGGTGGTACCATTGGTAAAGAATCCTTCTCCCAGTGCAGTAGATGCAGGTTCGAGACCTGGGTCAGGAAGATCCTCTGGAGTAGGAAATGGTAACCCACTCCAGTATTCTTGCCTGGAGAATCCCGTGAACAGAGAGGAGCCTTGCAGGACACAATCGTGGGGTTACAAAGGGTCGAACATGACTGGGCTCACATGCACAGACACACACAGTTTCTCCTTGGCTCTTACCCCTGACTTCTAACTGACACCACCCCAGCCCAAAACCTCAATTTTGCCCCCAGGAGCCTGCTGGTCTCTCTTTCCACATGCCCACCACCCCCTGCCCCGCCCCCATCCCTGGCATTCTCACACGCACAGAACTTCCTTCAAGGACTACAATGTGTTAGGCAGGGAACCGGCCTCTGCTAAATGCTGCAGGAATTCTCCATCACACCATGCTGAGATAGTGTTTACATCTCTGCTGAATGCTGGTTGTGATAAACAGCTCACTGCCTTCAGGCAGTGGGCTTAGTGGTCAAGAATATGTGTGTTGGGGGTCACACAGTGACACCATCTACTGGTGTGTCACATCAAGCACATTTACTTAACTTCTTTGAGTCTCCATTTCCCTCTTCATTAAAAGGATGACCAAAAAAATGCCCCCATCCCTGGCATTCTCACACGCACAGAACTTCCTTCAAGGACTACAATGTGTTAGGCAGGGAACCGGCCTCTGCTAAATGCTACAGGAATTCTCCATCACACCATGCTGAGATAGTGTTTACATCTCTGCTGAATGCTGGTTGTGATAAACAGCTCACTGCCTTCAGGCAGTGGGCTTAGTGGTCAAGAATATGTGTGTTGGGGGTCACACAGTGACACCATCTACTGGTGTGTCACATCAAGCACATTTACTTAACTTCTTTGAGTCTCCATTTCCCTCTTCATTAAAAGGATGACCAAAAAAAAAACAAAAACCTTTGTCAGAATGTTGTGAAAAGTCGGAGGTAACACAGGGAAAGTGCTTATCACAGGGCCTGATGCTTTGTGCGTGCTCAGTAAGTGTTAGCTATTTTATTATTAACTCACAAGGCGTCCTTTGCACAGTTCTCAACTGAAATCGGCCTCCCAGCAAATTGAAGAGGGCCTGGTTGTGCAGTCTAGAGCTGCACAAAAGACCCTTAACCCCTCTTGCATGGGATAACCCTTTCTGTGTTTGAGGACAGCTTTCATGTACCTTCTAAATCTTTTCTCCAATTTAAACATCCCTAGTTTCATCACCTAGTCCTCATACTTTTAATGCTTTCCAGGCCCCTTGCCATATAGGTCACTGTCCTTTGTACAAACTCATCAATGCTTTCCCAAAAATACACCATATGGAAGTGAAGGTGCAACTACGAATTTGCCCTGACCTGCCCAGGTTGCAAATGGGACCATAATGCCCTTGACCTGGATGTCATAAACAGTCAAAGCTTCGTTAGTGTCTCTTTGTTGATTGATTGACTTGGCAACCTGTGATCCACAAAAAGCTCCTGATTTTCACATGAACTTCTTAAGCCCACCCTTGTCATACTTGCCAAATTAATTTTGAACTAATGCAGGGTGGATGTTGTGTCTATCGAGTTGCATTGCATTTATTTGGCCCCTACCTTATGTTGAAAATCTATTTTTAATATCACTGCTTGAATAGATAATACACTTCTGTATTTAGAAATCAAAAAATATAACAGGGTAAACTGAAAAGTTCCTAGGCCATCCCATCTGTCTAACCTTCTCTCTCCCTACATAGAGAGTGAGCACATTGTCAGTTTCTTATGTACCCTTCCAGCGTTTCCTTATGCAGTTACAAGCCAGTACCAATACTGGCTCTTGTATTTCACCCGCTTTTTGCACAAACAGTAGCATATGGAGCACTCTGCTCTAAAGCTTGCTTTTTTCGCCTAACAATGTCTGGGATCCTTTTGAATCTTCAGTCCCTTATCTGACATAGTTTCACATCTACCGGACTTGTGATATGTGTATGTAAAGTAAGCACATCATCAATGTCTTCATCCAAGTTGTTGACAGAAATGTGTGGAACCTGGAAGTCTATACCAAGTTGATGCCCATCCATCAATCAACCCTGCTATGCAGTCTTCTAGTGGTACAGCTAATTAGACGGAGCCTCAGCCTATTTCTCCTTCTTCTCAAGGATAATGCACAAATATATATTGAATGCCTCACTAAAGAACTGGGCATATAGAAGCTTCCTGATTTATCAGTTTAGAACCGTGGTCCTTCACTAGGAAAGGTTTTTCCCTAGGAAACACTTAGCAATGTCTGGAGATATTCTTGGTCGTCACAGCTGAGTGTATGAACTGGGGGAGAAGGGCCTTCTACTGGCATCCAGTGGGTGGTGGCCAGGGTGAAGCTGAACCTCCAACAGTGCGCAGAGTAGCCCCCTTTCCCCACTCACACACACAGTAAAGAATTAGCAGCTCTAAATGTCAACAGTGCCAACGTTGAGAACTCCTGATCTAGTAACTGATGCCACTTCAAAATTATTCCTCTCCTTTGTCAAATTTTAAAACAGCATCCTGCTTCTTTAATACTAGACACACACTTATATCCTTTCGTTGTTATTGTTCAGTCGCTAAGTAGTATCTGACTCTTTGCGACCCCATGGACTGTAGCACACCAGGCTCCTCTGTCCTTCACTATCTCCCAGAGTTTGCTCAAAATCATGTCTGTTGAGTCGGTGATGCTGTCTAACCATCTCATCCTCTGCCGCCCCCTTCTCTTTTAACCTTCAATCTTTCCCAGCATCAAGGTATTTTCTAATGAATCTAGATCTAAATCTTTATCAAAATTTAAAAAAAAAATTTTTTTCTGAAGATTGATTTGACTCCTTCTGGTTTTGACAAATTCTTGCTGATTCTTCATGATCACCACTTTCCAAAATTTATATTAACATAAATTTATTTTTGGCAAGACAGAATTCCCTGGTTGAATGAAAACTCATCTAGACTCTCCAGTCTCACATTAAGAGTCCCCAGATTTGAGGGGCTGCTTCTCTCTTAGGGAGCAAGTTCCTCCCGGGATGCCCTGCTCCATGGAGATATGTCTGTGTAGGAGTTTCCTCTCTAGTGAGTTCTGTCCAGTTTCCCAGGACTGCTCACGTTCCTGGTGATGACTTCTGCCTTCTGTCCCTCCTATGCCTCCCGTCCCAGCCTGGAATGACACAGAATCTGTGGCAAGTTAGGAAGTCATATGGAAATGTCTTTCTCTCTTTAAAGGTGCCCATTTCCCACTTGGGGAGGTAACATGTCCCCAGATGAATATCAAAAACCTTGACAAATGGAAAAATAAATAAAACATTTCTCATACCTCTTTAGAAGACCAAGTCTAAAGAGGACTGAGCTAAGGTATCACAGGAGTTGTCGGTGTCCAGCAGAGCTGTCGGTCAGCCCTGCTCCATCTGCATATTCACTGAGCTCCTGCTATAACCAAAATGCAGTTAGGGCACTGTTCGTTCAGGGATCAAGAAAGCGTGAACTCGGCTCCTGGGGAACTGACAAGAAGCTGCCTGTGTAGTGCAAAAGCATGAACGTGGAACAGATCTGCATGTGAACCCCACGGAGATGGTGAGATTGTGTTAATTAGACCTAATTCTTAATGCCTCGAAGTGTCTGTGTCCCCTCTAGAAGAATGGAGTAGCAATAGCTATCCTGTGGTCATGAAAACAAAATGAGAATAAGCATCTGAAATGCCTTGTGCACATAATAAGAAGCCAATATTGTAGTTACTATTGAATACACTAATATCCTAGTACAGATATGTGGCATGTAGAATCTGATAAGCACTAAAAAAAGCACAAAGGACTGTGGACACACAAAGGAAGAGCCCCTGAAGTCATTGAAAGTATTGTAAAGCACACTGAACTTGGGGCCAGTGGAAGACCTGGTTTTGAATCCTGGTTTTGAATATCAAGCAGTGATATTAAACCCTCTGTCACTCAGTAGCTCTGCAAACATGGATGCTTCGCTTCCTTTCTCTAAGCTTCTGTATTTAGAGATAATAGGACCTACCTAAACTGTTCAGATGCTTGCTGAATCCATGCTTGAGTTTTAACCAGGGAGACTTCTTAAAATAGGCAGCATTTGAGTCGAGCCCTGAGGAATGAGGAGGCTGTTCACTAGGGCAAAAGGATCAAGAAGACTTCTCTTGGGTGAGACCTCCAAGGGTGAGATAAGAGCTGAGCTAAGAAGGGAATCATGAATATTTGTGGAACTCTCCAGGAAGTTAAGAACATAAGCTTGGGGTAGCAGACAGACCTTGATCAAGTCATCTAAGCTCCCTAAGCCTCAGATTCTTCATCTGTAAGAAGCAACCTGCAAGGTGGATGTGAATCTTCAGTGAGTAACATGTGAAAGCACTTAGCTCAGTGCCAGGCACATAGTAAGTGCTTAATGGACCATCAGTGTTGGACCTGTGGCTCGGAGCTTGGTCTTGGGGCTGGAAGGTCCATGTGGGCCAGTCCCCGAGGGCCTTGCATGCCAGGTCAAAGAAGCAGCCAGTTTTGGGGGAAAAGGAAACCATTTCCAGCTTTCGAGAGTGACAGGACAGAGTTTTAGGTTAACTCTGAGCTACAATGTGAAGGGTAGGCTGGTGAGGAGGGTGGCTAGAGGCAGCGAGACCAGTTGGCCCAGAAAGCTGGGGTGTAGTTTAGTTTTTGCCATGTTTTTACTCTGGACTCTGAGCAAGTCCCAGAGACCCAGCGAGGCCCCAGGCTCACAGCTGGGCTGGGCTGAGGTCCTGGGGAGAGTGGGTATTTCTGGCCCCTCCCCGCCGGACTCTCTTCCACCACCCTCACCAGCCTCCCTGTGACAGCTGCGCTCCCACCCCCAGTCCCTGTTTGGAGCAGTGATTAATACAGGTTTAAAATAATCTTTGTCTTCTCCCTTTGTCCGCCCCCAGCGCAGCCGCTGCTCTCCTCCCATCCCCCCACCCCTTCCCTGGCCACACCTCAGAAACCAGCCTCCGGGCAGCTGGGGGGGTACCGGGGGCCCTGCCTGGCTCCTTCTGGCACCGTCACACTATGTACACTCCAGACTCAGAGAGACAGCGCACCTTTCCTCCCAGGCTCCTCCTTGGCCCTGGACCCAGTGGTGCTTTCTTCCCCACAGTCTGGGCAGGGGCAGAGGGAGGCTGGCAGGAGACGCCTCCCTCCTCACTCACCCTGACCTCCAGCAGTGAAGGGATCTGGCCTGACGGGCTGTGCACTGGATTCTGGAGGCCCTGCCTCCCTCCAGTGTGGAGAGCCGGTCACTTCTAGACATATGTGGACTCCCCATTTCTCAATTTCCCCGTTGGTCATCTGGCTTCTTTTCCTTTCCAAAGAGCTTTTGTTTTCATTTCCTCGTTGAAACTCTGATACTTTGGCCACTTGATTGCGAAGAGCCAACTTACTGGAGAAGACCCTGATGTAGGGAAAGATTGAGGGCAGGAAGAGAAGGGGGTGGCAGAGGTACCGAATCAATGCATAGGAGTTTGAGCAAACTCCAGGAGATGGTGAAGGACAGGGGAGCCTGGTGTGCTGCAGTCCACGGAGTCACAAAGAGTCAGACGTGACTGAGTGACTGAATGGCAACAGAACACTGACGCTCCTAAATTGGGGGTATGGACTGTGTCATCCCATTAAAACGACATAGAAACCCAAGCTTGGAGAGTAAGTGGCTTCCCCAAAGGTCAGAGTCAGCTGCAAAGCAGTACCTTGTCCATCCTGATGAACCCACCCACCAGCCTGCCTCCCTCTGAAGCTACTGGGTCTCCAGTCCTAGGCCGTCAGTCCACCAGGGCACCAGTGACAGCCTCACCACCTTCCACTCACTAGAATAAACCTTCATCGAACAGACGTTTGCCCCTCAGAGCCAGTCAGCTTGAGGCTAGTGCAGGGCTTCTGTCTGGTTCCAGCCAAAGAGGTTCAGGCTCAGGGGAGGACACGCGGGCATGGAAAAAGCAAAACAGCAGACAGTGGATCGAAATGCAGATGATCAAAGTGTCAGGTGCTGGGGTATCATAGTTCAGAGGGATGCAAAGGTCCTCCTCCATGTCTCTCATCTTCCAGAGAGGCCAACTGAGGCCCAGAAAGGGGAAGGGGCACTTGGAGCCACAAGGGTGCAGAGTGACAGGCTGACCTCCTCTCCCAGCTGCGGAGGCCATCCTGGACTGCCACTGTGTCACATGAGGTATAGAGGCTGACCCCACGATTCCTCCCTCCCGGTGACATCAGAGGTGACAGCACAAAGAGAATTTGTTTTCCCAGGACAAGTAGCCAGAGTCAGAGGGGGTTAGGAAAGAAGAACCGTGTCAGGTGACGGGGAGGCCGACCCGCGGTATGCTAGAGAGAGCCAAGGAGAGAAGCTATGTGTGGGCAGGTGGTAGGAACTGGAGACGCCGCAGCCTTGGCCAGGTGCACAGTTGGCTGCCAGGCCACACGGTGCATCTGAGAGCAAAAAAGACACTTCCTCTGCTCGGTCTGGTGGGAGAGTCGATGAGCTCACGCCTGTGCTCAGACAGAACTGACAAATGCCGAGTTAATCCCGGATCACTTGTTTGGGATTAAAAAGAGAGAGATGGGATGGAGGTGGGGAGATGTGTCCCGTCGGGTAGGAAAGGGAGACGGGAGTACGTTTTCTGGTCTGGATGGAGTCAGGCTAAATATTTAATGTTCTTGACAGAGACCTGGAGGGGGCCATTTCTTTCTCTAAACAGTGACACGCAAGGCTCCTGGGCGGGGAGACAGAGGAGCCAGCAGCTGGGGAGCTGCTTCCAGCTGCCTCTTAGGGGCGAGGCGGGAGAGAGAGAAGGATGCAGTTCATAGGAGTTTGAGCAAACTCCAGGAGATGGTGAAGGACAGGGGAGCCTGGTGTGCTGCAGTCCACGGAGTCACAAAGAGTCAGACGTGACTGAGTGACTGAATGGCAACAGAACACTGACGCTCCTAAATTGGGGGTATGGACTGTGTCATCCCATTAAAACGACATAGAAACCCAAGCTTGGAGAGTAAGTGGCTTCCCCAAAGGTCAGAGTCAGCTGCAAAGCAGTACCTTGTCCATCCTGATGAACCCACCCACCAGCCTGCCTCCCTCTGAAGCTACTGGGTCTCCAGTCCTAGGCTGTCAGTCCACCAGGGCACCAGTGACAGCCTCACCACCTTCCACTCACTAGAATAAACCTTCATCGAACAGACGTTTGCCCCTCAGAGCCAGTCAGCTTGAGGCTAGTGCAGGGCTTCTGTCTGGTTCCAGCCAAAGAGGTTCAGGCTCAGGGGAGGACACGCGGGCATGGAAAAAGCAAAACAGCAGACAGTGGATCGAAATGCAGATGATCAAAGTGTCAGGTGCTGGGGTATCATAGTTCAGAGGGATGCAAAGGTCCTCCTCCATGTCTCTCATCTTCCAGAGAGGCCAACTGAGGCCCAGAAAGGGGAAGGGGCACTTGGAGCCACAAGGGTGCAGAGTGACAGGCTGACCTCCTCTCCCAGCTGCGGAGGCCATCCTGGACTGCCACTGTGTCACATGAGGTATAGAGGCTGACCCCACGATTCCTCCCTCCCGGTGACATCAGAGGTGACAGCACAAAGAGAATTTGTTTTCCCAGGACAAGTAGCCAGAGTCAGAGGGGGTTAGGAAAGAAGAACCGTGTCAGGTGACGGGGAGGCCGACCCGCGGTATGCTAGAGAGAGCCAAGGAGAGAAGCTATGTGTGGGCAGGTGGTAGGAACTGGAGACGCCGCAGCCTTGGCCGGGTGCACAGTTGGCTGCCAGGCCACACGGTGCATCTGAGAGCAAAAAAGACACTTCCTCTGCTCGGTCTGGTGGGAGAGTCGATGAGCTCACGCCTGTGCTCAGACAGAACTGACAAATGCCGAGTTAATCCCGGATCACTTGTTTGGGATTAAAAAGAGAGAGATGGGATGGAGGTGGGGAGATGTGTCCCGTCGGGTAGGAAAGGGAGACGGGAGTACGTTTTCTGGTCTGGATGGAGTCAGGCTAAATATTTAATGTTCTTGACAGAGACCTGGAGGGGGCCATTTCTTTCTCTAAACAGTGACACGCAAGGCTCCTGGGCGGGGAGACAGAGGAGCCAGCAGCTGGGGAGCTGCTTCCAGCTGCCTCTTAGGGGCGAGGCGGGAGAGAGAGAAGGATGCAGTCGGGGGTGTGGGAGCAAAGGGCCAGGATGGCTGGAGGCAGGAGGGCGGAGGGGGCCGGGACCAACCGAGCACTCCCTTTATTAAAAAAAATAACAGTTCATTCTTTACATTTGGAATAAAAACCTGTTGTAATTACCTAGCAGTGGGAAAGCAATTTCCAAGCAGCTTTATTGTTCTGCTCACCAACCAAATGTGCAACGAAACATCCACCCGGGAATAGCAGGAGCGAAGACACATGGCAGTAACTATGATATTTAAGTGTTTCCACAGTAGAAATTTCAATAAGGTTTAAATGAACCGCAAGCTGATTTCTCTCCGGATTATTTTTTCTCCTCCTCCTTTATTATTTAAGACATTGTGCTCCTACACTGCCTTTCTATGGCACTAGCAAAGAAGTCCTAGCAGGAAACTTCAAAACTTTGTTACCATTCTGAACACCTCTCACTCAGTCCATTTCCCAGAGGAGTTAGGTGCCCTCCATCTACCCGAGACCTTAGCTGGGTGAGCCTGGGGCCACTGAGTTCTCACCTCAGATCCCACAAGTGCCCTGTGTAGACTGCACCCAGGCTGGCAAACACTCCTCAGTCCCCACGTCCTCAGATGCCCCTCTGACAGTAGTGGTTGCCAACTTTTAACCTGGTGAGAGTAGATAAGCTTGATCAAGACCATGTCTCAAGTATCCCTCTGCTGAGTCCAGATTGGGCTGGGGTCCTGGCAGTAGTTAATGTCTGAAAGCAGAATGTTTAACATCTCCCTGTGTTACCGTCACACAGATAATTCTTTGAATACTAGGCAAGTTCTAGTCTTAGAGGGGGATACAAAGAAGGGTAAATATTTTATTCTACCAACCTATAAATGTCTAACGCTCTGTCAGTAAAGAATCCACCTGAAATGCAGGAGACCTGGGTTCAATCCTTGAGTTGGGAAGATCCCCTGGAGAAGGAAATCTTTACCCACTCCAGTATTCTCGCCTGGAGAATTCCATGGACAGAAGAGCCTGGTGAGCTCCATGAGGTTGCAAGTGTTGGACACAACTTAGCTATTAAATTACCACCGCCACCATAAGCATCTAATAATAGTGCTATTACAGGCGGCTAATTTATTAAGAGACATATTATATACATATGAAAGTGAAAGTGAGATGAAAGTGAAGTCGCTCAGTTGTATCCGACTCTTCGCGACCCCATGGACTGTAGCCTATCAGGCTCCTCTGTCCATGGGATTTTCCAGGCAAGAGTGCTGGAGTGGATTGCCATTTCCTTCTCCAGGGGATCTTCCCAATGCAGGAATCGAACCCATGTCTCCCGCATGCAGGCAGACGCTTTACCGTCTGAGCCACCAGGAAAGTCCATACACACACATACACACACACACACACACATACATTTAATCATTTAATCCTCACAGCAACTGTAAGAATGGTCTCCACTATCATCATCTCAGGTTTCAGGTGAGGAACCTGAGGTACCATTCCCTTCTCCAGGGGATTCTTCCTAACCCAGGGATCAAACCCTGGTCTCCCGCATTGCAGGCAGATTCTTTACCTCTGAGCCACCAGGGAAGCCAGCTGAGGTACAAGGAGCTTAAGTAACTCGCCCAAGATCTCACAAGTGGTAATGTCAGAGCTGGGACTGACCCAGACAGCTTAGCTCTAGTGTAAATGCTGACCCTTCACTGCCACCCTGTGTCACCAGCCTGCCCCAGATTCCCCTCCTCAAGTCTGCCTTGCAGAAGCATTGGCCTCCCTTAGAATTAAAGCATTTGGCATCTTCTGGAGGAGCCAGCAGTGGAATAAATGAGTGGTGAAGCTTGTAGAGGTGCTTTCCTCAGATACCTTGAAGCACTGCAGAGGCCACACATCCGGGTGGGAGCCCTTCCTCTTGGAGGCAGGAAACAAATAAAGACAGCCCCCTTGAACTCAACCATTGTCTTCCCAACACTGTACTTGCATCTGGACGCCCAAGCAAGCTTCTCTTTGCAAAGCTGAGATAAATCATGTTCAGACTCTCACACCATATGGTTCTTCTCAGCCCTATAACACATACAGAGCTGGGAAAGAATGAAAAGCTCTGCTCATGGACTTTCATTTCAATTTTTGAAAAACAGGCCATATCTAGGAATATTTGGCCAGAGAAGTGCCTTCATGCTGAGTTTCCTGCTCAAGGGAGCATCTAAGAGTGGTCATAAGAGTAACTCCCAGAAGCTGAGAGGCCAGCAAACAAATACATTGACCCAGAACCTTCCCTCTCAGATAGAAACCCAACCCACCACACTCCAAGCCAGGTCCCCATCAATGAATATTTATGGTGCCTGTATTAGTCAGAGCTCTCTGGAGAAACAGAACCAGGAGGAGATCCATGTTTCATATAAGAAATTGGCTCACATAGTTATGGGTTCCCCAGGTCCACTCTAATACTCTTGCCTGGAAAATCCCATGGACAGAGGAGCCTGGTGGGCTTCAGTCTATGGGGTCGCACAGAGTCGGACACGACTGAAGCGACTTAGCAGCAGCNGAATATTTATGGTGCCTGTATTAGTCAGAGCTCTCTGGAGAAACAGAACCAGGAGGAGATCCATGTTTCATATAAGAAATTGGCTCACATAGTTATGGGTTCCCCAGGTCCACTCTAATACTCTTGCCTGGAAAATCCCATGGACAGAGGAGCCTGGTGGGCTTCAGTCTATGGGGTCGCACAGAGTCGGACACGACTGAAGCGACTTAGCAGCAGCAGCAGCAGCAGCAGCAGGTCTCACTAGTGGTAAAGAACCTGCCTGCCAGTGCAGGAGACATAAGAGATGTGGATTCAATCCCTGGTCAGGAAGGTCCCCTGGAGAAAGGCATGGCAACCCACCCCAGTATTCTTGCCCGGAGAATCCCATGGACAGGGAAGCCTGGCAGGCTACAGTCTATGGGGTCACAGAATCAGACATGACTAAAGTGACTTTGCACACGTGCACACAATTATAGAGGCTGAAAACTGTGAGCTGGAGACCCAGGAGTGTCGATGTGTAGTTCCAGTCTGAGTCTGAAGGCTCAAGGACCAGGACAGCCAAAGGTACAAGCTCAAGTAGCAGAACTGATGTTTCAGTTGGAATCCAAAGGCTAAAACAAAAGACCCATGTCCCAGTTCAAGCCATCAGGCAGGAGTTTTCCCATAATTTGTGGAAAGGTCAGCCTTTTTGTACCTATTCAGGTATTCCACTGATTGGATCAGGCCTACCCACACTAGGTAGGGCAATCTGCTTTACTCATTCTGCCAACCACATATTAATCTCATCCAAGAACATCCCCACAGACTTACCCAGAATTTGACCAAATCTGTGGGCACCCTGTGGCCCAGTCAAATAGACACACAAAGTTAACCATTGGGGCACCCCTGGCTTCTCCACCCTTTGCCCTCCAACTGTTATTTAGGCGGCAGGAATGTGGGGAGAGTGCCTAGAGCATCCTATTAACTCCACTAATGAGGCTGCCCTTTCTGCTGGTCTCCTACATCTGTCGCCCTCAGCAGCCAGCTGTGCAGGTTCAAGCACCAGTATATGACAGTGGGAGTGCCTCTCTTCATCCCTTAGCTTCTTCTTTTCCTCCCAGGACCCCATAAAACCAGAGAAGCCAGGGATGGGGAGAAGGGCCCACCCATGAGTCCTGTCTTGCCTGTGGCCTCGGGCCTCAGTCCTGGGCACCCTGCGTGGGCAGGTGGTGGAGTGGAAGCCGTGTCCCTGTGTCTCCCTTTTGCTCAGCATCTGAGCTCATGCTGACTAGCAAACCTTGTATCTTATTAGGCAAAATAAGGCCATACTGTGGCTGGCAGGAGGGAAGCTCATTTCACACTCTGGGAAATGGAATTCGACAAAGAGGCAGGAAGAGGTTTCACGTCCGTGCTTCTCTGCCTGCTCGTCTGAAAGTTGGCGGTGGCGACCAGCCAGAGGACATGAGTACAAACTTCCCTTTCCAGTAACCAGAGGCGATGTAGCACTGAGGTTCACATGGGGGTTTTGGCCCAGGAACACCTTGTCTTCCATCTACCAGCTGTGTGACCTTGGGCAAGGCCCTTAGCCTTTCCTTGGGACAGCTTACTTATTTGAAAAAGAGAGAGAGAATAATAACACCCACTCCATAAGACTGTTCTTGTGAGAATTAGATGAATTCTTCTATTTATAGATGAATATATATATGGCTTAAAAAATGTCTGGCTCTTTCGGTAGCAACATGCATGGACCTAGAGATGATTATACCAAGGAGGTCAGACAGAAAGCCAAATACCGTATGATGTCACTTACACCTGGAGTCTAAACAGACTCACAGACATAGTAAGCAAACTTACCAAATGTTAACAGCAGGGAAAAGGGTATGAGGGATAAATCAGGAATTTGGGATTAGCAGATGTAAGCTATGTCTATAAAATAAACAACAAGGCCCTACTGTATAGCATAGGAAGGTATATCAATATCTTACAATAAACAATAATGGAAAAGAACCTGAAAAAGATTCTATGTGCGTATGTAATGTACTCTGTATGCTCAGTCATGTCGGCTCTCTGTGACCCCGTGGACCGTAGCCCTCCAGGCTCCTCTGTCCCTGGGATTCTCCAGCCAAGAATACTGGAGTGGGCTGCCATGCCCTCCTCCAGGAGATCCCCTGACCCAGGGATCGAACCAGCGTCTCTTATGTCTCCTGGATTGGCCGGCAGGTTCTTTACCACTTTACCACTAGCACCCCCTGGGAAGCCCCTGAATCACTTTGCTATTCACCAGAAACACAACAGTCAATCAACTATACTTCAATAAAAGAAAGAAAAACTTCTTGGTAGGGCCCCAATACATGTTAGTTATTATTAATATACATCAGCCTCCTTTTGCCTCCTGAGATTTGGAAAATCAATTTTCTCCTAGTGGAATATCTACAGCACATTTCGAGTTCTAGGCTGGCTCCCTGCACAGTCAAATGTGTGCCCTGGGGGAATGAACTTACTCTAAGAAAAAAGTCAATAACTCTTTCCCACTGCCCCACTGCATGTCATGAGGCTGAGGGTCAACAGCCCTGGGTTGAGTGAGTTTGGGGATCGTCCACAAGATCCTCCATTATCACGCCTCTCTAATTGAAGAGTGGTTGTGGATCTCTAAAACACAAGATGAGCAATATCTGTGTCTTCCTCATGATCTCCCACTCCCTCCTTGCCACTTCCAGTCCTGAAGTCCTGCATAGTCTTCCTGGGCCTTCCTCACTGATTATGATCATGTCAGAAGTGCATGATATAATTCCTTGCTACAGGCAACTCAAAGCATCTTCTCCCTGGTTCCCTATGCCCAGGTTCCACCCCGACTTCTCCAGTGTGCATGCAAGTGCACAGAGCTCCAACTTCTCCAGTGTGTGCACATAAGCGCCCAGACCTAAAGTGTTGGGAACACTGGTTTGATGCAGTTTCAAGCATTTTTTGGATACAGGCAAAATGGAGACTTAGGGCAACCTCTTCCCCACTCCACCAGACATCAGTGATACTCTAAACAAAGACAACTTGGCAGGTGAGCACACTGCCTGGCACATAGAAGGTCTTTTCTAAATGCATTTGAATGAATGAGTGAATGATTGAATGATGGAGCTATGAGATAGGATCCCAATCAGTCCATGTAGGTATGGAGCCATCCTACCTGGAGACAGAAGGACAGTGAGGAGACCTGGGAGCCAGGCTTGCTGGGGGAGTTAGGACTAGGGAATGACTCGCCTCATCTTTATTTCCTCCCCCACTTCCAGGCAGGAAACACAGCTCCACATCTTCTTCCCTCTTCCCTCTTCTCGCCTCTCCTGCCCTGGGAAAAGCATGGTCAGAAGAGGGAGAACAAACTCTGTCTCTGTCCCTACCCTGTCTCGTTCCTGAAATCACCTTTCCTTGACCTCAGAATAAGTCCAGTGAGTATTTTGGAGCAGACTGAACCTGCCTGGTTTTGTTTTGCTTGAGTTGGAGTTCAAATCCACTCACAGTTGCTGGGATTCCTCCAGCTGAAGTCAGGGCAGGCAGCCTATAAGCAGAAGTGCCAGATAGAGAGGGGCTGCATCATGGGATTAAAATTTGTCTAGAGAGAGCCTAGGAAGTGGGTTAGCCCCTTGCTAGGTCAGGGCCAGAGAAGTAGCGCGGAATACCTCGTGTGCTCTCAGCAAATACACAGTGTGACCGCTCTGGGCTTCTCCCCAGTCAGTGGCTTATCTGAACCAATTCCACGTAGTGGCTCCTGTAAGTATGGAATGCCCTAGCCAAAAAGCACCATTGTGCAGGCATGGAAACTGAGGCTCAGACTGGTAAAGGGACTTGCCCGAGGGCACAGAACAAGTCAGGAGAAGGGCGACTGGTGCGCTTGGAAGTGTCAGCTTAGTGACTTTAATCCATGGGCTAGAAACTCAACCTAAGGAAGAACGGGACACCGGGCTGTGAGGGGCAGGAGGGGCTCTGGTTTCCCTGCCAGCTGAATAGAGAACTGCCTGAATCTGTGTGTTCCCGAGCCTTCCTGCCACCCCCAGTACCTACAACATCCTGAAGAGAAGGCAAACAGCAGGCAAGCCCGTCGGCCCTGTTTCTCTGCTTCCTCTATGAGCATCCATCAGCCACAATTTTATGTTGAATGGGGCTGTGAGGAACTTCAAGGCCGAGATGATTACATTTTGTACATTACCCTTCTGCCAGAGAGCTAAAAATACCCTCCTGGTGGTTGCTAAGTGCAGGTCTAATGGTTTTCCTTAGAGGAAAGAATGGGATTCTAGTTTCTCTGAATCTGGAGGCTCCACATCCAGGGAATGAAGTTGTGGAAATTGACGGAGTTGGTTGTAGAGCATCCCTGGGGGAGTAGAAGCTAGGGACAGCCGGAGAATTCACTGCTCCCTGGTGTCAGGGAGACTCTCCAGGGACTGGTGCCAGCAAAGATCGTGGATCTCGGAAGGAATACCGCAGTCTGTGGCTTCCACGGAGAATTATCCCTGATCTGTGGGCTCCCCTCCCCTTGGGGCCTGACTTTCTGAACCTCTCTCTTTGATTGGCACAGAGTGGCCAGTTCCCAAAGTCGTACCTCGAACCTGGACATTTTAAAGGTAAAAAGGCGGGTTTAGGGATATGGAGCAAGGTCTTGGGAACAGCTTACCTGTCTTGCCAGAGACTTCATGGTGTTAGAGTGTCCCTCACTTGATATATTAAAAGCAGGCTTACAAGCATATAGCCACCCCAAGGCTGCCCAGCTCCTCCCGCCCGGCCTAGCACTCCCTCGGACTGCAAACAGAAAGGTCTGAATTTATTGACTTGTTTTCTTTTTGGCTGTTCCGGGCCTTCACTGCTGCATGGGCCTCTCTCCACTTACGACGCACAGGCATTTCGCCGTGGTGCCTTCCGCTGTTGCACAGCGTGGGCTCCGGGGCTCACAGACTTCAGATGTTGCAGCACATGAGCTTGGTAGTGGTGGCTCCTGAATTCCAGAGCATGGGGTCAATAGTTGTGGCGCACAGGCTTAGTTCCTTCATGATATGTGGGGGCTTCCCAGATCAGGGATCAAACCCCTGTCTCCTGCATCTGCAGCCAGATTCGTTACCACTGAGCTGCCAGGGGAACCCCTGAGTTTACTTTTTAACCAAAATATCTGAAGTCCTAAATCCAAGTAGGAGGCTTGATGTCCCCTGAGAGATCCTTGCGGGGACCCACACACTATAGCCGCATCTCTTGGGATGGCTTTGACACCTTCCTTTGAAAAGTGTCCAGCCTTGGGTCACTGCAAGCCCACGTTGCCCCTTGGGAGCCAGAATGCCTCCGGGACCTCTGGCTCATTCTCTGAAGGCTGTTGCCATGGTTTCATCCTCCTGATTACCTGGGACATTGACATTCACACAGATTTGCCTTTCCTGGCACAGGTTGATGCGTGGCCCTGGGAGGTGGGTAAGATGTTGGTTGCCTGGTGAGGGAAGCTGGCCTGCAGCAAGATATTTGAAGCTGATGTTTCAGCAGCTCACGAAGGAGAGGCCCTGGGGGCTATTTAAAAAGTGGTGGTGTGCCATGTGGCTGTCAGCGAGTGCCTGACTGAGTGCTCTGTGCTCAGGAGAAGGAAAGAAAGGTCCCTGTGTCATCGCTGGGGCGTCGGGTTTCTCGTGCTCATTTTGTTCAGGGAGCACTGTTGCACTCACCCCTTGCTTAGGCAATGCTCACGAATGCAGAGTTACCTTAAACTACTTTCCTGGGGTGGTGGGGGGAAGGAAATGGGAAAACAAATCTTTATGAATAAGAACTAGAAGGTTGTACTTGACTCACTACGTGTTGCTCCAGATGCTTCCTGCTGTCACTAAAATCGATTCTGCCCTCCCAAGATGGAGATCTGCCCCCTTGGGAAAAGATAGCATGTTAAAGAGTGGGCAAGAAGCTGCAAAGGCGATTCCCCTCCCACAAAAGAGCTTCCATAAGTGCCTTAAACTAGGCAGTGGTTCAGTCTCCAGGTGATGGTTTTGAAAGAACAACACACTTGAACGTGTGTGTTCTCAGGTGTTTGTTCAAATATCTGAGGGAAAAAAAAAAGCCTCGTGGGCTGTGGCTCCTCCTCACTGGTTCATGCCGATGGAGTGGGGAGAGCAGTGGGGTGATTAACTCCAAGCAACGGATAACCGAAAACTCAGGATGTTTGACTTCATTTGTATGGAATAATATATGGGAAGCATATATTTCTTACTGTGTGTTTGCCTTCTTAATTATGTTTTGCTTCAGCCAGTATGGGAATGAGCTAACCGGCTGAGAGTACAAGCCAGTTAATGGCTGGGTCAGCCTGCTGGGAAGCTTTTTGGGTGTGTGGAGCAATGGCGAAAATCTCAAGGGATTTAATGTTTTCTATAGACAACTGGCCCAGTATGTAATCCACCTGGGTATAATGGAGTGTTGGCTGCCATCAGATTCATTAGTAGCTTAAGAATTAAACCTACTCTCCCACCCCCATCCCCGTCCAGTCTCCGTTTTTCCCCCGCTCCTGCCAGATATTTCATGAATCTTGAATACTGGAGGCTGCCAAGCAGGCAGCTTTGCGTCAGTGGCAAGGGGGCTAATCTATATTCTCATATTAACCATACTTCCCAGTGAATTTCAATAACTTGGAAATGGGCATTTGGCAGCTGGGAAAGAGAAGGCTTGGTAAGTGCTCAGAACGAGTCTATAATAAGCATCTGTTTAAAAGAGACCTCTCCAGCCAGATGCCCTGGCCTAATGGGGACCCTGGGCTGGGGCAGCAGCTGCACATTAAAATACATTGAGTTTGTCTTCCCAGGTGGAGGGAGCAGCATTTCCGTCCCTATGAAATGGATCTAGGACAAACAGGCAGTTTCTTATTCATAAAGCAGGATTTCTAAGCTAGACTGCCTTCTGCCCACAATCCCCCGTCCCTGAGCAGGGCTACTGATTAAGACTCTTTCCTTCAGAAGTGTTTACCTAGTAATTCCTGCCACCTGTCATATCACATATGCCTGCTCTCTGTGCTACTAGGCTCGGTCATATCCAGCGCTTTGAGACCCCATGGACTGTCGTCCACCAGGCTTCTCTATCCATGGGATTCTCTAGGCAAGAATACTGGAGTGAGCAGCCATTCCCTTCTCTAGGGGATCTTCCGGACTCAGGGATCAAACCTGGGTCTCCTGCATGGCATGCAGATTCTTTACTGTCTGGGCCCCCAGGGAAGCCCTTGATTCTAGGCAGGCCCTCCTTAGGAAAGCGTTGCTATCTCTGCCTGCTGGGCTTGTGTCTCTTTGAGGACAGGCTCTATTCTCATCTGAGTACTCCCCTCCTTTGAGAGCCCTGCCTCCTAACGCACACAGCTCCTGGCAGAGGGCAAGAACATAGCAGGACAGGACTAAATGGGACACTGCACAAGCGGATGGTGTCAGGGTGGATGGCCCAGGACTAGATCAGCTTTCTTACATGAAGCCTCATGAGACACTGGGGGCCAAGGAGGGATAAACCAGAGACTAGTGCAGAAACTGGGCTTCCCAGGTGGTGCAAGTGGTAAAGAACCCGCCTGCCAATGAGGGAGATAGAAGAGAGGCACTTTTGATCCCTAGGTTGGGAAGATCCCCTGGAGTAGGAAATGGCAACCCATTCCAGTATTCTTGGCTGGAGAATCCCACTGGACAGAGGAGCCTGGCAGGCTACAGTCCATGGGGTCTCAAAGAGTCAGACACAACTGAAGCAACTCAGCACAGCACACAATACACAGTGGGGGAAATGATCTTCAAAGTCCGGGAAAACGAAGCAAAGCTTCAAGTCCAAATGCTCAGCTGCTGCTGCTGCTGCTGCTAAGTCATGTCCGACTCTGTGCGACACCATAGACGGCAGCCCACCAGGCTGCCCCATCCCTGTGATTCTCCAGGTAAGAACACTGGAGTGGGTTGCCATTTCCTTCTACAATGCATGGAAGTGAAAAGTGAAAGTGAAGTCTCTCAGTCGTGTCCAACCCTCAGCGACCCCATGGACTGCAGCCTACCAGGCTNCCCCATCCCTGTGATTCTCCAGGTAAGAACACTGGAGTGGGTTGCCATTTCCTTCTACAATGCATGGAAGTGAAAAGTGAAAGTGAAGTCTCTCAGTCGTGTCCAACCCTCAGCGACCCCATGGACTGCAGCCTACCAGGCTCCTCCCTCCATGGGATTTTCCAGGCAAGAGTAGGATGCCATTGCCTTCTCCACCAAATGCTCAGAGGCAGGACCAAAATCCAGACTGCAGAACCAAGAGCTGGGAGTTGGGAAGAGAGATCAGAGGAAGAGCAATGCCTGACACGCTCCTGGTCCAGAGGAAGTTCTATCTGTGTTTTTTGAATGAATTAGTGAAACAATGAATGAAGAGGAGGATTCAGAATAATTTAAATTCCTCCCTAAAACTATGGAAGCATCTCCCCTAATGAAGCTGTGAGTGTGCTCAGTAGGTTCACAGGAGTGGACTGGCCAATTTTCTGAAGTGCAGTCAGTCATAATATGCTCTTTCTGTGGTCTCTTTTCCAAGAATCCCAGCTCAAAGCTCTATAAATGTGTTGTTGATTTACTGTCCAGCACTACAATTCTTTGTTTCCTATTATCTCTCACCCTCAGTTCCTTTAGCTCACCCTAAAATTTTGCTCCCCTATCATAAAAAACAAACACCCATCCCTCTCAAAAAAGAAAAACAGGGATGCCCCATCCTCCTTGAGTTTCTGTCCATGACATCGTATAATAAAAAGAGTCTTCACTCCAGCATTCCCCAAAGTGTAGAACATTATTCCATAGAATGGTAATGGTAAAGGGATTGTGCATGCATGCTAAGTCGCTTCAGTCATGTCTGACTCTTTGCGACCGTATAGACTGCAGTCCACCGGGCTCCTCTGTCCACGGAATTCTCCAGTCAAGAATACAGGAGTGGGTTGCCATTTCCTTCTCCAAAAGGTTTGTCGGTCAAATGAATCTAGATAACATTGGATTTCACAAAACTAAGCAAGTCTCTTCAGTGAAGGGCCTCTCAGATTTTAATAAACTCATCTGCATTCCTAAGGAGGAAATGTCAAGTTTACTTAACCGCAGAGCCCTTTTACTTAGTGCTTCCTGCAGGACTGGGGTTCTGCACTGTGGAAATCTACAGTCTTTTCCTTTTTTCTTATTTTCTTCAGTGCCCTGCTTCCCTTATCTGTAAAGTGGGAGTTAATAATATTACTCACCCCATAGAGTAGCTGTGAAGATTAAATGAATTCATTCAGGTAAAGTGTTTAGAGGGCTTCCCTTGTCGCTCAGCTGATAGAATCTGCCTGCAATGTGGGAGACCTGGGCTTGATCCCTGGGTTGGGGAGATCCCCTGGAGAAGGAAAAGGCTACCCACTCCAGTATTCTGGCCTGGAGNGAATTCATTCAGGTAAAGTGTTTAGAGGGCTTCCCTTGTCGCTCAGCTGATAGAATCTGCCTGCAATGTGGGAGACCTGGGCTTGATCCCTGGGTTGGGGAGATCCCCTGGAGAAGGAAAAGGCTACCCACTCCAGTATTCTGGCCTGGAGAATTCCATAGACTACATAGTCCAGGAGGTCGCAAAGAGTCAGACACGACTGAGTGAGCTTCACACTCACTTCACTTTTCAAAGTGTTTAGAAAGTGTTTGGCCCTAGGTAGGCATCAAATGCAGGGTTTCCTTTTTCTTTAACCGGTATCTTTATAATGACTCTTTCTGGCTCTTTTTAATCTAGCTCCTTCCTTCACTCCACCCAGCTCCACCCCGACAGTCGTGGTCGCCTCTCAGCCCCGAGTCCAGTGGCCTTTGCTGCTCCCCCTCGCCCGGCCTTTGGGAGCCTTTGGTCTTCTGTTCTCCTCTCCCTGTTGCTTCGCCCCTCTCCCTGTCTCCTCTCCAGCCACTCCTCCTGTTCTTCTCCTCTTCTGGCCATTGCGTCCTTGCTTCCTCCTTTCTTCCACTTTACAAACTTGGGTTTTGCTCAAAAATGGCTCTTTTTTGCTCTTTCTCATAGTCTGTCCTTAGAAGATCATATCCATTTCAGAGCTTCATCTGCTAACCTTGGTGAAGGCATATGGTACTCCAATTAATTTCCTATCCATCCCTAACTTCTCTCTTGAACTCCATACTGTCCATCTTTTCCAACTATGTACTAAACATTTCAGGCTTCCCTGATAGCTCAGGGAGGCTGGTTGGTAAAGAATCTGCCTGCATATGCAGGAGAAACCAGTTCAATTCCTGAGTTGGAAAGAGCCACCGGAGAAGGAATAGGCTACCCACTCCAGCATTCTTGGGCATCCCTTGTGGCTCAGCTGGTAAAGAATCTGCCTAAAATTCAGGAGACCTGGGTTCAGTCCCTGGGTTGGGAAGATCCCCTGGAGAAGGGAAAGGCTACCCACTCCAGTNTCCAGCATTCTTGGGCATCCCTTGTGGCTCAGCTGGTAAAGAATCTGCCTAAAATTCAGGAGACCTGGGTTCAGTCCCTGGGTTGGGAAGATCCCCTGGAGAAGGGAAAGGCTACCCACTCCAGTATTCTGGCTTAGAGAAGTCCATGGACTGTATAGTCCATGAGGTCACAAAGAGTCAGACATGACTGAGCAACTTTCACTTTCATTGAACATTTCAGCCTTGCTTCCCTCCAACCCCCAAATTCCAATGTGTCCAGAGACAAACTCATAGACTGACCCCTTTAACTTTGTCCTTTTTCCCATGCTCCCTATTTCTGTTAGTGACACAGCTGTCCCCTTCAGCCCTCAAGCTCAATTCCTCCCGGTCTCTTGCCAGGTCCTACCAAGTGGGTTACCATCTTGCTCAGAACTCCATTTCCTTGTCTGCATTTTCTCTGCTTCTCCCACGATTCACTCCTTCCTTGTGCCTTCATTGCCTTGACCATCATGGCAACTTCTTAACTAGTGTTTCAATCACAGTCCATTTTACACTGTGCTTCTAGAATAGTCATCTATGAACCAACTTTCATCATTTCATATCCTGCTTGAAAACATGCAGTTCCTCCTTACTACCAACAGAACAAAACTGAGACCCAAGACCTTTCATGATACAGTCTCAGCTCTCTTTCTGATTTGCTGCTGCGACATCTCTTCACAAAACCTTCTCTAAACTCACTGGATCTCTCAACATGTTCATGTGTGCCCCCACACTTTCCTCCCCATCTCAGTTGCTGCTTCCTTCACAAAGCCACAGTTGCCTCTGCTAGATGGTACCTTTTCTTCTTCTGATCTTCTGATGTTGGAAATTATACAATAAGTCCCCTCCATGTGAACCTTCAAGTTGCAAACTTTCAAATGATGTGAACATGCATCTGGTTCCAAGAAGGAACCAAAACCTGTGCCACCAGCGTCAGGCATGAGTGCAATTGCGCCTCCCTTACTCCATCTCTTATTGCTGACGATCGTTCAGCTCTACCATCTCCCACCTCCTCCCCCTCCTCGAGCCAGTAACGCTTCTTGTCTGTTCACTGTGCCAGCCTCTGTAGGCCAGCTATTGTACTGTGCTACTATACTTTTCAAGGTACTGTACTGTAAGATTTTAAATGTTTTCTTGTTTTTATTTATTTGTGTGAAAAGTATCATAAACCTATTACAGTACACTGCTATATTGCAATTGTGTTAGCTGAATACATAGACTAACTTTGTCCTTACAAACAAATTGGACTTATGAGCACACTCTCAGAAGAGAACTCATTTGTATGTATGGGACTGTGTTCCTTCAGGACGGGATCCATGTCTGATTCATCTCTATCTCCCAGTCCATATACACTTTGCATAGGATAGTAGCCCAATAGCTGTTTGTTAAATGAATGAATAAATTGGTGTATTGATGATTGGAAAAATGGTTAAGTGGTTGGATGGAGACCACCTCTTTCCCCTTTTTGTTTTTCTTTTCTTTCACTAAATGCAATCCCATGCACCTACGCAAGAGACCCCATAGCATTATACTCATTGACTTATACATGGCTGCCATTCCAAATCCTGGATGTAGTATCGCCCCACCCTGTCCCCCAGTCAAAGCCCTCTTAACAAGGTGTCATAGCTGAGGGCTCTCCAAGTAGTGCCTCTTTGAATGCTTCATACCCATGTCTTCAAAATGCTTCTGACACCAGCTGGCCCTCTAATTCAAGCCCCAGTAATTTCCTTCAGTGTCAAAGTGACCATCTCTCCCCTTAATTCCAACTCAGTCTGAGTCTGTGGCAGAGCGACATTAATGTCCAGCCCCAGAATGAGTGGAGTCAAAATCAGGCTGGCAACTCTCAGAGTCCACCATGCCCGGGGCCCCTCAACCAAAATTCCCATAGCTGAGACTCTTAACAGAGAAGCCTGTGACCATGGTCTGATAGGAGATTTTAAATGTTTGTTTTCTGAGAAGTGAATTTAGCATCTGGTTAAAAAAAAAAAAAATGAAATCATAAAAGTGACTTTTGTGATCCTGCCAGCTAGGGTTTGAAATTCCCACAGCTACCAAGAGGCAGGTAAGACACTAGTGGTTAAGGGAACCTGCTCTGGAAACAAGCTACCAGATCCAAGTACTATAGCAGTCAGGGCCCAGAAGGGAAAAAAGAAGCCACCTTAGGTATTTCAAATAGAGGAGATTAAATACAGGGAATTGGTAGGAGAACTGGAAGAGAATGCAGGGAACACTGAAGTGACCCAGAGGTAATAAAGGCGGGAAACAGCTGTCATCTCTAGGACTGAGAGGGCAAGAGGGAAGTAACTGTTCAGAAGATCTGGTGCTCAACCCTCTGAGCTGAGAGTGCCCCCTGGCTGCTGCTGTCCCCAAGAGGCTGGTTCTGAAATGCCCCAGAGACTTAATGGCTGGAGTCAGGAGCCACTGTTGGGCCTCCACCAATAGGAGCAGAAAAGAAACAGGAGAGAAGTGCCCTCCTCCCTGCTGCCTGCTTTCCAGCCTCCTCCTAATACCTGCCACCAACACGCCCCATGGAATGTCAGTTATCAGGGGAGGCCACAGAGTCCAGCTTCGGACAGAGAAGGGGAAATGTGCGAGGATGTAGCAGTAGGTAAGTAATTGGCACCCCTCTTTCCAGGTCTGTAGCCTTCACCAAGTGGTTTCTCTGTGCTTCAGTTCCCTCGTCTTTAAAATGGGAATAATAATCATACTCCTTCATAGGATCTTTGTGAGGCTCACATGAGCTAACACAGAGAAAGCACTTAGAATAGTGCTTAGTACATAGAAAGTGCCAAAATTTTTATCTATTATTATTTTACCAGTATGTGTCTCAGTTCATCCTTTTGCTTCCCATCCCATTTGCCCCAGTAACACACTTTATACAATTATCCTTGATGCTGATTTGATATAAGCACTTTATTTCAGTTCCTGACCCTGTGTGTGTTGTCTGTGTGTGTGTTGTGTGTCTGTGTGTGTGTGTGCCTGTGTGTGTGAGTGTGTGCCTGTGTGTGTGTCTGTATATCTATGCGTGTCTCTATGTGTGTGTGTCTGTCTCTGTGTATACATGTGTGTCTGTGTGTGTTTTCATTCTTTGGAAAGGAAGTTTCCAAAATAAGTAGAGACTTCGTCAGATGTGAATCCCAAACTGAGATCCATGGGTTACTGGCTGTAGGTTCATCTCTGAATTCCGACTTTCTCGTCTGTAAGGGCAGACTCACACTAGCTCCCTGCGGGATTATCCATGACATGGTTTAGGTGGAGCTGCCTGGCACAGGGCTCAGCCCACGGGAGCCGGTTGCTGGGTTGATTTCGCTCCCCTCTCCCTTCCTGGCTGAGCACGCAGGGCCACGCGTTTCTTAGAGCCTTAAGCTTGGAGCTCGCTGCTCACTGTCCTGCTCGGCCAATGTTGTGTGCAGAC
Source organism: Oreotragus oreotragus (assembly GCA_006410675.1). Taxonomy (NCBI): domain Eukaryota; kingdom Metazoa; phylum Chordata; class Mammalia; order Artiodactyla; family Bovidae; genus Oreotragus; species Oreotragus oreotragus. The sequence continues at coordinate 141,790 of SJYX01016368.1, read as the reverse complement.
AGGTCCTCACAAGAACCATCCCGCAGATTAGGGACCAGGGTGAAAGAGACCTGGGAGCAGTCAGGACAAGACTTAGCTTCGTAAAATGTGAGCTCTGGGCCCTTCTCTGCTTCCTGACCACTCAATGATCCTTGTTCATTTTTAGTCTTAGTTTCTATTTCCCTGTTTTCAGCTTATAAACAAGGCTTACAAGATCCCTGGAAGAACATGTGGACTCATATACATAATATGGCCGTTTTTAGTCTTAGTTTCTATTTCCCTGTTTTCAGCTTGTAAACAAGGCTTACAAGATCCCTGGAAGAACATGTGGACTCGTATACATAATATGGCCGTAGCCCCAACTCATTCGAAATCCTGCAGTGACACTGTGGATGGAAGAGGGTGGGGCATCGCTGTGGCAAAAGGAGAGAGTCCGGGCTGGTGGGCAAATTTAGAATGAGCGTTAGGGGTCCTAGAGGCTGGTCAAGGGCTCTGGAAACTCTGCTTCTGTCTAATCATTCTTACAGCTTGCATTATTTCTGTCTCATGAGCTCACTGTAAAAGGTCTGCACTCTATGAATGCTAAATAGACCTTTTTGAGAGAAAGGATTATAAGAAGGAAAAGGAAAGACAGAAAAGAGAGAAAGTAAGGCTCTGAGTTCAGGTACGGCTGGTGTCTGTGCTGTGAAAGGGCCTGTGGGTGAATCGGTGGCTTATGGATGGGAATAGCATGGGACTTAAAACCATAGGTTTTAGAGTTAAGGCATCCCGGGCTTAAATCCTGGCTCCCTGCTTAGTGTTTGGTCTGGGATAAAACGACCTAAATTCTCTGGCCTCAATCTCCTCAACTGTAAAATGGGAATGATATCTCAAAGGGTTATTGCAGAGTTTAAATAAAATAATGTTTATTAAGCACTTTAGCAGAATGTTTGGTACATGCGTGCTTGCATGCATGCTAAGTGACTTCAGTCATGTCCAACTCTTTGCAACTCTATGGACTATAGCCCACCAGCCTCCTCTGTCCATGGAACTGTCCAGGCAAGAATACTTGAGTGGGTTGCTGTGCCCTCCTCCAGGGGATCTTCCCGACCCAGAGATAAACCCGCGTCTCTTACAGCTCCTGCACTGGCAGGCAGATTCTTTTCCACTAGCCCCACCTGGGAAGCCTTTGGCCTATAGTAAAGGCTCAATAAATGATAGCTGTTGTTACAATCAGACACTTAAAATAACAAAAGCCACAACTTACAGAGAGCTTCCTACACCAGACACTGCTGAGTGCTTTACAGACCTTACTCATGGAGGTCTATTAACAGCCCACAGACATGGATGCTGGGGTTACCCCCATTTGACAGATGAGGCCCTGGGGGGCAAAGCAATGAATAGCTTTCTCAAGGTTACACCGTTTGTATATGAAAGCCTGACTGACACTGAGGTCTACTTTTCATCATAACCTGCGCTCTTACCCCTAAAACAGTCTTCACTGTGCTCAGAAGGGGTTTCTTCAAAGTTCCTTACAAAATTTCCAGAATTCTCCTATTCACCTTTATCAAGGTGCCTGCTATGCTGTCTCTGGCACATCTGTTCTTTGAGGGTTTTTGAAATCTTTTTTTTTTTTTTTAAACTCTTAGAGATGCATATTACCTCAGGAGAGGGGGGACTAAATCTCAAAAACTAACACTTTAGCAAGTCCTGGTTTCCCATATGATGAGAAGAGTTCCAGTTGAGAGCACAGACCCCATCATTCCATCACCCCCTCTGCATGGAAATGGCAGTGAGGAGTGTTCCCATAGGGGACAGGGGTACTCTGAGGACCCTAAATCTTGCTTGCATTCCAACTTCACAGTCTCACCCAGTTATGACCCAGGATTGGGATGCTCTGCATATTTAGAAAATATCTAAACATGATCTTAGAAATCTATCCAAGAGAGTTCTCTGTTTTCAGCAAATCCTAATGCAAGCCTGCCAGTTCCTAAAGGGCTGTGTCTGTGGGTGTGTGTTCAGTCATGTCTGACTCTTTGTGAGCCCATGGACTGTAGCCCACCAGGCTCCTCTGTCCATGGGATTCTTCAGGCAGGGATACTGGAATGGCTCGCCATTCCCTCTTCCAGGGGATCTTCCTAACCAAGAGATCAAGCCTGCTTCTGCGCTGGCAGGCAGGTTCTTTACCACTGAGCCGCCAGGGAAGCCCTGAAGGGCTGTGTTTAGTCCTAGTTAGATCAAAAGACACGCTCTGAACACCCACCTTACCCCAGACTTCGGACCAAACTACCTAACATGCCTTAACTCACTGGGTTTTCTACCTGGGGATGTTCCCAGAAGATGAAGGGCAAGAGGGTGTATTGAAGGACAGTTGAAAGTGACCATCTACTGCATGCTTCCAATGGGCCAGGCACTGTTCCAAGCAGAGTTTACTTGTGTTGGCTCATTACTATCCCCTTTCTATAGGTGAAGGAACCAGGCACAGAGAAGCTAGGTAACTTATCCAAGGTCACACAGATGACTAAGTGGCAGAGGCAGGACTTTAATACAGTTTTTAAAAAATAAGCACACATAGGAATCTTTCCACAATGTGCATTTAAAAGATTACAATGCCCTTCAAAGGGCTTAAGGGGTGCCTTGGGAGGCTGCATACTTAATTCAATGATGCTGGCATTGCTGACTGGTTGTAGGGTACCTCTTTGGAAATAACCATTAGAACCAATTTAGGAATTAAATAGGAAAGTCAGCCTTAATACATTAGAATCACACCTTGTGTTTGACCTGAAATAGCATTGCTCAGCTTCTCAATTACAGTGTGTGTGTGTGTGTGTTTGAAGACACAAATAAAATTAGAGGACCAACAAAGAAAAGTAAAATGGTATCTTCTCAGTTTTGCTGTGAGCCTAAAACTGCTCTAAAAAAGAAAACCTGTTTTGAAAAGTTTAAAATAAAATGGTCAAAAGTATTTTGTCAAAAAACTAATTTGCTCCTAGAAATTGAAGGATTTTTATAATTGAAAACATATAAATAAGGGACTTCTCTGGTGATCTAGTGGTTAAGTATAGTTAAGACTCTGTCTTGCAATGCAAGGGATGCTGGTTTGAACCCTGGTTGGGGAACAAAGATCCCATATGCCGCAGAGCAACTAAGCCCTCCCACCGCAGCTCCTGAGCCCTCCCACCACAACCAGAGAGTCTGTGCACCACAGAAACCTCGAGATACCCTCTACCGTTCTCCCAAACCTGGCTATCTGGGCCCGATGAAGGTATTGTTTCTCAGCTCTTATCAGTGATTCTCACGTGGGATTGAAAGAAGAATGTATGTCCTCTTCTCCTCAGTCTAGTCATCTGACTCCCACACCCTCCACCACAACCAACTCCCACACTAGCCAGTCTTGGCCTGTCTAAAGTAGAACTCTTTCTGTAAAATCCTTTTGCCCCTCTCTTTTCCATATCAGTCAAGGTTGTACCCATTCCTATCATCACCCAAAGCTCCAAACCACCCTAGACTCCATTCTTTCTTCCCCACTTCAGCTTTAATGTCAATCAAATCCAGCCAACCTTATCTCCTCAATATCTCTCAAACCACTCTTCTCTTCCATAGACCCACTGCCATTTTTTAGTTAACCCTTTCACCATTTTTCCTCTGGATTATTTTGGTTGTCTTTCAGATGACCTTCCTATTTCCTGCCTCATTCACCTTCCAGACCAACCTTTGTTTTTTATTTCCAAAACAGAATTTGGTTCTATTGATGCCTCACTGAAGACTCTTTATAATAGATGTCTCCCCCATTGCATACAGAACCAAATTCAAGCTCTTCATCATGATTTATAAGGGCCTCTCCTAACCCCTTGCAACTTGACTCTCCAATCGCTTTGCCACCTGCTTGTCCGTGCAACCCTGCAGGGCAATAAATGGTCTCAAAAGCACCATGTTATTTAATGCCTGTGTGTTTGCATATGATATTATTTCTCCTGTCCTCTTGGTAGACTCCCATTCATTCCTCAAGACTCAGTTTGAGTGCCTCCTCCTTGGTGAAGACTTCCTGCTCCCCTAAACTTTCCTTTGTAATCAATCCTACCTTAAAATGATTGCTTTAAATTCTCATCTCCCCCATCTAGACCATGAGCTGGTTTTATCTATCTCTGTTTCACAAGTTATGTCTGTCCAACACACAGTTGGTGAAAAAGCAATATTTGATGAAAAAATGAACTTGTAATTAGGCAATCTGGCTGACCTTGAGCATGTCACATACCTTTCTGGAACTTAATTTTCTTTGTCTGTAAAATGAGAACACTAAGGTCTACCTTGCAGGATCATTGTGTGGATTTTATGATATAAAAGTGTGAGGCACTTAATCTTGGACAACCCACTGTAGCAACTCAGTAGATGCAATTTCCATGTCCTTTTTCTTCTTCTCCTTGATATAATTCTATTCTAATACAAATAGACAAAGGCAAAAGAGAAATCTCAAATGCCTGATGCCAAGGTACCTGGATGGGGATGGTCACTTATTACCCATCTAACAGGAACAGTGTCCTCAGACCTCAACCTCTCATGTCACCCAAGATTAGCCAGCCCTGGGCAGTGTTTAGTGAAGGATCTGGATCACTTCTAGGATCTGGCAACATCTGAGGACTCACCACCAGCAGGCATTGTGCTTTACCTATAATAATTCATTCAGTTCCACAATGACCCCACAAGGGTGAATTGTTATTATCCCCATTGTACAGATGAGAAAACTGAGACAAGTGAGGTTAAGATCATATAGTTAGTAGTAGAATTAGGATTGATGATTCCAGAGCCTATTGTCTTAACTCCTACACACTCCTGTCCAACACAGATTAAGGAAGTTGTAAGAGATAATAGACCCAAATCATGAAAAAGCAGACGCCTTTGGCTTCTGAGACGGTGAGACAACGTACAGGCTCCCTGTATTGGAATTTAGGGTAAACACCATGGCCTCATTGCTTGACTTACAGCTTTTCACTGTAAAATTTATCATGATAATTATTAGTTGATATATCTTATCCTAGGTGGTGCTAGCAGCAAAGAACTTGCTTACCATCTCAGGAGATGTAAGAGACATGAGTTCGATCCCTGGGTCAGGAAGATCCCCTGAAGTAGGAAATGGCAACCTACTCCAGTATTCTTGCCTGGAGAATCCCACAGACAGAGGAGACTAGTGGGCTCAGTTCATAGGGCTGCAAAGAGTTGGATACGGTTGAAGTGACTTAGCATACATATCCTATTAAGAAGGGGAAGGTTCCCCAAATTCCTGAGGATTTGAGCCATTAGCATATGGCCAGCCACCTGTGTTTTATAAATAAAGATTTGTTGGAATGTGGCTGCTCTATTCATTTATATATTGTCCACGGTGGCCTCTGCCCGACAGTGGCCGAGCTGAGTGGTTATGATGGAGGCCTTCTTGTAGCCAACATCCTCCTGCCAAAGATGGCTGGAAAAACCCCAACGATCCCCCACAGCTGGGCAGACTCTCAGAGGGCTGCTCCCTTCCCAGACAGTGCAGTGCGCTAAGAGAAGCCCCCTTTTTTCCCGCAGGCCATGAGGAAATACATCATGTCCTTCCGGGAGTCTGTGCAGCCCAGGGTGGGAGCAGACAGGTGCAGTTTGTAAGGTCCAGGCTCTGTGGACAACCTTTAAGTTTGATTCCTTGTGCTGGTTTCAGGGTCTTTGGGATGGCTTGAGCCACAGGAGCCCAAATAAAGCAGCAGAGCTGTGCAGTCAAGACAAATGTCCTGACCCCACGGAGGCTGCCGGAGGCGGCCCGCTGATGGATGACGGAGGGAGAATTTCTCACTTGCCGTCTAATCTGCGCCCAGGAAATAAATTGCTCTTGTCACTGGTGTCTGCCCCAGCCCTGCAGGCCCCCCTTCCCGCCGAGCCTTCCCTGCACCCCACCCTGCTCTGCCAGCCTGGAAATACTGCCTCGGGAAGCGAGGAAGGAAAGGACGGGGAGGAATGAGAGGAACGATGCGTTCTGTCCTGTCCCTGCGGCCCGCTTCCACTGCTGGCCTCCCTCCATGAACACGGGGAGGCAGGAGCTGCCTGCAAGGAGGGGCCCGCTGTGCGCCTGCAGCAAGACTCCAGGCCTCGGTTTTCTAATCTGTAAAATGAGAAGGCTTTTAACATGATCTTAAAAACTTTATTATTCCAAGTTTCTGAGACTGCACCGAGGCTGGGAAAGTAGTTTGCATAACCAAAGTCTGGAAGACCCCCCCAAGCCTAAACATAAGCATCCCCAAATCTCCATGTGCCGAAACCTTTGAGCCTAGAGTTAGGGCACATCTTCACTGGAAGCCGGCGTGCAGACTCTGGTGTTCTGGGGTTTTCCAGGGACCCTCAGCAGAACCTCCCCTAGGAACGTTCCTTCTCTCTTTTTAAAGGAAACTTTTACACCACACAACCCCCGCCCCCCACCACCAATAGTTATCTGTGCCTCTGTGCCATCAGCCTCCCACTCTCTCTTTCTCTTTGTCTCTGTCTCTCTCACTCCTCCCCACTCCCTTCTGCCCCTTCACTTTGTTCAAAGCACCCTTGATTACTGGGTTTAATCCATGAGCCCTTCACAAATAGGAGCTGGTGAAATTGACTCTGCCAGACAGCTCCTGCTTGAATGAGGGCCTCCCTCAAGATCTATAAGGACACTTCCTTGCTGGGACCTAAACCTTCACAGAAATGTCCCATCAATAATCCAAGAAGACAGGGGCAGTTGCTGGCTGAGATCTGGGTCCAGAGCTTTCAATGAGTGGATGGAAGGACTTCCATCAGCTGCCAGCCGACTTCTAGTCAATCCAAGAAGCCTTGATGGAGGAGGTGGTGTCTCGGAGCAACCTGCATGAGAAAGGAGAGCTTGTCTGTCACAGGGCAAGGACAGAGAACGGTGACCTCCCCGCCGAGGCAGGCATAATCACAGGCGCATCCAGGGAACTAAACTGGATCTGCCACTCTGATTTCACAGCTGCGCGTCAAGGGTGGGCAGGGCTGGGAGGGAACTCCATTAGCAGCATGGATAGGGCTAATCCCAAGCCAGAGGGCTGGGGGGCGGGGAGGGCTGAGAAGCCAAGCAGTAGCGACGCTCCAGATCCTCTTCCGCTGCCAGAACAGCTCTTCCCAGAGCATGGTGCACGATGTTGGTGTTTTTATCCCAGGCAGAGCTGTCAGAGGCCCAATTTTCATTTGCCACCTAACAGTATTAATCAAGCACCTAAGCTGTTAGAGGCAAGTCAAACAGTCCTGGGGACAAATCCCAGCTTCAGCATTTATTAGTCTGACCTCAGTTAAGCTACTTACTCTCTCTGAGCTGCTATTTCCTCATCTGTTAAATAGAATTCACAATACTACTTGGGGTTTTGGTGTGGTGTACGTGAGACAAGGCGTGCAAATTACCTTCTCAAGCACTGGTACTAAGTAGATGCTCAATAAATTCGTTCATTCACCACATATTCTTAAATGACCTCCATACTCCAGGCACTGCTACTGTTGGCGGCCCCGAAGACGGCAGAACTTGCGTCAGCTCCAGCTGTGTCTATAGCAGAATAGCACCAACGGGGTGGCCCCACGGGACTGGCCCCGATCGGCCTTAGGGTGCTTCCCCAGATAACGCAGGGACTTCTGCTCCAAAAAGAGCTGGGAGGGGAAAGGCCTTCCCACACCTCCTACCACTCTGGCATCTTAGGGTCAGACAGATGGGCGCTCCAAACCTTCATCTCACCAAATAATACTCCTTCCAAGGGCTATTGTGAGGAATAAATCACCTTAGGCATTAAAGAGCTGCGGGTGGTTGGCACAGGATAAAGGTTGGATATTAAAATATTCATTTTCATCGTTGAAGTGGGCTCAGCACTCAGAAGAACAAAGGGCTTTCTGGGTGGAGGACCGCCTAACCCCCTGTTTCCATCATGGAGGGAAAGCGCAGTACACTGCATGCAGGAAGGCACGAGGCTTCCTCACTGTAGCCCGTCAGTTCTCTGTTCTGTGGCTTCTGGAAAGTGCTGCCCAGCCTCCAGCAATGCCCAGAGGTAAAAGAAGGTGAAAACTTCCAAGTAAAATCCTGTCGCTACTGCCCTGGCCAAGTGGGGCCCAGTATCCTTCAAGGTCTCCCCAGAGCTTCCAGCTGGGTTTGGGAGAGAGTAAAAGCCCAGACTTTCTGGGTCTCTCAGAGTCATGCCATCCATCCATCCATCCATGTCCTTCCCATTTGCACCAATTCCAAGCCTTCCTTTGGCATGCTGAGGTCTCCTCCCTTCTCAGATGAGGTAAAACAGGCTCGGGTGCCCCAAAGCGCTTCTCACAAGGTGGTCCGTGCAGCTGTGCCCTGGGAGGTCCTTGGGAGAAAAACTGCAGAAGGGTTAGCACTATAGCTCCTGACCAGACTGTCTCCCCATGGAAGCCTCAGCTCATCGGGGCCCTGTAGCTCAGGCGAGGGAACCTGCACATATGCACGTGGAAGGAGGGAGGAAGGGACACCACGAGAGGGCTGCGCCCTGGTGGTCACAGAGGGTTACACTGACAAGGTGGCACTTGGGTGCAGACCTTGATGAAATTAGCCAAATGTTTATGTCAGGCGGAGGGAGGGGTAAGTGCAAACGCGCTGAGGCAGGAGAGTGCCCAGGCTGATCAAGCACCCACAGAGCAACCAGTGTGTGTGCAGTAGAACTAGCCAGAGAAATAGGCACTGAGGCCAGAGAGGCGATGGGGTCTCAGAGTCATGCCATCCATCCATCCATCCATGTCCTTCCCATTTGCACCAATTCCAAGCCTTCCTTTGGCATGCTGAGGTCTCCTCCCTTCTCAGATGAGGTAAAACAGGCTCGGGTGCCCCAAAGCGCTTCTCACAAGGTGGTCCGTGCAGCTGTGCCCTGGGAGGTCCTTGGGAGAAAAACTGCAGAAGGGTTAGCACTATAGCTCCTGACCAGACTGTCTCCCCATGGAAGCCTCAGCTCATCGGGGCCCTGTAGCTCAGGCGAGGGAACCTGCACATATGCACGTGGAAGGAGGGAGGAAGGGACACCACGAGAGGGCTGCGCCCTGGTGGTCACAGAGGGTTACACTGACAAGGTGGCACTTGGGTGCAGACCTTGATGAAATTAGCCAAATGTTTATGTCAGGCGGAGGGAGGGGTAAGTGCAAACGCGCTGAGGCAGGAGAGTGCCCAGGCTGATCAAGCACCCACAGAGCAACCAGTGTGTGTGCAGTAGAACTAGCCAGAGAAATAGGCACTGAGGCCAGAGAGGCGATGGGGAGCCAGATCATGCGGGGGTGGCGGTGGGGGTCCCACAGCAGAGCCGCCAACTGTCCCAGTTTGCCCAGGACTGAGAGGTTTCCTGGGATGTGGGATTTTTGGTGCCAGAGTCCAAAGAACCAACCCGTCCATCAGGCACGAGCATAGGACCTAGAGCACACCGTACTTTTAGGGGCCCAGGAAAATGTTTCAATTTTATTTTTTTTTAATCATGAGAAAAAAAGAATATGATGATAATGAATATATAACAATAAATCCAGCCTGAATTATATTTGTCTTTATATACCAAGGTAAAGGTTAATTTTTAGGTTATTTTTATGGAGGGAGAAAACTATGAAGGCAAAGGGCCCGCAAATAGCATAATGCCAGACATAAACCAGGACTGTTAGTCAACCTGCTTGGGAGGCCTTTGGAAGTACTTTGGCTTAGAGTTGGTTGGACTTACCCCCATTTTGCAGAGAAACAATTGAGGCCTTGAAGGGTCAAGGTAAGGCAGCTCTGAGAGATGATTGTGGGTTGGCTTTGAAACCTGGAAAGAGAAAAGGGATTAGATGGAGTCAAGAAATACTCCAGTGGTGGGGTTGGCATGACTTGATGATGTGCGAGTGCTGTGGGATGGGAAAGGGTGAGAAGGTGGAGGAAGTAGGACTCTGATTCACAGGCTTGGGCAGCCACATGCTTGATGGTGCCTCTTATGGTGATGAGGACCAGGGCAGCCAGAATGTGACTCCGGGCAAGTCTTGGAGCCCTTCTGAGCATCAGTTTCCTTATCACTAAAATGGGAATACCAAAAGTTATCTCCTGACATCATTGTAGGAATCAGAAGAGTTAAAACAAACAAACAAACAAACAAACAAACCAAAGTGCCTGGTTCATAGTAGGTGCTCATAAATATGAATTGAATCTTCCCAAAGGTTGGGGCTTCCCTGGTGGCTCAGACAGTAAAGAATCTGCCTGCAGAGTGAGAGACCCAGGTTCGACCCCTGGATCAGGAAGATTCCCCTGGAGTAAGGAATGACAGCCCACTCCAGCATTCTGGCTTGGAGAATTCCATGGGCAGAGGAGCTTGGCGTGCTACAGTCCATGGGGTCGCAGTGAGTCAGACATGACTGAGCGACTACCACTTTCACTTTTCCCAAAGGTTCAGTATAATTCTTTCATTTATAGATTCAGATTCCCAATATTTAGTACTCTTTTTCTTTAAGAAACTTACATTCTAGTGGAAGCAACAGAGAGAAAAGAAATGAAAGTCTTAGGTTGTCAGGGTGAATATGTGCTAGTAAGAAAAATTTTGTAAGATGGAGCGTCAGGGAGGGGGCTCTATAGGGTGCCCAGAGAAAGCTTCCAGGAGAAGGGATGTGTGGATGGGTGAGTTCCCCTGGAGCTGGGGCGGCCCTTCCCCTGAAAAGCGGGGCTCTGGGTACCCTGAATGGAGCAGAGCAGAGAAGGCAGTTGGAGTGCCCTGGAGCCCGGGGGGTCCAAGCAGCTGTCGGAGGTAGAGGTTTGCTGAGGAGGCAACAAATGCCACACTGTTCATCAATGGAGGATTGCCACATGTCCCCAGCCCTCTGTGGTAAGGGATGGGTATTTACTTTTCCCTGCTGCACTGTTGGCAAAGGAACCCCCAGAGCTCAGCAGGAGAGGGGAGGATGATGGTCCCGTATCAGCCCACAGGAACACTTTGTCTCGCATCTGCACTGGTCAGCAAAACCAGCCCAGGCACCCAGTGAGGTGAAGAATAGTGCCATCGGCTCTGTTCCCCTCCTGGGTGCCCGCAGAGACCCCGTGGAGGCCCAGGGCCGCGCCAGCAGACGGCCTCCCCTCTCTGCTGGGGGCGTGGAGCCCCGGGCTGAGTGGAGCATCTGTAAAATGGGGATACTGATAATAATAGAAACTGCACAGGGCGGCTGTGAGACTTACACGGAGTAATGGATGTGGAAAGTGCTTGGTAAACTGTAAGACATTATACAGATGTTCATTTACAATTTGTAAATGAGTTGATGAGAGAAGGCACAGGATGCTTGCCCAGGAACTACTTGGAGGTAGAGGAAGTTAAAGGAGGGGGAGTGGCAGTAAAGTACCCCAGGAACTGTGACGGACACAGAAAGACAGTGTGTGAAAGGTACATGAATAAACATGAGACATCCTCTGACTCCTAACCGCCTAATTGTGCTGCAGTTAACAAGGTAGACAGGCAGCTGCTGGTTTCTCCCAGGCAGGGAGGGCCACCTCATTCCTGCCCTGCTTAGCTGCCCACCCAGAGTACTGGGAACCAGACCCTGCGGGGGAGGGGGGTCTCCCCTCCCTCCTCTGCCACAGCCCGGCCCCCTGCCCCTGCATGCTTGTCTCCATGCACAGCAGTCCCTCGGGGGCATGGAGCCAATACTCATGAGCAAACAGAGATGGAAGCTGGGATGGGCTCCGTGCTGGTGAATGTTGCTGTGGAAATTGGCAGGTAGGACTGGCAGCCAGCTTCCTGGAGCTGACCCAGGCTGGGAGAGACTCAGATCCACGTGTGTGAGGGGGGCACTGCATGGAAGGAGGCTGGGTGAGATGGCAGGGAGGAGGCCCAGGACAGGAGGGCAAGCGTGGGAGATCAGGCAACCTTCTGCAGACATGTAGCTCCAGTTACGTTTATTGCACATCTACTACAGGCCCACACTGTGCTGAGGAAAAGATTCTGCTCACGTTATCCTCGGCAAACCTCACAGTGGGCCAGGGTAGTCAGCATCACACTTTACAGATAAGACACAGGCTCAAAGTGGGTAAGTGACCAAGGTCACACACACAGTTCAAGGTCCTGAGGCGTCTGAGACCAACATATGTGTTTCTTTTCCTGAAACTTGTAAACCCATCTACCCACACCACATCAGTGCCCTCACAGATTCTAGGGGAACAGACACCCTCTGCTCTGCTCCCTCCTGTTTCTTCTCCTGCAGGGGATGGAAAGAAAAGAAACATCCCCTTAGTTATTCACCCTGAAAGGGTGGGACAGTGGTCTCCCTCCAGGTCTGCTCCCATCCTCCCATCCTTGCCTTCTGCTTCCAGCTGGGGTTGCCGACGGGGAGGCCTGGCAACAGCTTGGAGGGAAGGAGGAGGGTAAAGTGAAAATGTCCTCTGCTGGCCACAACCACAGGCCAGAGCTCCTCTCGAGGGGGCCCTTTCTGCAGGCCCCTCTCCCCCAGTTTTGGTGCATCCTTTCAGTTGGTGACAGCCCTGCTTTCTTGCTGCAGCTGTACTCTGCTATTGCCGTGGTTTCATCAGACCTGGCCCTTGCCTGTGTAGGAAGACCCTTTAGTGACCTTCCTGCTTCCCCTCATTTGAGCTGCCATCTATCAGCAGTGGGGATGTGGAAGAAGGTCAGAAAAGGTCCAGGGTGAGATGGCTGATCCTTTTGGACCCAGCTGGAGAGAAGGATGCTGATGCTGCCTCAACCACAGGGATACATACCTCAAAGCTCCCCCAAATTCCAGCAGTCTGGAAGAAGGTACCAACGGCCTCCTTGATCTTGTATATTCCCTCCAGGGCCCTCCCACATCTGCCTGGTATGTGATCATTAGCCTAAGGCACAGACTCTTTGCTCAAAGAGGACCGTCAAGATGCAGCTGGGGTGTGAAAAGTAATTATAGACTGGTGATTAGAGTCGCCCTGGGTCTCACTTGCTAGGACATGCCTCCCTGACCCTGGCAGGGTGGGTGAGATTAGTTAGCTTTTGGATAACGGGCACCAGGAACTCTAATCCTCTGGAGGGAGACAGGTGGACTTGCCTGGATGAGAGGGACGGAGTGGATGGGAGAGGTCTTGAGGCTGCCAAAGGGACATACTGGGACAAGGATGGGGAGCAGCCCAGGCCTTGGAGACCCAGAGTATAGTGATAGGCAAGGGAGAGGCAGAGGGGGGAGGTATCTCTGGTCTGAGATTTCAGTCTGGGTTTGACCTCAGCCTACCTTCCCCCATGGGCCTAAGGACCTCAGCTTCACACAGTGGCCCCCAGAGGTGATGAGGGCAGCCCGCCAGGCCAACATGGAGTCTAGGCACAGAGGGGTGGGAACCGAGGCTGCACGACTGCCCACACCACAGAGTTGCAAGCACCCACCTCTGCCTGTGACGTGGTGTCAGGTACATAACAGGCTTCTGAGAAATGTTGGTGGGATTCTCCAGGTGCCTCAGAGCTCAGTCATGGCACAGACTAGACAGTGTGCTGTGGTTTCACCCCTTCTCCAACAGGAGGCCAGGGTCCAAGCCCAGTTCATCAGCTAACTAGCTGGGTAATACAGGCAGTGCTTCCGGTGGCTTGAGGCCTTAGTTGCCTCATCTCTGAGGTGGAGGAGATACCTACTCTGAGATGAATGGATGGAGGCATTTGCAGACAGAAGAGGCATAGCCAATAGCACCTAAGAGCAGGGATCCAGGGAGAGACCTGACTTCTCACCCTTTCACATCCATTCCTCAAAGAAAAGGTCTAAGGTGAGGTATATGGTCCTCCCAATGACAGAGGTCAGCGTCACCCTTTCCGAGTCCCTCTGACCCCTTCTCCTGCCTCTCTCTCTACCTCTGAGCTCATGAAGCCCCCACCTAAGCACATCAGCCATAGCCGAGGAGGAGATATGATTGTCTCCAAGGGGAATCTTCCTGATACCTCCGTTTTCTCAGAGGGCCATGAAAACACACCCTCAGCTAAGGATGAGCAAATGAAAATTAAGGATAAAGCATATTTTTTCAGTTCAAGTGTGTCCCAAATATTGCATGGGACATTGTCATTGTTGTAGTTCAGTCTCCTAGTCGTGTCTGACCCTTTGCGACCCCATGTGACCCCACGGACTGCAGCACGCCAGGCCTCCCTGTCCCTCCCCATCTCCGGAGTGTGCCCAAGTTCATGTTCACTGCATGGAGAAGGAAATGGCCACCTGCTCCAGTATTCTTGCCTGGAGAATCCCAGGGACAGAGGAGCCTGGCGGGCTACAGTCCATGGGGTTGCACAGAGTCAGACACGACTTAGCAGCTAAACCACCACCGCCATGCCATTGCATCAGTGATGCCGCCCAGCCATCTCTTTCTCTGAGGCCCTCTTCTCCTTCTGCCCTCGATCTTTCCCAGCATCAGGGACTTTTCCAACGAGTTGGTCTGGTCACATCAGATGACCAAAATACTGTGACATATCCATACTAATAAATTATCTCTGTTTATCTGACATTTACGTTTAACTGGGCATCCCGCCAACAAGGCTCCCAAATAGTCAGCTGCCGGGTGCCAGCTCTGACATGTGGCCACGCGCTGAGCAATACGCCATCCTCAGCCCTAAGCCTCTGGGAACCACAAGCTGTCCTTTAGAGCAGGGAACGTCGGGGGCCTCAGGCTCTTAAGAGGCCTCCTACACCTTTTTATATTCAAAGAACTTCAAACAGTAAGAATCCATTCAACAGATGTTTAGGGAACATCTATCTTGTACCAATCACGCTCTTGAGCACTGAAGTGACGATGACAACAGAAAGTAGACAGTTTCATCTCATAACCGTCATGTCTAGAGAAGGCACCAAATGTCACGCTCTGTGTTAAGCACCCGAGAAGCTGTGTCAGGTAATCCTCACAGCCATCACCAAAGGGGCAAGGAGGTGGGGAGGGACCAAGTAGAAGTTTGAGATTAGCAGATACAAACTGCTATATATAAAAGAGATAACGAACAAGGTCTTACTGTATAGTAAAGGGAACTATAGTCAATGTCCTATAATAAACCCAATGGAAAAGAATGTGAAAATATGTATGTGCGTGTATGTATACGTGGGCTTCCCTGGTGGCTCAGATGGTAAAGAATCCCCCTGCAATGCAGGAGAGCTGGGTTTGAACTCTGGATTGAGAAGATCCCCTGGAGGAGGGCATGGCAACCCACGCCAGTATTTTTGCCTGGAAAATCCCCATGGACAGAGGAACCTGGCTACAGTCCATGGGGTTTCAAAGAGTTGGACACATTGAGCAACTAAGCACACATGCACACATATGTGTGTGTGTGTGTGTGTATACATATATATCAGTTCAGTTCATTTCATTTCAGTCACTCAGTCGTGTCTGACTCTTTGCAACCCCATAGACTGCAGCACACCAGGCTTCCCTCTCCATCACCAACTCCTGGAGCTTACTCAAACTCACATCTGTGGAGTCGGTGATGCCATCCAGCCATCTCATCCTCTGTCATCCCCTTCTCCTCCGCCCTTCAGTCTTTCCTAGCATCAGGGTCTTTTCCAATAAGTCAGTTCTTCTCATCAGGTAGCCAAAGTATTGGAGTTTCAGCTTCAGCATCAGTATTCCAGCATCAAAATATTCCAATGAATATTCAGGACTGATTTCCTTTAGGATGGACTGGTTGGATCTCCTTGCAGTCCAAGGGACTCTCGAGAGTCTTCTCCAGCATCACAGTTCAAAAGCATCAGTTCTTCCACGCTCAGCCTTCTCTATAGTCCAGCTCTCACATCCATACATGACCACTGGAAAAACCATAGCTTTGACTAGACGGACCTTTGTTGGCAAAGTAATATCTCTGCTTTTTAATATGCTATCTAGGTTGATCATAATTTTTCTTTAAAAGGAGCAACTGTCTTTTCATTTCATGGCTGCAGTCACCATCTGCAGTGATTTTGGAGCCCCCCAAAATAAAGTCTCTCACTGTTTCTATTGTTTCCCCATCTATTTGCCATGAAGTGATGGGACCAGATGCCATGATTTTAGTTTTCTAAATGTTGAGTTTTAAGCCAACATTTTCACTTTCTTCTTTCACTTTCATCAAGAGGCTCTTCAGTTCTTCTTTGCTTTCCGCCATAAGGGTGGGATCATCTGCATATCTGAGGTTATTGATACTTCTTCCTGCAATCTTGATTCCAGCTTGTGCTTCATCCAGTCCGGAACTTCACATGATGTATTCTGCACATAAGTTAAATAAGCAGGGTGACAATATACACCTTGATGTACTCCTTTCCTGATTTGGAACCAGTCTGTTGTTCCATGTCCAGTTCTAACCGTTGCTTCTTGACCCACATACAGATTTCTCAGGAGGCAGGTAAGGTGGTCTGATATTCTCATCTCTTGAAGAATTTTCCACAGTTTGTTTTGATCCACACAGTCAAAGGCTTTGGCATAATCAATAAAGCAGAAGTAGATGTTTTTCTGGAACTCTCTTGCTTTTTTGATGATCCAGCAGATGTTGGCAATTTGATCTCTGGTTCCTCTGCCTTTTCTAACTCCAGCTTGAAGATCTGGAAGTTTATATGTATGTGTATGTATATATAGAGAGATATATATAGATATAACAATACTTCAATTAAATAAAATGAAATTGATGTGAAAGAATCTTCACAACCATCTAAGAGGGTGGTAGTTTACAGATGAGGACACAGGATTACTGAAGTTAATCATTTGTTTATTCATTCACCAAATATTTATAGAGCCCCTACTAGGTGTCAGGCAGTGTTCCTGGTGGTGGAAATATAACAATGAACAAAACAGATAAACACTCCCCCCCCTCCGCCCTCATGAAGTGGAGAAGGCAATGGCACCCCACTCCGGTGCTCTTGCCTGGAAAATCCCATGGACGGAGTAGCCTGGTGGGCTGCAGTCCATGGGGTCGCTAAGAGTTGGACATGACTGAGCGACTTCACTTTCAGTCTTCCCCTTCAGGCATTGGAGAAGGAAATGGCAACCCACTCCAGTGTTCTTGCCTGGAGAATCCCAGGGATGGCGGAGCCTATGGGCTGCCATCTATGGGGTCGCACAGAGTCGGACATGACTGAAGCGACTTAGCAGCAGCAGCAGCCCTCGTGAAGCTTGCATTCTGGTGGGGAGCAGGGATGGGGAAAATGGGAATTAACACAGTATAAAATATAGTATGTAAAAAGGTGGCAAATGTTATGAGAATGAGGCAGACAGTGAGGGTATGGGAGTGTCCCTGGTGGGAGCGGTAATTCAAATCCAGGTGGTCAGGGAAGGCCCTGGACAAGGAGCCATTAGAGCAAAGCTGTAAAGCAAATGAGGCTAATTGATGAAGAAGTGGAAATTCACCCCTACCCCCCACCCCATAGCGCTGATTCTCACAGCCTGGTTCCTAATCACTATGCATTCCTGCCTACCAGACCTTGATTGAGGCTTCTTGCCTGTCCCCTTCACATACATGATTTCATTTAATCCCAACATCAGAACAACCCTGAAGGCAAGTTTTATTATCACACTCTTCCAGAGAGGAAAGATGAAATGCCTTGCCTAAAGTGCTGGAATGCCAGGACTCAAGCCTGGTTCTTCTGAGTCCTCCACGGAGCAGAATGGGAAGTCCTCGGGCCAGGCTGGGCGGATGGCTTTGACAACTTATTTCACTCCCTTAGCTTCAATTTCTGCATCTGAAAAGTGGGGCTAATAATATCTGCCTCATAGCATCGCTGGGAGGATTAGTAGGGAACACATGTAAAGTGTCAGATTCGGCACATTCACACTGTCATTATTATCCTGGGCCATGCCCTACCCGTGTAATAATCCCCCTGAAGGACCCGAGTTAAGTGGTTCTTAGGTCCTAATGGTTCCTAGGACCTGGGGAAGGAAAGGATGCTGTGGGAAAACGAAGGACGCCGATATGGAGGAAGTGCCAGGCAGGAGGAAGATGGACAAGCGCCACCTGCATGTGAGTTGTCGAGCAAACTTTGCTTACACCTAAGTGGCACAACTCAGTGATTGTAATCACACTGGTTTGAGGTTATGACTTCAGCAATTTTAGTTTTCTCTTGGAGGCCCCGACTCATATTTTATGCATGCGCAGGAGCTAATTGCGTCCCAGAGAGCGCTCTCCGCCTGCTGGTCTGGAGGTGCGCCGCGCGCCATATGCTCCGCGTGCGCGTAATTAACCCACTGCAGCTGCGCTCCCCTCTGTCTGGATTATGGATTCGATTTCAGTTTCACTCGCAGGCAAGAGGCCCCCAGTTCATGTCTATTAAAATGATCACCCTAAAGCGAGGTACTGAGGACAGAGCCCAGCCTTGGGCTAGAAGCACAGGCCGGAGGCCCAGTGCAGAGTGAGCACCTTGCCAGCTTGCAGGAAGGGCTGCCAGCAGCCCGGCCTGAGAGCTTTGGGCTGCCCTGCAGGTGTTGAAGCTGTTTTTCTGACATCTGAAATTTATTGTTTCTGGAAATTTCCTTGCTGGTCTAGCCTTCACCCTCATCTTCTCCCTGCCAGCCTTCCTCCAACTGTGACAGCCGCTGACCACTCAGGCTGTCTTTCCAGAATTGCTTTCGGCACTTGGAACAGGGACTCGGACAAAGTGGGCATCTGATCACTATTGAGGTGAGATACTTTCAATGGCAAGAGGACAAAGGGATGCTCCATTAATCCTCCAAGAGAGAAACCTGAACTTGGGGCCCACCTGTTCTGTGACCTCCACAGTCACTTATCCAGACGTGACAGCTATAAAGATTGATGGATCATGTGTTTTGGGGGACTTAGGGGCAGGGACAAGAGGCAAACCAAGGAGCTGGCCATCTTTCTAAACTTGCCTAGCACTTTACTGCCCTCAGCTAGGGACAGTGGCTCTTGTCAAGGCTTTTCTGTGAGGAGCCAGAGCCATGTCAGTCTCATTCCAGGGTCTCCATCACGCTGGGAACCACTCTTGGTCCCCCATAGCTGCAGCCCCGCTCCTGGTGGTGACTCGCTCCATACGCAGACACCGAGCTGGGATGGGAATATAAAGAAAAATGAGAAACACACTCAGTCCCCAAGGAGCTCGTGTCTAGTGGGGAAGACAAATACGTAAACAAGTGGTTTCAATACAGTGGGATAAATACCATAATGCAGGCTTGTTTACAGAGGTTTGAACACAGAGAAGGGAGCGACTAAATTTGCCAGGAGTCAGTGGTGAGATTGTTGAGATTTTCATTGAGTACAGACGAGTTTGGGGGCAGAATCAGAGCAATAATGTTTCCTTTGTTCCATAGAGGTATGTGTATACTTCTGCACTAAGCATTATGCTGACTTGTAGAAAATGTATGGTTCCTAGATTCAAGGAGCCTGCACTCCAAGTGGAAAGATTCACTGCATTCATTTACTCAACAAGCATTTACTGAGCACCTACTCTGTAACAGACCCTGTGCTAGACTCAGAAGATACATAGATGATTAGGCATCATCGCTGCCCTGTTTCAGACGGGAGACAGACAAACAAGATACGTTGTAAGTCAATGGAGTAGATCTATCACAAGGAGAGCCTTTTCACGGTATAGAGACAGAGGAACAATTTTTTTACGTGGAGTGGATGGAATAGCAGCTCAGGGAAGACTTTCTAGGGATGGTTATGTCCAAGTTGGGTTTTGAAGGGTGATTAGGAGTTTCCAGGTTAAAAGTGGTGGGTTATAAAGTCAAAGGGGATGATTATAAGGAAGTAAGCAGTTTGACAATATAGGTGCTCAGGGCTCCCCTGGCAGCCCGGTGGTCCGGACTCTGCACTTCCACTGCAGGGGTAAGGGTTCAAGCCCTGATGAGAGAAGTAAGATCCACGGGCCACGTAGGGTGTGACCAAAAAATTGGAATATATATACATCTATAAAGTCAGTAGTAATACGAATGAGAGGCACACAGGCACCCAGCGTTGAAGACTAGCCTCCTATGTGCCAGATGACCATCATGGGGAATAAACCCTACTAGGCGGGCTTGTGTGCACGTGATTCGTCTTAGTTACTGCGGCTTGAACCTTATGTGTAGGTGTCACGGGGGCATGGGAACATGGAGCCAGTCTTCTTCTGCCCCCAGTAGCCTCATCACTGGTCATTTCCCCCATCTCTGGACTTCCTATTCTTTGAAAACGAACGTGGAAAAGCCACCTACTGCTGTGGCTCCCGGTGAGCAGTGACTGAACCAGTCACGCCGGAGTCTTCTGAGGGCCCGCTGGCACATGGCTCCTTGCGTGCTCCGTTCAGCGTGACCTGGGTCGTGGCCAGGTGCGTTTAAAGTGCCCAGAGTGATTGGGATGAGACTCATTGATCAAGTCTTCCTCCCTCCACTCTCCTTCCTTTCATATGAGGGGTATGTTCCAAGGGGAAGTGATGCCTGTGGGTTGGCTGTGAGGGGTCCTCAGATCGTCCTGCAGTCCCCAAGGATTCCTGAGAGAGCGGAAGCTCAGAACACGTGTCCCCAAGCAGACTGGGCAAGGGAGAGTGCGGGCTGCTGTTTGTCAGGTTGTTTAGTCACTGATGAAGATGCTATTTCTGGCACTCAGGCAATTTGGGCTTCTCTAATCAGGGAGCAGGGAAGAGGCCTACTGAGGGGCCAGCAGATTTAGAATTCCAGACTGAGCCTGTTAGGACTAGACCAGAAAAGATGACATTCTTGGGCAGGGATTGGCTGGAGGAGAATCCGATATTTTCTAGCCCCACAAAGAAAAAGGCAAGAGGAAAAGGTGCTGAGATTGAGCGGGAAGGAACATGGTGGGACGACGAGTGAGGCACCAGGCTCTCTGGTGGGTTCCCTAGGAAAGCTAACTCTCGTTTGCTTTCAAAAAGGCAAGTGCAGGGTTCATGTTTGGGAGTTCATGTACCCCCGTGGCGGATTCATGTCAATGTATGCCAAATCCAATACAGTACTGTAAAGTAAAATAAAGTAAAAAAAAAAAAAAAAAAAGAATAAAATATAAATTGGACATCTTCAAAAAAATAAAAATAAAAAGAGGCAAGTGCAGTCATCCAGGAAGTTCTGATGGCAACTGTGAGGCAGGTCTGATGAGAAACAGAAAGGCTCAGGATGAGGAGACTGGGGCAGGGTCAGGCATCCTGTAACGAGGAGCCTGGGGGCCTCCCAGGTGGCGCTAGTGGTAAAGAACCCACCTGCCAAAGCAGGAGACCTGACAGACGCGGGTTCAGTCCCTGGGTCGGGACGATCCCCTGGAGGAGGGCACGGCAACCCACTCCAGGATTCTTGCTGGAGAATCCCACAGACAGAGGAGCCTGGTGGGCTACAGTCCATGGGTCACAGAGTTGGACATGACTGAAGGGACTGAGCATGCACACAGGCAGCATGGAGGCTGGAGCACCAGACAGGGAATCTGATCCCGAAGAGACTGGACAGAGGGACCAAAAAGAGCGCTTAGTCACAGAGGAAGTAAGTCCAAGCAAGGAAGCAGTCACCATGCTCTGAGAGCCTCTGGGTTGAGCAGTATCCAGCCAGGCCAAATGGCATCCTCTTGTGCATTAGAAAAAGCCCCTCCTCCTGCTCCGCACCCTTGCAGATGCACACACGGAGGCCTCTCAGACAGGACCGGCACAGAAGACACGCCCTTGAGGCCAAGCTCCTTAGCAGTTGGCCCCGGATTCCTCTACCTCCCACCTAGAAATAGAGTCATTCCCAGAGATTGGCCTGGACTGCCCCAACAGACTGCACCACCCGCAAGAGGAGAGGTGCTCAGGTCCCCGTGACCAGGCCTAAAGTCGGGAGTTCTTTGCTAAGAAGAGAGGTTCCGTGAGTCCTCAGGGAGCAAGCCCCCACCCCTGTTAAGGGTGATGAGAGGAGGATGAGCTGGGATGGGGACCCTGAGCCCTGTGCTCACCGCTCGGCCCCTCCCACACTCGCACTAGGGGCTGGAGGCTGGGTGCTGGGTGACTCGCCAGCTCACAGCTTCGGTCTTCTGCTCGGCCTGCCCAGGGGAGGGGGATGTACGTGCCAAGAGTCATCGAGGAGTTTGGGTGATATTGCGGCCAGTGTCCACTTCGGGAGGCCTGCCTCGTCTAGACAGTGTTCTGGCCCGATCAATAGGACATCAGTCTCCGAGGACCGCCTGCGCCTGGCCAGGAATAGACACAGGCAGGAGGGGAGTGTGCATCTGCCCTTCCTGTGGCCTCTGCTTGAGGAACAGGAGCCATGGAGAGGCGTGGCGGGTAGGGGGAGAGGAGGGAAGGAGATGGAGGGAGGGGTTGGAGGCCAGAACTGGAGATGGACTCAGGGGTCAGGAGGGAGCACGCAGGAGAGCCACGGGCAGCCAGCGCCTCCCGGGGAAGTACTTCCTGGGTTCCTGGCACCATCCCACACGTGCGTGTGCTCCCCTCATCTCATCCTCACCCTCAGCCCCACCCTCAGCCCACCAGTTTTAGACCCACGTCTTACAGACAGAAGCTGAGGCATCAAAGGCACAGTAACTCCGCCAAGTTCTCAGAACTAAGAAGGGAATGCCAGGCCAGCCCCAGGGCCACACCTGTGAGCAAGGGTATGTGGCAATTTGGGCACCAGTCTCCTGGGCTTGTGCAGCACCCAGGGAATGGAAATCTAGGGTTTGTGAGGCCTCTGAGTTGGGTTTGAGGGTGTGTGAGCCTGTTTCCTGCGGTTCTGCTGACAGGCAGCAGGGAATCACCTCAGGGCCAAGATCCACATCCAGGGAGTTGGGGCTGGAAGGGACTCAGCACAGGGGGGAAGCAGGCAACTGCAAAGCCCTTATTCTGTGGAGTTTCCGTTTGACTTAGCCCCACCATCACCACCACCCCTCCCACCCACTGCCTCACTCCTCCAAGAGCCCTGGGTCAGGAACCCCAGAAATCTACAGGGCAGTCTGCACTGGCACAAGCTGTGACCTCAGTGCTGAGACAGACAGCCTCTCCCTACCCAGGACCCACAGGACAGGCCCCCTGGTGGAGCCCACTCTGCACAGAGGACGAGACTGTGCGTGAGGCCAGGCGTGCCCCAGTCTGTAACCTGCGCCCTCACACAGCACACTAAGGGTGTTAAGATGGCAGCAGGGGAGCTGTGGGCCTGAGGAGGGCTTCACAGGTGGGAGGAGGGCAGGGCAAGGGCTCTCAAGGCGCAGGGGGCCATGTGGATGCCACACCAGGGCAGCCACTCAGTCCATTTGGGGTGAACCACGTGAGCTTCCCCTGGCCTCGCTCTACCTCCACTTCTCCTCCTCATGCCCTGGGGTCCTGCCTGCAGCTCCCAGACACTCTGTCCTGCTCGAGGGAAGCGGGGGGACTCTGTCCCCCCTCCCCAACTGCTGCGAACAATTAAGCTCAGGACAGCCATTAGCTAGTGCTGAAGGGCCTGTATTGATTAAGGATAATTATATTTACTCTTTAGCAGTGTGAGGCCTGGTAGGAATATTTTTTTGCTAATTTGCTGGTGCTTAGCCTCAGGAATGGGCACTGATATGCCAGCTTCCACCTGGATCATCCTCTATAAACACACACACACACACATACACACACACACACACAACTTCACTGTTGCTGAATTACTGTAAATGGGCATCTAAGACACATGGCGTTCTGAGCTGTCCTTCCTGCAGCTTAATTCCAGAGAAGAACATGGAAATGGTTGAAGGAGTTTTATTTTCTTTTGGCAACTTTTACCTTGGATAAGACACAGTGGAGCCTGAATTGCAGCAAAACACGAATACACAAACAAACTCACACACCCTTTTCCTTCCTCCTTCCAGTAGATTCATTTTTAAAACCTAAATTCTAGGGGAAAACCCCCAGGTCCCATGAGAAGATGGCCCTGGGCTGTCCCATCACCTGGTGGAAGGCATCCATCCCACCTCAGCTCTTCTGGTCCCCGGACCCCTCCTCCTGATGACACTCCTCCCCCTCGGTGTTTCATTTCAGCACGAGCATGCCTTCTCCTGGTCACCTGTAAATGCCTTCCTCCCTTTCCTCAGGAGACACTTGCAGGATGGGGCGGCTGAGAATACAGGCCACAGATTCCAGCTCTGCCCTCAGCTTAGCGAGAGAGACCAACTGCGACAGCACAGGTACTTCCTGTACTGTGGGTCCAGGGGACCTGGGCACGAACTGGAGGCCAGCACTTGCCAGAGCTGCCTTATTACCTCAGGCAAGGAACTTCATTGAGACTCATCTCCCCAGTTGTTAATTAAGATGATAACACGCCCCGCTCTGCAGAACCACTGTGGCAGACAGCACATGAGCTGTGCTGCATATGCAGTGATCACCCACGCCTGGCACATAGCAAATGCTCAGTAAACAATTGTAGCCACGCGTAATGAGCATTTGCTATGTGCCATGGCTTCCCTGGTAGCTCAGCTGGTAAGGAACCCACCTGCAATGCAGGAGATCCTGGTTTGATTCCTGGGTTGGGAAGATCCGCTGAAGAAGGGATAGGCTACCCACTCTAGTATTCTTGGGCTTCCCTGGTGGCTCAGATGGTAACGAATCTGCCTGCAGTGCGGGAGACCTGGGTTTGATCCCTGGGTTGGGAAGATGGGCAGGATAAGGGAACAGCTACCCTCTCCAGTATTCTAGCCTGGGGAATTCCATGAACAGAGGAAGGCATGGTGGGCTACAGTCCATGGGGCTGCAAAGGGTCAGACACGACTGAGCGACTATCACCTTCACTTTCAGGCAAATTTCATGTGCACTGTCTCATACAAGCCTCATGGAAGCTTCTGAAAAGATGGAACCATGGAGAGGTTAGATGACTTAAAGGGGATCACACAGTGAGCTGAGACCTGACCCCCAGCCATCTGACTCCCTGGCCCATATGTTTAACCACTCTGCTAATGTGTCTGCCTGGAGAAGGAAATGGCAACCCACTGCAGTATTCTTGCCTGAAAAATCCCATGGACAGAGGAACCTGGCATGCTATAATCCATGGGGTCACAGAGAGTCAGACATGACTTAGCAACCGAACAACAATTCGTCCCTTACCCCACCCCTCAGCCCAGGCGACACTGGCTCCCATTCTTTTATCAGCAGCAGAGCATGTGATGGACGCATGACGGAAAGGTGTCTTATGTAACCTGGGGACGTGACATCAGGGAACGGCTCCTGGAAGAGGATAAATGGTCTTTGTCTAGTGAAGGAAACTGTGTGTTCAGAGGCCCAGAGGTGAAAGAACCTAGTGTGTTCAGGGAACAGCCAATATTTCCATCGGAATGGATGATAGTTAGGGTGACCGCGTGTCCTAGTCTGCCTGGGACTGTCCTGGTTTACACCTATTGGCTCAACTTAATTATAAATAGTCCCTGTTCCTTCTCAGACAATTCCAGTTGGGGTGATAAATTACACAGTCACCATAATTCTAGTGTGCAGGTCCTGGAGACGTGAAAATGGGGCTTTGCTAGCCCACTCAAGGATTCAGATTTTATCCAGAAGGATGGGGAGATCCACTAAGGCATGAATTAGAAGGAACAAGCCTGAGGCATGCCAGACATTTGGAATGCAGAGGTCCAGACAGTTAATTGAGTTATTAAGGAAGCAGAATCTATAGACTTTGGTTACAGAGAGGCCGTGGAGTTAGTGGGTGAGGGGGAGGATGCTGGCACCAGGATCTCTGGATTCAAATCCAAGCTCAGCCACTTGTTAGCTATATGACCTTGGGTAAATTACTTAATCTCTCTGTATCTCACTTTCTTTGCCTCTGAATGAGGTATCATAATAGCATCACCTCCCAGGATGGTTGTGAGCATTACACAGAGTTAATATGTAAGGCAGTCATAAGCAGTAACAAGGCAGGGATGAGTTGGTCTCTAGCTTGGGTCCCTGGAATAGAATCGTTCCTTGAGCTTGAGAGCAAGAGGAGATGTGGGGTGGGGGGTGCAGGGAGGACACAGAGATGGTGAAGTCTGTTTGGGATATGCTGGATTTTAGGTGTCAAAAATGAGAGGAGATGATGCTTTCAAACTGTGATGCTGGAGAAGACTCTTGACAGACCCTTGGACAGCAAGGAGGTAAAACTAGTCAATCTTAAAGGAAACCAACCCTGAATATTCATTGGAAGGACTGTTGCAGGAGTGGAAGCTCCAATACTTTGGCCACCTAATGCCAAGAGCCAACTCACTGGAAAGGACCCTGATGATGGGAAAGATTGAAGGCAAAAGCAGAAGGGGGCGACAGAGGTTGAGATGGTTAGATAGCATTGCCGACTCAATGTACATGAACTTGAACAAACTCCAAAGATAGTGAAGGAAAGGGAGGAAGCCTGTTGTACTGAAGTCCACGGGGTCACAAAGAGTCAGACACAACTTACAACCGAACAACAAGGTGAGAGGAGACACCACACAGGAAGCTGGGCGTGCCACATCTAGCCTGCAAGGAAGATCTGGGCTAAAGATTCCAACCTTGGCATCATCTCCACCTTGCCAGGAGGAGATGGAGTCGGAGAGAAGCATCCAGAAAAGTCTGAGAGCACCAGCCTTTAAGTTGCTGGTGGAGGGAAGGAACCCAGGAAGGCATCTGAGACATGATTAGAAAGTCAGGAGGAAAACCAGGAGAGATTTATTTCCCAGAAGCTGGAAGGAAGTGAAAGTCGCTCAGTCATGTCCAGTTCTTTGTGACCCCATGAACTATACAGTCCATGGAATTCTCCAGGCCAGAATACTGGAGTGGATAGCTGTTCCATTCTTCAGGGGATCTTCCCAACCCAGAGGTTGAACCCAGGGTTCCCACATTGCAAGCGGATTCGTTACCAGCTGAGCCACCAGGTAAGCCCAAGAATACTGGNATTCTTTGTGACCCCATGAACTATACAGTCCATGGAATTCTCCAGGCCAGAATACTGGAGTGGATAGCTGTTCCATTCTTCAGGGGATCTTCCCAACCCAGAGGTTGAACCCAGGGTTCCCACATTGCAAGCGGATTCGTTACCAGCTGAGCCACCAGGTAAGCCCAAGAATACTGGCGTGGGTAGCCTATCTCTTCTCCAGCATATCTCCCCAACCCAAGAATTAAACTGGGGTCTCCTGCATCTTAGAAGCCGGAAGGATGGAGCCTCCAACAGTAGTAGATGCTGCTGTGAGGTTGGAAGGCTCAGAGAGGAAGAAAGCTTGCTGGATTTCGCTGTGGAGGCCATGGGTGGCCTTGGTGGTTGTCTTTCACCATAAATGTTAAGGATTCTAGTATAAAAGGAAGATGTAGAAGGAACACGTGTAGATAGCTTTTAAGAAGCTGAGCTGCCGAGGAAAGGGACAGTGGCCACAGTGCCGTGCAAAGTCAGGAGAGGTGTGTTCATCTTTAAAGAGCAGAGCCTTGAGCTCGAGAGAGAAGGGTAGAGATGGAGAGGTTGAAGATGTCAGATAAAGGCATAATTGAGGAGGCAGGAGGGGATGAGGTGCTGGGTTTACTGGCAGGAGTCGCCCTAACACATGGAAGGCTGCCTTCTAGCATGAGGCGGAGGAGAGAGATAGGATGTGTGGGGACACAGATCACTTGGGGGTTGGGTGTGCCAAGTGGGCAGCTGGCACTGTTTTCTCTGGACTGTTGGAGGCAAGATCTTCAATGAAGGGATGGATTAAGGAGGCTTGAAGAAAGGGTGACCTTGTGAAAAAGCTGTGTGGGGAATGAAAAACGTGTTTCCTGAGAGCACGTAGGTCCCAGTTAGGAACTGGGAGGAACACTGTTGTTGGGGCATCCCCATGGATGCTGTGTCACCTGGGATGATGGCAGGGCTTGGACTGGAGTGAAAGCCTATGCCATGGTTTTCAGGGAGCAGAAAGGTGATAAATGACAGAGACCAGTGAAAAGATGACACTTCCCAGGTGGCTCAGTGGTAAAGAATCTGCCTACTGATGCAGGAGAGGCAAGTTTGAGCCCTGAGTTGGGAAGATCCCCTGAAGAAGGAAATGGCAACTCACTCCAGTATTCTTGCCTGGAGAATCCCATGGAGGGAGGAACCTGGCAGACTGCAGTCCACGGGGTCGCAAAAGAGTCGGACATGACTGAGGGACTAAACAAAAGCAACAATTAAAGGATAGAAGTGTGCGTGTCTAGTATCAACGAAGAAGGACTGTTTCTTAAAATTAAAAGAGGAATAATTTTGAAGTGGCCCCAGTCACAAGGGAAGGGCTCCCCATCTCCTAGAAAAAAGAGCATCTCCTCCTAGAGCAGTCTGCAGGGATATGGTGACCGTGAATGCAGAGCCTGGGCCTGGTTTGCCTTTGTCCCATTCTCCTACCCACCTGCCATAGCTACTAGGTCGTTTTAAAGTGTGGAGAGGAAACGGCACCCCACTCCAGCACTCTCGCCTGGAAAATCCCATGGACGGAGAAGCCTGGTAGGCCACAGTCCGTGGGGTCACAAAGAGTCGGACATGACTGAGTGACTTCACTTCCCTTTCTTTTCTTTAAAATGTGGGTGGTTGAGAGTGACTGAATGAACGCCTGAATGCCTTGCTCCCATCCTGAGAGACGCTTCCACCTGTACCTGTGTTTCCTCCTTTAGACACTACTGCTTCCTGTCCCTGAGAAGCGCCTGCCCGGCCTGTGTGTGCCTCTCAGGGGCCATATGGAGGGCTAGAAGGTAGAGAAAGGGGAGGAGGGGATGTTTGCTGTCGTTCTCAGAGTCCACTGTAGACCCTGAGAGCGTGAGACCGGCTCGCCATCCCGCTCCATGCCCACAGCCCATTACATGCCCGCGTAGAATGATCGCTCTCTGCTCTGCCAAGTAGCGCTTGGCTTTTCAGTGACTAGTACCGCAGTGTGGAGCCAAAAGAGCAGCGGTGGTCCGATTCGAGGGGCCTCGGCTTTTGCAACCACAGGTCTGGTTTCTCACCAGGATTCGTTTTGTCCCCATCACTACCTTCGTCCTTGCCTCCCAGCCTGGCACCAATGGCTTGATCAGAGAACCCTCAAATGCTCGGCAGAAGGTGCCTTACTGACTCTCCAGGGCCAAACAAAGCGAGATGTCCCCCGGGCAAGGAGGACCGCAGCTCATCCATCCCCAGTGGCCACCCAGACCCCCACCGAGGGTGCAGAAACAGACTGGCTGTATTTTTAGCTCCCTTGTGGGCCCCTGAGCCCTGCCCCACTTTCTGAAAGCAGAGGGCTTGGGGCCCAGCACCATCTGGACTTAGTAGCAGGGACAGTGACTTCTGCCACTCACGAGCAGAAGCCAGGGGAACACACAGCCCTCTCCTCGTCCACATTTCCCAGGCCAGGAAATCCACGCAGTGGGGTCTCCAATGGGACTGGGGTCTCCTGGAACCACAGCTCCTGTGTCCAGGGCTCTGGCAGGGCCTCCAAAGGCTTTGCTATGGGAACCCCAAATTCCAGGAGCTGTTTGGACACTGCAGAACAGAATGCTCCCCAAACCCCAGCTAGCTTTTTTCTGAGCTCAGCTTGAGCTTCCTGTAGGAATTGGGAACAAATCTGTAACTCAGAGGGTAAAGGACAATGAAAGCAATAAAGAGGCTCCCAGTTGAGCTCAACCCAGACAATGTAATAAAAAGCGTCCTTTATTCATTCACTTAGCCACAGGTGGACTGCAAGCCTATAAAAATGCTAAGGATGCCAGAAATGAACATAACATGATCTTTGCCCTCAAGATGCGATACTGCTGTTCTCTGCCCCATAACTGATCACGGGGACTGCCGGGATCCAAGGACCAAAAGCAGAGGGGGTGGGACACGGTGCTGAGAGGCCTGGCATTCCTTATTCCTGAGCAGAATTCTGGGGCTGGTGCTATTTCTCCCCACCTTTCCTCTTCTCCGACAGTGCCCCTTGGTTCACTGTGTCTGCCACGTTCTCAACCCCTGCACACATCTGCACTGGGAGGGCCAGACAGACCTGGCCCTACTGATGGAGGTGGCCGTCAGAGATTCGTGGCTTTAACTGGCTGCTGCTCGGAGCCCCTGATGGTTACTGTCCAGAGTGAAGATCCTTCTTTGAATCATTTTCTGCCCCTGCTGTACGGTTATCTGAGCTACTCTGAGTTTTTCTTTTTCCCAGACTGATCTGGGTCTTTTGCAGCCTGGACCCCTCTCAATGGCATTGACTCCCTGATCGGAGCCTTGCTGGACCTCCGCATGGATAATGGTACTTGGTTTCCCCTTCTTGGTCCCTAGCTTCTGCAGGGCTTCTCTCCTGCCCCAAAGCCTATTCCTTGGAGGGACACTAAAATGGGGCAACTGAACTGAAGGTCAGGTAGTCATCTGGCCAGGGAAGGGCCCCTGGAGGTGCGTGGGAAGTCTGGATAGCTGAGAGCTAGTTGGAGCTCAGCACTGGCTCACCCTCACCATGTCTGCTGAGCCCTGAGTCCCCTGAGGGTGCCCAGCTTAGCAGAAGCAATCTCTTCCCAGGATGCCAGGGCCCCTTTCTGGCTGGCATTTGGGGCCCAGACTGATGCCCCTGTGGCTTCTCAGGTGCTTTGCCTCCCAGCTGCCCTCCCTCTCTCCGGGATGTGTTTTCACAGTGGAAAACCCCAAAGTGCACTGGCCTAGATGCAGGGGGCTGGAAATCAGGAGCTATTGGAAAGGGACATATCTGAGACAGGAGTTAAGCCCTGGTTCTCAGGGCATCTTGGGCATAGCCCACTGCCACCTTGACCACTTTAGGGCATACTTCTCAGTTCTTTCTTCTCTCCTAAAGAGCCCCCAAACAAGAAGACACTGAAATACTGCTTCAAATTGAAAGCAGAAGGAGTAAAATGCCCAGAAAAAGTACCCTGAAGGAAGTCAGGCAGGAGGCATCTAGAACAGCCAGGCGGCCGACATGGGCTGCGCCCTACGTGGGGGCCTCATTTTGCATCTGGCAGCATAGTTCGTTACCACTGTCTCATTCACACTTCACATCAGCCTCGCAAGATAAGTAGTCTTAATCTTGCTGTAGAAATGAAGAAATCCCTGAGAATTTAACTTGCCCCCAGTTGCATGGAGAGGAAATTGAGCACACTGATTCTAGAGAAAGAGGGGCCCAGGAAGCCTCAAAAAGTGGGTGCTGAAGAGTCAGGGGCAATGAGGTCCTCTGGTGTGTGTGTGTGAGTGCTTAATCGTGTCCAGCTCTTTGCGTCCCCATGGACTGGCGCCTTCCAGTTTCCCCTGTCTGTGAATTTTCCAGGCAAGAATACTGGAGGAGGTCGCCAGTTCCTACTCCAGGGGATCTTCCTGACCCAGGGATCGAAGCCTTGGCTCTTGTGTCACCTGCACTGGCAGACATATTCTTTGCCACAGCACCCCCTGGGTGGCCCTGAAGTCCTCTGTTACCTACACAGTGACACACAGAGGGGAAGTCACATTAACTTACAGTCTAGTGGTCCTCCAGCCTGTTGGATGCGATGCATACCTGGAACGTAGAGCAAGGTTAAGTTCTGACAAGACAGGGAGAGGGAAATACTGTGTGCTAAAAAGGAGGTACCTGTGTGCCTGAAACCTGTAAGCCAGAGGGGTGACCCAGGTGAGAAGATTTCAGTGAGAACAGGCTATGAACTGCCTGCCAGAGGCGACCCAGGCACAACTCCCCAAAAGCACGGGACGTAAAAGAAATAATGATGGACCTTCTGACTAATTAGACGACTGCAAATATCATTCTGCTAAAAGCAGAAGAACTGATTAATTTTTTACTTGACCGCTAATAATTTTATCCCTTAAAAGGTAGAACAGGCAAATAGGGGAACTGAGTCTAGACAGAGCTGTGATCCACAGAGTTACTTGTTGCTGTGAAGAGTGCTAGTTCCCCACAGACAAGGACTTTGTTTTGTCCCCTCTGCCTAGGGTCATGCCTGGGACATTGTAGAGGTGGAATTATTTGTTTGGTGAACAAAAGGAACAGGGATGGAAAGCTGGAGGAGATGGCCATGTCATCTCAGCATGACTGATCACCAGGGAAGGGAGCACTAGCAATTTCAGACATAAGCCTGAGGTTTTATAAAGGGTGCGTCTAGGGAGTGCAGTGGAACAGTCAGTTCAGTTCCGTGGCCAGGGATGCCAACGGGAGATTACAAAAATGAAATGTCTGTATTACAACACAATCCAACTCTAAGAATAAAGAAGAAACATTAAAAGCAAAGACATACATTTTTAAATGGAGGGGTGGATAATAAATCACTCTGAGAATCTACAAAAAGCATACCCCTGGTGGCTCAGTGGTTAAAGAATCCGCCTACCAAGGCAAGAGACATGGGTTTGATCCCTGATCCGGGAGCAACTAAAACCATGCGCCATAGCTCCTGAGCCCGTGCTCCCCAGAGCCTGTGCTCCCCAGAGCTTGTGCTCCACAACAAGACAAGTCACTGCAATGGGAAGGCCGAGCATCACACCTAGAGAGGAGTTGCCACTCCCCACGACTAGAGAAATGCCTCTGAAGCAGTGACGACCCAGCACAACCACAGTAAATAATAAAGGATATTCTTAAAATGCACGTCTAGCCATGATTTCGTGTGTAACTAGGGGACGTCGGAGACCTCATGTTAGGAAGCTCTAACGTCAAGGGAACAAAGTGCAGGGAGTGCTTCTGAGAGTTATGGGTTGGAAAGGATGTAGGGAAGATGGGATCACTGCTCAAGGAAGGGCACGAGGGCCCTGCACCCTGCAAGCGGTGTGTCTAGAAGTCTACGCCCAGAACAGACCTTTAAAAAACTCCAGACAATAAGAAGGCACTTGGAATATTTCTGTAGTTATTGTGCTAAGAGCAAGTGTTCAGGAATCAGATCCACCTTGTTCGAATCTCAGCTTTGTGACCTTAGACAAGCTCTTTAACCTCACCAAGCCTCAGTTTCCTTATATGTAAAGTGGGGGATGATATCTAGTCCCAAAAGGTTATTGTAACTAATAAATTCAATAAAACCTGTCAGGTACTTGGCCTGGTGCCAGGCAGATTTGGTTCAGTACATCTTCACCATCATTATTATTATCATTATTCTCTGCTTGTAATGTCCTGGTTCCCCTTTTCTGACTATCAAACCCTTCAATAAAGATTTGCTTTTAGCAGTTTTTGTTAATTTTAAGTAATGCCTGAAGCAGGAAAATGAACAAGGTAAAGGACTGCTCCTTGGGGGAGATGATGTCACATTAACTTTGTTGGAAAGAAATATCTAACAGAAGGGAATCGGGCTGGCACAGGAGGGTGGGAGAGGAATACCGCACATATGCCTATGTGGCCCCTGGAAAAGAGAGAAAAAAAAGAAATGCCTGCCTCTTGTTTTTCTCCCAGCTTTGTTACTAACGGGAGCAATTTTTGATCTGATGTGTCAGGAAGAGCATCCCTCATCACTAAATGAGGCCAAGACTCCAGACCCAGATGCTGGATGTCCTGGGACTGAGAGAATTTGCAGACACAGTGACAGAAGCCTTGCTGGTAATTGTTAAAGAACCACATAGAACAGAGGAGACGCACAAAGACTGGAGGCAACTCATTTTTCTCAAAACAAGGTTCTAGAAGTTCTGGACTGATTGGCCTGATATCAGACTGATGACATTGTACAAAAATAGAGTGAAAAGCAGATTGCTTGGGTGCACTTGGAAAAGAAATAGTGACCGGGAGCCGGCATGGGATCACTGTAAATAAATCATAAAATTAAAATGGTTTTTAATAGGTATTTTTTTCTGGACTATTAGAGGAAGATAACTGTCACACAGTTTGATTTCAGAAAAACATTTAATAAAGCCATTCCTTATTACAGTGTGGATTAAATGTAGATCTGAGCAATAATGTAATGATATGACTTCAAAAACCTCCCCTGAAAATGCCAATCTTTCTCCCCAAGTGTCAAGAGAATCTCTTAAAAGGTGGTCTGCCCAATGTTTGTACAAGTTACCCAGGAGTCACGCTAGATAGATACTACCTACCAGGGAAAGTTAAATTATCAGATGGATATGGTATCAGGATCCAAAGAGATCTCCACCAACCAAAATGATAGGGGCATATCCAGAAAAGATGAAGACTCTAATTTGAAAAGATACATGCACCACGACGTTAATAGCAGCACTATTTACAGTAGCCAAGACATGGAAGCAAGCTAAATGTCCATCAACAGGGAAATGGATAAAGGAAACGTGGTGTATGCACATAACGGAATATTACCCAGCCAGTTAAGTAAAAAATGCCCTTTACAACAACTTGTGGACCTAGAGATTATCATATTACGTGAAGCAAGTCAGACAAAGACAAATAGAATATGACGTCGCTTATATGTGGAATCTAAAAAATGAAGAAAATAAACTTATTTACAAATCAGCAAAAGACTCATGGACAAATGAAACAAACATGGTTACCACAGGCAGGGGATAAGGAGTAAATTGGGAGTTTAGGATTAATAGATATACTCCACTATATACAAAATAGGCAAGGATCGACTGTATTCAGTATCTTGTAATAGCCTATAATGGAAAAGAATTTGTAAAAGAATACATATGTATACATATAGATAGATATATATGTATGTACACATATAACTGAATCATCTTGCTATACATCTAAAACTAACATAACATCATAAATCATCTATGCTTCAATAAAAATAAAAGCACAAAAATGTAATGGAGACATGCAGAAGAATGGTAAGCAGTTTCTGTAGATACTCCACCCTCGAGAAGGTGGTAGATGACCCTCTACTCCTTCCGTGTAGGCTGTGCATATCACCTCTTTCCAAAAGTACAGCAGAAAGGAGCCAGGAGAGTAAGCAGAGAAACCTGGCAGGCAACCTCAGCCAGGTGACCGAGGTCAACAGCAACACTGATAAATCACGCTGCTAGTGTAACAGGACTCCCTGATGTGATGCGGTGTGATGAGAATGACACTCTCTCTGTGGTCTTTCTCCCAAAAGCCTATAGCTCCAGTCTTATTGTGAGAAAAATACTAGGCAAATCCCAATCGAGGGAACTTCTATGAACTGCCTGGCCAGTACACTTCAAAATGCTCAAGATTGTCAAAACAAAGACAGTGTGAGAAGCTTTCATGGTCCAGAGGAGCCTAGCGAGACCTAACAACTAAACGCAATGTGATATTCTAGATGGGATCCTAAGTAAAAACTACGGAAATCTGAATACGGTGTGGTCTCCAGATAATAATATATCAATAGTATTCATTCATTGTGGGAAAATCTACCATATTAACATGTCAGATGCTAATAATAGAGGAAACTGGGTCTCTGTGTGTACTAATTTTTCTGCAAATCTAAAACTATTCCAAAATTTTTTAAGTTTATTTAAAAAATATAATGAGAAAGATTAAAAAATATAATGGGTAAGAGTATAAACTCCTACATTTAGCATAAAAGTGACTTATTATATAAGTGTGTCTTGGGGGACATCCAAATTAAATACAGCTTTTGGAAAAGACATCTTGGGCTTTGAAGGACCAAATCTCAATACATGGCTCTGGGCAATGTGATTGTGAAAGGAAGAGTGATCCTGCACTGCTCTATCCTCTCAGTGTCCAGATCAGGCAGCCTGGCAGGACCCTACTGCTCAGACCACAAGAGGAGTCTCAGCTTGGAGCCCAGATTTCCTGGGTTCAAGCCCAGGCTCTGCCACATACTAGCTGTAGGAACCTCATAAAGTCATTTAACCTCTCCATTTCTGTTTCCTCATCTGCAAAATGGGCAATTAGTGGTAATAACCTGATACAGCCATTGGGTGGCGCTAACCCCTGGTCCATGATAACTACTCAGGAAGTGGATCTTGGTGGGCAAAGGGTCTGATGCGGGCACTGTGAGTGCCTTACCTTGTTTCAGATCCTTGTTTCAAAGGGGTCTTCAGCATCTCAAAGGAGAGCTAGAGGGTCACAGAGAACTCATGATTTACCTTGGAGAAAAGACTGGACCTGAGAGTTATTGCTTCAATTCAGAGAAAAGGCCACCAGGAAGAAGTGACAATCTTTGTCATTCATTTATTGAAGCCTAAGTATGTCCTTAAAGCTGTCTGGATTTTTGCTTCCTTATCCTCAGAGTATTGATAAGGGCATCTTTTGGTCAATTTTGTAAGGAGACTGAGAGGATGAATCAATTAGTAAATATGGAAGTGCACTGGAAAAAAAGCAACTGTTGTTGATAAGCATGCATTTTCTTATTAAACTACGTTGATACCTAGACATTTGTGTTTCCTACTGTGCTTGTTCAGGCTTCCCTGGTGGCTCAGCTGGTAAGGAATCCTCCTGGAATGTAGGAGACCCCAGTTTGATTCCTGGGCTGGGCAGATCCCCTGCAGAGGGTTAGGCTACCCACTCCAGGATTCTTGGGATCCCCTGGTGGCTCAGGCAGTAAAGAATCCACCTGCCTGCAATGCAGGATTCCATCCCTGGGTCGGGAAGATCCCCTGGAGGAGGGAATGGCAACCCACTCCAGTGTTCTTGCCTGGAGAACCCCCATAGAGAGAGGAGCCTGGTTAGCTCGGAGAGAATACACAAGCTTTGGAAATTTACCCAACTTCTGTGACCCTCAGTGTCCTCTTGTGTAAAACAGAGATCATCATATGAACCGCACAGGGCTCCTGTGGGATCACGTGCATGACTGGGCCAACACCCAGTCAGCATTTAGCCAGCAGTGACTGCTATTCTGCCCCTCCAGCAGCACTGGGGAAGTGCTGGCACTCTGAGTACCCCAGCCACAGGGCCTCTCAAGTGAAATGGTGGCTGCCCTTGGCGGCTCTAGGGGTTCAGAGGGGAAGAGCCATTCTCATGGGAGGTAAACTTGAGAGAGAATGACAATGGAATCTACGTCACTGGAGGGCAGACTGAGAATGCTCATCGATTAGAACCACTCTTTGTGGAGCTCTTGATTGTCAAGAAGGTTCGGGGTAAAGCTGGAGCCCAAAGGGTGTCAGATTACTGGGAGAGAGAATTGGATGGATGAGAGAGACAGGAAGTCTCTGCAGAACTACCCAGCAGTACTTATGCTTTAGGAGAAAGAGAGAGAGAGAAGGCAAGAGGCCCAAGCTGGCAGTGCCCCGATAAGGACACAGCAAAAGGAATGCCAGTGATTTGGTCCCTTGGGATTCCTGTTGACTTGTCACATATCTCAGATGACCAGAAGGCTTGCCCTGAATCCACCCGTGTGAATTTCAACAGCTTTCAGGTCATGAAGCCATGCATTATACCAAAAAAATCTCCTTACACAAGAGATTTCTAAAGATATTACCACATGCCTTTGGAGAAAAACAACAATATATTAAAAATTTTTTCTACAGTGCCTGGAGGTACAATAGACAATGACAGATGGATCTGGATTTACATAAAATGACACAGACACTGATTTTCTGAATATTTTTTGTAAAATCAACAACTAAAATGGATCACCCAGACACACAGTTCCCCACCCAACCGCTGCCAAGAAGCACAACTCCCAGCAGGGGCCAAGCAGAAGATGGGAATGCAGAGTGTCCAAAGGTCAAGAGTTAAACACCGCGCCAACCCCACCCCCTCCACCCCATTAGGCTTGGCTGCTTCCCTTCCAGACCTCCTGCCAGGACTGCCTCCACCTCTGCAGGTTGCTTTGGAGGATAATCAGCCTGGAGTTTCTCCAAAAAACAGCGCTAGCTTAACTCTTAGATGACAGAGAGCCCTCCAAGTCACTGGGATCCAGGTTGCTGTCTGTCTCTCCAGGGTGGTTCAGACTCACTGGATGCAGACGAGTTGAATTATCTGTACTCAGAACAAGTCCCCACATTTGAAGAAAGATATTGACAGACTAAAGCACATCCACAGTTGAGCAATCTGGCTGGTGGGGGGCCTGAACCATGACCTGCTAGGAAAATTGAAGGAAGATGCAGAGGGATCTGCTGGTTGTCTTCAAATACCTGCAGAGCTGTCATGTAAAAAAAAAAAAAAATAAGAAACTTGCTTCATGTATCCTCAGAAAGCAGAATTAGGACCCAGGTATCCTAGTTAGGGGCTTCCCCAGTGGCTCAGTGGTAAAGAATCCACTGGCAGTGCGGGAGATGCAGGAGACGTGGATTCAATCCCTGGGTTGGGACTATCCCCTGGAGGAGGGCATGGCAACCCACTCTGGTATTCTTGCCTAGAGAATTCCATGGACAGAAGAGCCTGGTAGGCTGTAGTCCATAGAGTCGCGAAGAGTCGTACATGACAGAAGCGAGAGCATGCACACAAGCTAGTTGGGGGCATCCCTGGTGGCTCAGACAGTAAAAGAATCTGCCTCCAGTGCAGGAGACCCAGGTTCGATCCCTGGGTTGGGAAGATCCTCTGGAGAAGGGAATGGCAACCCACTCCAGCATTCTTCCCTGGAGAATCCCATGGACAGAGGAGCCTGGCGGGTTACAGAGTCAGACACGACTGAGCAGCTATCACTTTCACTTTTTCCTACAAGTTAAAGGGAAGCAGATTTTGGCTTCATCTTGAGGAAGACTCTCTCATGGTTGGTGTCTCTGTCATTCTTCCCTGGAGAATCCCATGGACAGAGGAGCCTGGCGGGTTACAGAGTCAGACACGACTGAGCAGCTATCACTTTCACTTTTTCCTACAAGTTAAAGGGAAGCAGATTTTGGCTTCATCTTGAGGAAGACTCTCTCATGGTTGGTGTCTCTGATAATCCGATTGCATGGAAAAGTAATCAAGCCCTTCATTGTAACCAGAGTTCAAAGACTGGATGGCCTCCCATCAAGCTTGCTGTTGAGAGGTTCTGTTTTGGATAAAAGATCAGATCAGGTGATCTAAAATTCCTTTCCAAGCTTCAGATCACATTCTCAGTCGGTAGGGAGAGTAGAAACTGAAGATCATAACAACCTGCAAGTCGAAGCAAGCCAGAGAGGGCTGAGATGAGTATGTTAAGCTGGGAAAAAATATCTTTTAAATTTGATAAGACTCGAGTTCTGGTTTTAAGCTCTTGGGTTTTGTTTATCAAGCTCTTTTTAATAGAAGGAGCAGTAACTCTGAGTCTGAGCAACAGGATTAGAACTCATTTCTGTTGTAGTGTTTAGAGACACCTGGAGAAGGAAATGGCAACCCACTCCAGTGTTCTTGCCTGGAGAATCCCAGGGATGGGGGAGCCCGGTNTTTAATAGAAGGAGCAGTAACTCTGAGTCTGAGCAACAGGATTAGAACTCATTTCTGTTGTAGTGTTTAGAGACACCTGGAGAAGGAAATGGCAACCCACTCCAGTGTTCTTGCCTGGAGAATCCCAGGGATGGGGGAGCCCGGTGGGCTGCCGTCTATGGGCTCGCACAGAGTCGGACATGACTGAAGCGACTTAGCAGCAGCAGCCCCTCATAGGAGAGTCTGCCAGTTCTAGTGGGCATCAGAGGCTACTTTTGTTCCCAGGCATTTTCCACCTCTGACTCTCAGGTGGTCCCAGAAACAGGAAGAGAGCTAGCTGGCTGAGCATACCTAAGCCTCTCCGTGGCTTAACTCCTGGGTCTGGTCCCATGTGAAATGGCATGACTGGAGTGAGGCTCACTCAAGTGGCCATCTCAGACAACTCAGAGCTGTACTTCCTGTGTTGTCAAGGATGTATTCTTAACTGTGGGAAACCAGCCTTCTTCCCACTCTTAGCCTGTGTGTTCGGGCCCTTCACCCATACCCTGGACAGTCCCTTTTCCTCCTGAAATAAGCCCTGGTCAGTGCCACCTCTTATTGGGTTTTCTTCACTCTTTCTTTTTCAGCTTTAGTCAGATTAGTTTGTTCTTAAAGGTTTTTAGCTACAACTGCCCACAGCCACCTTCCCTGAACATCTGTGTATGTACCATTTATCGGTTCTGTATTTAGGGAGATGTCCCCCGGATTAAGAAATTGATAAAGAAAGTGACATTGAGAGACTCCGTCTGAGACTCCTGGCCTTTGTGTATGGGCAGCAGAAGGCAGAGTAATTATTCCAGAAATCAGCACCATCACTATTTGGACAGCAGTGCCCTTAATTCATTCTCTTCCTCATCCAACAAACTCTGGCTGCCTTGATGCTCTTGCTTCGACCTGTCTGAATTTCTCATTTTGAGCATGATTCCTAAGGAGCTGAGGACTTGTTACAGGCTTGACGTATAATTTCAGGCAAGTCACCTTTCCTTTCTGGGCCTCGGGCTCCTTGTCACTGAGCCTTTGACTGCCCCTATGGGCCATGCTGGGGAAGGCCACTCATTAAGGATGCACTGGGTGCCGACAAAACAGGTGCAAGTGTTGCAGGCTGCTTGCAAGCAAGAGAAAGGTCTGCGCTAATCATCCCAGAGCCTAAAAGGTTTCCAGCATCTGTCAAGATCCAAGTGTAAACTGGGCGCCATAATTGGGCTTTAGTGTCTCCAGCAAGTTTGCTTGACACCTCTGCAGAGCAGTGGATGGATCAGACATGGTGTCAAATGGCGAGCCTGCTAATGTGCAAAGCAGAGCGGTTCAAAACTGGCAAAAAGCAAAGCCTGCATTTCTTCCCTGTCTCCATGAAAGTGAGTGAATGCGGAAGCTCGGCTGTCACCAGGAACTAGGGACCAAGGCCAGCTTGCTAACACTGCCAATGTTTGGTCCTGCTTTTTTGGCTCTCTCCCCTCTTGCCTTCCACCTGCCCCTGAAACTTCAATTATTTCCTGGACCTGGTCTAATGTCTGTTTGCTGGTGAAGGAAGAGAGATGGCTCCCATAGAAATACAAAAGCCTGTTGACTTTCACAGCAACCATGGAGAATCGAGTGGCGTTTTTAGTTATGAAGGCATGTTGGTGGGAAGGTTTACCAAAGGTGTGTTTATTCATGAGAACTGCCCTTCCCTTCAGCCTAGTTATCTCCAGCATCACATCTGTCACTCTGCCACAACACTGGTGGGGCAGGAGAAGGGGAGCTGGGGAAGACACACGGAGAGAAACTCGATCTGAACTGAAAATTGAACTTTCAGATGAAGGAGTTGTGAGTCTAAGTTAAGCAGGACCTGGGGACTCCCTCCATGTTTACCCTTCCCTGCACTGGTCTTGAAAATAATTCAAGCTGCCCTAACCTTTAGGAGATATTTTCAGAAAAGATGAAAATGGTTTAGAGAAGGAAGAGATATAAAATTATAGAAGAGATAATTGGAGAATTGCATTAATGTTTATTAAAGATACCTTTGATTGGCCAAACCCTCCCTAGAAATTTTTCAGGAAATTAGAAAATCTCCAGAAAGAAAAAGAAAAAAAACAAACAAACAAACAAAAAAAAAAAACAGAAAAAGAATTGCCAAATCTGATCTGTCACTCAGCATCCCAGGCTAGTCTCAGAGTTCAGAGCCTCATGGCTACAGTGCATGGGGCCACAGAGAGTTGGACACAACTGAGCAACTAACACTTTCACTCTTTTTTCGACTTCATATTAAAAGAAAACGGAATTACAGACCATGAGGCCAGGAGGAGTGCTGCCTGAATCGATCTACCTCAGTTTGTCTGAAGTTCTGTTTAGTTATACAATGCATGCAAACCGTGTTTCCCTTTGCGTAAAAAGAGTGATTCCCCACGTCTTCTAGTTTAATAGAGCAGTTCTCAACCTTTCTGATCTCAGAAAAATTACTGAGGATCCCAAAGCGCTTTATTTTTGTGGGATGCATGTGGTGTTCGAAATTAAAACTGGATTTTTTTTAGTATTTAAAATATCCATTCATTAATTTATTTAAAAATAATAATTCCACTGCATGTTAACATAATCTTATAAAAATAGCTGTATTTTCCGAAATAAAACCAGTGAGAAGAGTGGCATTATTTTACATTGTTGCAAATCTCTTTAAGGCCTGCCTTAATAGAAAATAGCTGGATTCTCGCATCTATCTCTGCTTTCAATCTGTTGTTCTACGTGATTTTAGCTGAGCCATCTGAAGAAAACCCAGACCCACACAGCAATGCCAGGACTGGGGTCGGGACAAGCAAGGCACCTAGGGCAGAAGATTTAAGTAGGTCCCCTCATCCAAGGTCATGCCAGCACAGGGTTGGCCCTGAGGGTGTGCTGCTGCTGTTGCTAAGTCACTTCAGTCGTGTCCGACTCTGTGTGACCCCATAGACGGCAGCCCACCAGGCTCCCCCATCCTTGGGATTCTCCAGGCAAGAATACTGGAGTGGGTTGCCATTTCCTTCTCCAATGCATGAAAGAGAAAAGTGAAAGTGAAGTCGCTCAGTCTGTCCGACTGTTAGCGACCCCATGGACTGCAGCCCACCAGGCTCCTCCGTCCATTGTATTTTCCAGGCAAGAGTACTGGGGTGGGGTGCCATTGCCTTCCCCGCCTGAGGGTGTGGGCCCCCTTAAACCTGGCATTCTAGGAGCTTCAGGAACCTCATGCGGGTCCCAGTCCTGCCGCACAGGTAAGGAGTTGGAAAGGCAGGGAGTGCTTCTGCAGCCTCATCAGGTAAGGTTTGTGCTCAGTCCCCAAGTCGTATCTGACTCTTTGCAGCCCCATAGACTGCAGCCCGCTAGGCGCCTATGCCCGTGAAATTTCCCAGGCACGAATACTGGAGTGGGTTGCCATTTCCTCCTCCAGGGGATCTTCCCCCTCAGGAATCAAACTCGCACGTCACGTGCATCTCCTGCATTAGCAGGCGGGTTCTTTACCATTACACCACCTGAAGGTAGTGGGTTAGTTGCATTGTGGAATCTGAACCATACAGTGTACTTTTCATACCATGTTTACAACTGAAATCTATTGTTCATTCTTGCACTCCGAATGGACCTTTACCCATATAGTCACTGACTCTCTGAGTCTCAAGACCCAACCCACAGGACTCTGCAGACTGTAATTTGAAAACTGCTGGCTTCAGAGATGCTCCAAGAACTGCAAGGAAGTGATCATAGTTGGAATGTAGGCAGATACAGTCATGAGTAAGTCCAAGAGGCTTAAGAACTAAACTGGGGCCAGACCCGAGCAATAATATATGCTACACTAAGAAATGGGCTTGTGTCTTTAGCCCTCTATGGAGCCACACTAGAGTCTTAAGTGGAGGAGTGAAGGGATCCGATTTGAATGTTAAGATTCATTTAGTCATTTGTTCAGCTGATATTTATTGAGCTCCTATTATATGCCAGGCACTGGGAACCATGAACAGAGAAGGTTTCTGCCTTCATGGAACTTCTATTCTAGTGGGGAAGCAGAAAATAAATATAGACTGAGATCCACCCTGCTGGCAATAGAGGATGGACTGGTAGAGAATTGGATTAACGGGAGGAAAGTGCAGACAGTTGTAATAATAGTCCAGGGAAGAGATGATGGGGACCAGGGGAGCAGCAGTAGAGATTAGGGGAGGGAGCGTAAATGAGCAGGCTTGACATTAAAGACATGCTAAGCCATGTTCCTATGGTGGGGAGTCTAGGATGCTGCCCTGCATGCTAACTCAGGCAGTCAGGGGACACTGCCCCTGGGATGGCACATCCGTGAGGAGTAGCATTTGGCTTTGGATCAGCAGCTCAGTTCACAGCATGCTGAGACTGGAGTGCCGAAGAGGGGGTTCATTCAAGTGGAGATGTCGAGTGAGCTGTTGGATTATATGGTCTGATCTCAGAATGGAGGGCTGGACAGGGACTGAGATGTGAAAGCTATCACTTATTCTGGCGGTGAGCGGATAATGTCACACAGGGACAGAGCTCAAAGTCAGGAGAGACGACAGCCCAGGGGCACTACTACCTGCCTCGAATTTCACATCTTGAGGCAGACGTGTCGCCTCCCCACTCCTGAAGACTGTTCCCTGTCTCCTTGATGATGCTGCTGAGCTTAGGAGCCCCCGCTTGCTCAGACCTCACCTACCATGGCTTCGTGATTTGCCCAACTCACCCTCTCTTACTCTGTGCACCCCTATTGCCCACGGCGTTCCTAAACTGCTGCCTTACTCGTCCACTCTGCTCTGTCTGGAAAGCCCAGTTTCATTGCCCCCTTCTACACTCAGCAGAAGCTTGTCCACCTAGAGGATTCCCACTCATCCTTGAAGAACTGTTCAAGCACCCACTTTCATTTAGGTCGTCCCACCCACCCACCTCTGACCACACACAGAAACACGCCATCAGACACAGCTGGCCATCTTCTCCCTTAGCTCCCAGGCTTCTCGTCTGACTGCGTTCTAGCACGCGTCACAGTGGGGCACCCATTTGTTCACGGGACTTTCTCCTGACTAAAGCGGAAGTGGGAAATATGTTGATTTGTCTTTTTCACAAAAGACAAATGGTGTCTAGGGTGTCTAGGGTGATTCCTGAATGA
This sequence comes from Oreotragus oreotragus, assembly GCA_006410675.1. Lineage (NCBI taxonomy): Eukaryota > Metazoa > Chordata > Mammalia > Artiodactyla > Bovidae > Oreotragus > Oreotragus oreotragus. The sequence continues at coordinate 97,780 of SJYX01016368.1, read as the reverse complement.
GTGCTGAGACCTCAACCTAATGAGTTTACTGGGGAAGAAAGACTGCCAAGCACCAGGGCTGGGAAGAGGCCCGCAGACCCAGCATCAAGGCCAAAGGGAGCGCTGCTTGGGGTGTGAGCAAGGCTGCAGAGGGCTGTAAGCATCACAAAGCTCAAAGGCAGCTAGGAGGTGGTGCCTTGGTTCTGGGCACCTCATTTGTTCAGAGAAAGAACCCAGCAGTGACTGGTGTGGCAAAGGCGGGTCGGGGGGAGGCGGTGGGAAGCAGAGGCGAAGAGGGAACAGCAAAGTGCAAAGCCGAGTGTCCAAATAAGAGGATAGAAAGCTGAGCAGAGTTTGCGGGTGGGCTCCCTCCAAACCCCAGCTTACTAGGCTTGCAGCACCTAACAGATCCCAGGGCTCCCCAGAAGTAACAGTGAAAATCCATCCTCCCTGCACAGGCCTGCGAACTAGGGACTACCGAGCCTTCTCGGGGACCTAGATAAATACCTCTGCGCCTTCCAACCAAGGGGCTTGTCAAGGCAGCAGCTGGCAGCTCCTGAGGCCCACAGAGGGCATGTGTTGCTTGAGGAGACAGGGAGAGAGCAGGCTCAGCCGGGAGAGAGGGTTCACACTGGAGACAGGGAGAGAGCAGGCTCAGCCGGGAGAGAGGGTTCACATCGTGACCGACGGGAGATGGAGCTGAAGAGTAAACGCGCAGTCTTCTTTGTCTCTTCCAACAAGAGCAGTAACAGGCTAAAAGCCCAAACAGAAGCCCATAAAGCGAGACAGTTATGAGACAGCCCCAGGCAGATGGAAGGGAAAGCTGGGCCCCAACTTTGCTCACAGAGCCGCGGGACACTGTGTGCGTGTCAGGCTCTGTGAGGGAAGGAAAGAGCCTTTGTCTGATCTTGATGCCAGCACTGAACACAGCCCTGAACCCAGCAAAAATGGCTGGAACCCAGGTCACTGGGCTTCCCATGCCCAGATGTGCCCCCATCAGGCCACGCTTCTTGCAGTGGAGGGGCAGAGCCTCGGGCTCCACATCGCCCTTTTGGAGAAACCCCTGAGCAAAAGAGGAAGGAGATGGAACAGAACAACCCAGAAGCTGCAAAAGCTTTCTCACTTGCTCTCTATCCCAGGGCTCTAGAGAAAGAATGGCAGGATCTCCTGCTCCACCAGTGAAGCTCCATTTCTTCTTCCTCTGCTCAGCCCTGGCTGATCATCAGGGTGTCTGGAGCAGGAGGGAGGGAGGAACTAGATGAGATCAACACCACCCACCTGGGGGAGGGGGTGTCAGAGGGGAGTGGGACAATATATAGACTCTTCTAACTAAAGCCTTGTAATCTCTCTGAGTCTGTTCCCTCATATACAAAATGAGTATAATGGACTTCCCTGGTGGTACAGTTAGCTAAGAATCCACCTGCCAATGCAGGGGACATGAGTTTGATCCCTGGTCCGGGAAAAAGTCCACATGCCATGGCGCAGAGCAGCTTAAGTCCTTGCACCACAACTACTGAGCCTGCCTGCTGCGAGTACTGAAACCCGCGGGCCTGGAGCCCCCGCTGCGAGTACTGAAACCCGCGGGCCTGGAGCCCCCGCTGCGAGTACTGAAACCCGCGGGCCTGGAGCCCCCGCTGCGAGTACTGAAACCCGCGGGCCTGGAGCCCCCGCTGCGAGTACTGAAACCCGCGGGCCTGGAGCCCCCGCTGCGAGTACTGAAACCCGCGGGCCTGGAGCCCCCGCTGCGAGTACTGAAACCCGCGGGCCTGGAGCCCCCGCTGCGAGTACTGAAACCCGCGGGCCTGGAGCCCCCGCTGCGAGTACTGAAACCCGCGGGCCTGGAGCCCCCGCTGCGAGTACTGAAACCCGCGGGCCTGGAGCCCCCGCTGCGAGTACTGAAACCCGCGGGCCTGGAGCCCCCGCTGCGAGTACTGAAACCCGCGGGCCTGGAGCCCCCGCTGCGAGTACTGAAACCCGCGGGCCTGGAGCCCCCGCTGCGAGTACTGAAACCCGCGGGCCTGGAGCCCCCGCTGCGAGTACTGAAACCCGCGGGCCTGGAGCCCCCGCTGCGAGTACTGAAACCCGCGGGCCTGGAGCCCCCGCTGCGAGTACTGAAACCCGCGGGCCTGGAGCCCCCGCTGCGAGTACTGAAACCCGCGGGCCTGGAGCCCCCGCTGCGAGTACTGAAACCCGCGGGCCTGGAGCCCCCGCTGCGAGTACTGAAACCCGCGGGCCTGGAGCCCCCGCTGCGAGTACTGAAACCCGCGGGCCTGGAGCCCCCGCTGCGAGTACTGAAACCCGCGGGCCTGGAGCCCCCGCTGCGAGTACTGAAACCCGCGGGCCTGGAGCCCCCGCTGCGAGTACTGAAACCCGCGGGCCTGGAGCCCCCGCTGCGAGTACTGAAACCCGCGGGCCTGGAGCCCCCGCTGCGAGTACTGAAACCCGCGGGCCTGGAGCCCCCGCTGCGAGTACTGAAACCCGCGGGCCTGGAGCCCCCGCTGCGAGTACTGAAACCCGCGGGCCTGGAGCCCCCGCTGCGAGTACTGAAACCCGCGGGCCTGGAGCCCACGCTGCGAGTACTGAAACCCGCGGGCCTGGAGCCCCCGCTGCGAGTACTGAAACCCGCGGGCCTGGAGCCCACGCTGCACAACAAGAGAGGCCACTGCAGTGAGAAGCCCGTGCACTCCAACTAGAGAGCAGCCCACACAGCAACAAAGACCCAGTGCGGCCAAAACAAACACATGAATAATGGGTATAGTAATAGTACTAGCAGCAGCCGCATAGGACCGGTGTCAGGAGTGCGTGAGCTGATGCACAGATCGCTGTTAGCTCAGTGCTCGGCATGGACTAAGTGTTCACTTCAAGTGAGCTATTGCCATCGTAATCACTGCAGTTATCTCTTCTGGGCCCTCACTGGGCTTAGGAACCCCAGTACTTGACTTGCAAAGTCAGCAGGTATGAAATTCTGCCTGCTCAGTGTCCTGGGGCCCCTGGGGAGTGCTGAGATTCCTGTTCAAATAGGATTCCTGCATTGTGACCACAAGAGCGGCAAGAAGCGAAGCAGGGGTCACCGGATACACAGCATGCTCACTTGGTCGTCTCAGCCCCTGTTGCCTTCTCTCCGCTTTGGGCACTTCCTGTTTCCTCACATCTCACCCACTCCGCTCAGGGAAATTCCCACTGCTATCGGCATGCACATCTGCTCTCCTAGGAGCGCACACTGTGTGCGCGTGTCTCCCCATTCTGCTCCGCATTCAGGCAAATTACTCAATCTGTGCCTGAGTTTTCTCATCTGAAATCTGGCAGTAATAATAGTGCCAGCCTCATAGGCTTGTTGGAGATTAGACCAGATAATTCATGTGCAGTGCTTAGAATGAGTGGCCTGTTTGAAGTGATCATTCAGTGATGGGCTTCCCTGGTGGCTCAGATGGTAAAGAATCTGCCTGCAATATAGGAGACCTGGGTTCCATCCCTGGGTCAGGAAGGTCCCCTGGAGAAGGGAACGGCAACCCACTCCAGTATTCTTGCCTGGAGATTTCCATGGACAAAGGAGCCTGGCGGGCTACATTCCACAGGGTCACTAAGAGTCAGACATGACTGAGCAACTAAAACATCTTCAGTGTGAGCTGTCATTCTTATTATTATAGGAAATCCATATTTCCCACGAGTAAGGACTTTGCCACGTCCTATGAAAACCCTGAATGAATTATTCAGCTTTAGGAACCTTTCAGAAACTATGAATTCATGAACAAAATAACTCACCTGTGAGCAACCTTCTGATTCAAACAAACATTAACAACAGAAAGAGTAAAAACCCTACATCACGCCTGAGGGCCTGAGACCCAAACGTCTCTGTGTCCCTAACAAGGGATCAAGTTGGGGGGCACTGCATGCAATGGGCAAGCATGCCGGCTCACAGCAAACACATATCCTAGACCTGGGAAGTCAGAACAAACATTATTATGGTCCCATGACTGCTAGAAGAAAACATATCTCACAAGGAATGAGAGACTCTAAGAATGGAATTATAACAATAAAAATCACATGTAATTCTAACTAGGAAGAAAATAAGGCATCTAAAAAAATCAGTGTGGCTACACGAGAAACCTCTAATGAACCTGGAGTTTTAAAAGTCCAACTGGGAAAAATACAGTTGCAGCAAATATTGGATAAATGGTTAATATCTTTAACACATAAAGAGTTCACTCATATCAATAATAAAACCCCTAAAGCACAATGGGAAAGTGAGCCAAGGATGAGATAAACAATTCACTAAAGAAGAAATAAAGCCAGCTTTCCAAAAGATGAAAAATTTTTAATCTTACTTGTAATCAAAATGAAAATTCAAACAAGATAGCTACTTTTGCCTTGCAAATTTGCAAACGTTTCTAGTTTTTTAAATGAGTATCCAAATCTGGTAAGTGTGCAGCAAATAGTCCTATTCAAACATTGCAGGTGGGATAGTCACTTCTTAGATCTATCCTGTGGAAATAGTGCTACTTCAGAAGTTATTAATAGTGGTATTGATAGTTATTAATAGTGTTATTTGTACAAGCAAAACTTAGAAGTAATTGAAATGCAACCATATAGAATGATGTTTTCAAAAATATTTATTTATTTATTTGACTGTGCTGAGTCTTAGTTGCAACCCGTAGGATCTTTAGTTGCAACCCGTAGGATCTTTAGTTGCAACATTAGAACCCTTAATTGCAACATGTTGGATCTAGTTCCCCAACCAGGGAGTTAACCGGGTCCCCCGCATTGGGAGCCTGGTGTCTTAGCCAGTGGACCACCAGGGAAGTCCCTAGAATAATGTTTATGATGAGTTCATGGCGGTGTGGGAAAATGCAGGAGACAAAATTGCACAGATTTTTAAAACAGCAGCAAGAAAGGCTGGTGGAAAACAAAATACTAATGGTGGCATCTTTGGGTAATGGAACGATGGACTAACCTCTAGGTTAGTTCTTTCTGCATTTCTGCTTGGTGGTTAAATTTCCCTCAATGAACATGCATGACTTTCATTATGTAAAAAAAAAAAAAAAAAGAAAGAAATGTTAAAAGTTCATTCAGTAAATATGAAAAGACTAGAAAGAAAGTTACATGATTGAAGACAAATGCAACAGACAAGTGCAGACATGTGGCCAATGTCACCTTACACCTTAAAGCTTTGAGTGGGTCTGGCCTGTGGGAAGTGCTATGATCCACCCAAAGAACTGAAACCATGTACTCCCAGGAATGCATACACAGCAAGGAAGCACGCGAGAGTTGAGAGGGAAACCTGAACACATGGGCTCTTGTGCTAGAAAAGGAGGAGGATCCTGGACCACAGACTCATGGGTCAAAAAATCATGCATTTGGGGGCCTTAGTGACCCCTAATATAGTCTACTGTTTCCCATTGTGTGGTGCCTGGACCACTGGCTCCCCTCAAAATGACTCTAAATGAAGCTTGAGGCAATTTTGGTGGTAAACAGATACAGAATTATTTTTTAACCTTTTTTTTTTTTTTTCAATTTTCTGTCCATCTTTCCGATCATACCAAGGAGAAAGCCTTAGTTTGATGACTTAGATTAATCTCGTTAGATGAGTGTTGTTGTGAATCTCTCTTCCTAACAAAGCATGTGCAAGCTGCAAGCTCTGTACCTTCAGCAGGCAACAGCATCTGGCTGGCATTTAATAATGCAGGTGGTGTGTGGACAGAGCAGAACAGCCAGGGCAGGAGAAGGAGGCGTGGAGTGTGGTAAACACTTGGGCATCTGGAACATGAGGGGGCAGGAAAGCGGGGTGGCTGGCTGTGAGTCACCCGGCTGGCCAACGGCTGCTGAAGACTGGACGCCTCCCCCCAGCCCCCCATCAGCTAGGAGCCCCCGCCCAGCGCTCCCCTGCCTTCCGCAGAACCGGCTCCTCTAGGTCAGTATCTCTCTCCACTTTCCTCTAAGCAGCAGATGTCTTTTGTCTAAGCAGCAAAGAACGAGACTCTTGTTCTTTGCTGTGATCGTCATCTCTTGTTTGGTTTTGTTATGTTTGTTGTTGGACTCTGTTTTTCCTTTGAGTTGGGAAGGGCATGGGATCATGCTAGCAGCACAACTAAAAACGGTTTTAGTGCGCCTCTGCACTTTTCCTAGGAAGCCAGCATCTTCCACATGCTTCTCTGGGGGCCATGCTGCTCCCCAGTGCTGGGCTTTGTCTATTCACAACTAAAGCAGACTTTTTCCTTTTGTTTTCAGTCTTCAAATGTGAATTTGTACAGAGAGTCCCCAGCGTGGCTGCATTAGTGGCTTTAGATGCCTCCTGATTGGGATTATTTGTGCTTGTATAGTCAATTTCCCCTAAGATCTCGGGCCATGGGTTGGTACCTCCCAGTCTTGCCTGGGCTGCTGACTAGCTGAGGGACCTTGCATGAGTCATTAATGACCGGCTCATAACCCCGCCCCGCTTCACTGTGAGGGTCGCACAGGAGGACCAGATGAGCTGTTAGTCACGAAGTGCTTTGCAAGGCAAAAGCGCCCCACAATGAAATGCGTTATGCAGCTCCTATTTTTCTTTTGCTTTTTCCATCAAGGAAAATGTTCTTCAGATTGGAAAGCGTAAAACCAGCACCATTAAAAAGAACCAAAGCTCAAAATGGGAACAAAGAGAAAGACTGGATCAGTCTTTAAATGAGCTCAATCTCTGGATGCCTTAGAAACATCAGGCCTGATTTGCGGGCTGGGATGTGACGCAAAGGCCATGCTGTGCAGGGGACCAGAGTAGCTTCAACGGAGGGGGAACAGTGGGACAGTGGGGACTTTGGCCACTGTTAAATGTGAGATCCCATTTAAAGGAGCGGGGAGATTTGGATAAGGAAACTGAAGGATGACACACGTGCCACTGCTTGCTTAGGATAGGGATTCTCCCAACAACCTCACAGACTACCCTGCCCAGCCACCAGGACGCTCTTTGGGATCTCTGAAGAAAGTTCCCGTCTCCCCAGCAGCCTACTTGGTGGTACTGGGAAAGAAGGAGAGAGACCATGGAGCAGTAAGACCCCCGACTCCTGTGATTCCACCCACAGCTCAGCCGCCAGGCTGGGCCCCACCACCATCTGTCTGGGTGCAGATGGCTGCTCCACACTTATAAACCATATGACCTGCTGCAGGGGGCTGTGTCTTGGCTTTCCCATCTATAAAGTGGAAATGGTATCTCACTCAAAGGCTTGTTGTGAAGTTTAGAAAAGTTGACATGAAATTCTCAGCACAAAGTGCATTCACAAGATATTAGTTCTTTTCCCCTTCTCCACCTCTCATATCCCTATTTCTGATTATACAGAGGAAATTGCTTCTACAAAAAAAATTAACATAAACTCCCAAATGATCCAGCAATTCCATTTCTGGGTATATACGCAAAAGAATTGGAAGCAGAGACTCAAACAGATGTTTGTACACCCATACTCATAGTAGCAACCCACTCCAGTGTTCTTGCCTGGAGAATCCCGGGGACGGAGGAGCCTGGTGGGTTGCCGTCTATGGGATCAAGCAGAGCTGGACACAACTAAAGCGACTTAGCAGGAGCAGCGCTCATAGCAGCGTTATTCACAACCGCCGAAAGGTAGACGCAAGCCAAATATCCACCCACAGATGAACAGGTAGACAGAATGTGGTACACACAACGGAATATTATTCAGCCTTGAAAGGGAGGAAACTTTGTCCCATGCTACAGTTAAGTGGACCTTGAGGATGCTATGCCAAGTGATTAAGCCAGACACAAAAAAGACAAATATTGTATGATTCCACTCACGTGAGGTACTTAGAGTAATCGGATTCATAGCGACAGAAAGCTGAATGGTGGCTGCCAGGGACTGTGGGGAGGAGGGAATGGGGAATTCGTGTTTAATAGGCATAGTTTAAGTTTGGGAAGATTAGAACGTTCTGGAGGTAGATGGTGTGATAGTTATAAAGTGTAAATGCATTTAATGCCACTGAACTAGACACACCTAAAAATGGTCAAAATGGTGAATTTTATGTTATTTACATTTAACCCCAGTAATAAATTGCTTACATAACAACAAAAAGAAAGTGAAAGTCGCTCAGTTGTGTCCGACTCTTTGTGACCCCATGGACTATACAGTCCATGGCATTCTCCGGGCCAGAATACTGGAGAGGGTAGCCTTTCCCTTCACCAGGGGAGCTTCCCAACACAGGGATTGAACCCAGGGCTCCTACATTGCAGGCGGATTCTTTACCAGCTGAGCCACAAGGAAAGCTAACAACAAAAAGGTATGCCTTAATTTTAGATCATGACACTATTTCAGAAATATGGCATCATGGACTCGATGGACATGAGTCTGAGTGAACTCCGGGAGATGGTGATGGACAGGGAGGCCTGGCATGCTGCGATTCATGGGGTCGCAAAGAGTCGGACATGACTGAGCGACTGAACTGAACTGAACTGAACTGAAAAGTCATGTACATCTTAGAATAAAGAGAATATAATTTTTAACATCAAAAAAATGAAAGAAGACACACAAAGAGGAGAGTAGAAATACAATTCATCAGGGCACACTGTCAAGGACATAAACCAGGTCTTAGCAGGGAAAATCTCAGAGTGTAGCTTATAATTCCTGAAAAGAATCTGAAGCCCCACCACTCGCAGTCCCAGAAGGTGGGATAAACGAGGAGATGAACCCCACTTCCTGACTTTCAGGACGTCAGCACACACACACCCCTCAGAGCCAGCTGTGCTCATCATGTCCCACAGCAGTGGGGCTGTACATGCTCCCTGGCCCAGTGACTGCTCCTGGCCCCCCATCCAGGAACCCACTGTCTGCTGAAAGAGGGCACAGGAGTCCAGGGTGAGGGGGCACCTGGGGTACCCGGCTGCTAGCACTATAGGAGGAGAGGATGCTGGCTGGACCTCCAGCTGGTATGGAGGAATGGGAGGGGCTTGCAGCTCATCACTGGCTGCATCCAGGTGTCTTGAGTCCCACAGCCTTCAGACTGCCCCCTGGAAACCCAGAATCCCAGAGTGATCCTAAGGCCCAGGTGGACCCTGGAGCGGGCTACCCTCAGCTTCCTGAGTAGACAGGTAGCAGACCTCTCCAAGTCCTCTTTCCAGCACCACCATAGACTCAGGACATTTTAAAAGGCACACAGATGAGGGCTCCAAAGAAACCCAAATGTACTTTCAGGCCCCGAGCAGGGCTGAACTCACACGTATAAACAGGTCCACACCAGGCGCCCCGTTGCCCAGATGCCAAGGCCATGGGCTCCTGTCCTGGACAACTCCACTACCAACGAGCTATAAGGTAACTGGCCTCTCCAGACCTCTAAAGCTGGATCTGTTCCCAGCCCTGGAACCTCTGCAGACAGGGAAGGGAGATCTCTGTTCCTCTCCGCAGGCCTCCCTAGGCACCTGAAAGGACAATACAGATAGACAGATCTTGCCCTTGGAGGGAGGTATTATATTTATAGTACCAGCACCTCAGTGGACATGAATTTGAGCAAACTCCGGAAGATAGTGAAGGATAGTGAAGGACAGTGAAGCCTGGCGTGCTGCAGTCCATGAGGTCGCAGAGTCGGACACAACTTAGCAACTGAACAGCAACAAGAAGAAATCTGTTTCCTACGGCTGCTGTAACAAAGTATCACCAACTCCCAGCTTAGGGTGACAAAAATGTATTCCCTTGCAGTTCTGGAAGCTGGAAGTCAGAAACCAAGATGCCAGTGGGCTGGTTCCTTTTCAGTTGCTCTGTATCCGGTCCCATCACTCCATGGGAAATAGATGGAGAAACAGTGGAAACAGTGTCCGACTTTATTTTGGGGGGCTGCAAAATCACTGCAGATGGTGATTGCAGCCATGAAATTAAAAGACGCTTACTCCTTGGAAGAAAAGTTATGACCAACCTAGATAGCATATTCAAAAGCAGAGACATTACTTTGCCGACTAAGGTCCGTCAAGGCTAGTCAAGGCTATGGTTTTTCCAGTAGTCATGTATGGATGTGAGAGTTTGACTGTGAAGAAGGCTGAGCACTGAAGAATTGATGCTTTTGAACTGTGGTGTTGGATAAGACTCTTGAGAGTCCCTTGGACTGCAAGGAGATCCAACCAGTCCATTCTGAAGGAGATCAACCCTGGGATTTCTTTGGAAGGAATGATGTGAAAGCTGAAACTCCAGTACTTTGGCCACCTCATGAGAAGAGTTGACTCACTGGAAGGAAAAGACTTTGATGCTGGGAGGGACTGGGGGCAGGAGGAGAAGGGAACGACAGAGGATGAGATGGCTGGATGGCATCACTGACTCGACGGACGTGAGTCTGAGTGAACTCTGGGAGTTGGTGATGGACAGGGAGGCCTGGCGTGCTGCGATTCATGGGGCCGCAAAGAGTCGGACACGACTGAGCGACTGAACTGAACCAAACTGAGGAAGAACATGCCCTCTGCCTCTCTGCTGGCTTGTCTGGCTGCTCACCGTTCTTGACTTGTACATGCATTACTGCAATCTCTGCCTCCATCCTTACATGGCCATCTTCCCTCTGTGTGTGTTCACATTTCCCTCTTCTTATAAGGACACCAGTCATTGGGTTAAAGGCCACTCTAACGCAGTATGGCCCCACCTTAACTTCATTACATCCACAAAGACCCTCTTCCTGACCAGGGCACATCCACAGGTTCCAGGGGTTAGGATTTCTATATACATGTTTGTAACAAGACACAGTTCAACCCAAGGAGCTTCCAACAGTAAGAGTGAGATAATGGAGCAAAAAAGAAACAGCAAAAGCTTTATAGAGCCAGTCAGAGTTGGTCTTCTTACCCTTTCAGAGCCTCAGTGTTCCCACCTGTGAAATGGGGTAACAGTGTTTACCTTGCAAGGTATAATATGTGCAAGGCAACTAGCACACAGTAGGCACTCAGTAAGTAGGAACTAATACTGTTATAACTCTTATTATCATTATTATTTTTAGCTGAACTGCACAGACATAACTGGAGCAAAGGGCTGCCCAGGTGGCGCTAGTGGTGAAGAACCCACCTCCCAATGTAGGAGACAATGAGATGCAGGTTGGATTCCTGGGTCAGGAAGGTCCCCTGACATGACAATCCAGTATAGAATCCAGTCCAGTACCGAGTCTCCATTATTCTTGCCTGGAATCCCACTGACGGAGGAGCTTGGCAGGCTACAGTCCAAAGGGTCCAAAAGAGTCGGATACGACTGAGGCAACTTCACACATACACACAACTGGAACATGGCGAAATACCCTGGAGGGAGACTAGATCAGAATGTGGGAAACAGGAGTAGTTAATAGAAGAGATGATATGAAGTAAGCCTGGGAAAGATGGCTAGGATTTTGACAGGTCAAAGCTGCGGTCGGAAGGAAACCCAAGAAGTAGGAGCTCCACAAACAAGCCTTGGAAGCAGGAAAGTGTAAAGTGTGTTTGAAGAAGAGCTTCGAGTTCCATTTGGCTGGAACTTGGGAAATGAGTGACGAGTAATGGTGATTAAGATTGTAAAGGAGCATTTGGACCACAGAACATGAGGAGTTTGCACTTAATTCATAGTCAATGGGGAGCCCATGAATGTTTTTTGGAAGGAGGAAGGCAATTAAACCTGCATTTAAGAAAATTAATCTGGCTGAAGTGAGCAGAATCAGAAAGCCCTGGAGCAGGCAGTGATCAGGGCAGAACCTGGAGGAAATCCCTGCAGGAGGTGACAGCGTTTCTGGTCCTGGCTAAAGGCTGAAGGTGAGCTGTAGGATGTGCTTTGGGACTCAGTCAGTTGGTGTGGCCACTCGGACAGATAATACACTGGTTACCCCATTGTTAGTGGCTGGCCCAGTTAAATAAGCCAGAGAAAGATAAGTCATGCATGGCATCACTTATATGTGGAACCTAAAAAAAAAAAATTAAAAAAAAAAAACAACCACCAAGAAATAGAGAGTTGAATGGAGGTTGCCAGGTTGCAGGGTAGGGGAAATAGGGAGAAGTTAATAAAAGGGTACAGATTTTCAGAGGAGCTAATATAGAACATGGTGACTGTAGTTCATAATGCTGCATTGTATAACTGAAATTCTCTAAGAAAGTAGAACCCAAATATTCCCACTGAAAAAGAAGAGGTAAATATATGAGGTGATGGATATGTTAATTAACTAGATGAGGGGCATCCTTTCAGAAGTATATACGTGTATCAAGTCATCATGATTTACACTTCAAATATCTTGCAATTCTATTTATAAAATTCATTTGTGAAAGCAGCTCATGCAAAGGCCCTGCTGAGAGAGTAAAACTCAAATGTTCTCACAAAAAGAGAAGATAAGTTTGTTTTATTTGTCAATTATACCTCAATAACGCTGAAATTAAAAAACAAAAACAAAAAACAGGGTGACCAGTGATGGACACTTGGTGATCTTTAAGACCCTCCCATCAGAGGAGTGCTCTCATATATTAATAAGTAGACACCAGCAGGGCCTTCATCTTTTCTTTTCTAGCGAGAACATTTGAGTTTTACTGTCTTAGCAAGAGGGTACACGCAGGTGGGAGTGGGGAGGGCTCATCACTCAGCGGCTGCCCCCTGCCCTGCCCTTCTCCTCCCCGCTGGGAGACTGGCAGTTTGAGGGAGGCCAGAGCCCAGTCAGGCTGCTCAAGAGCTGTGAGCAGGCTTAATTGCTGCACATTAACTTAACTTTCACCTCGGTCTTACTTTAGAATTCTGTGAATATTTATGAGTGCGCTCTTGCTTAATGAGTAGGGGAACAGAGACATTAATGAGCTTTTTATCCCTGTTGGGCTTGGGGGATTTTTTTGTTTGTTTCGTATCTCTAAGCTGAATTCTAGCTGAGCTGTACCTTTTTTCCTCCTGGATCCTCAGAGGTGAGACGTGTGAGACCCTTTTCACGGCCACCATCCAGGCAGAATCTAAGCACACAAAGATGGAGGGGCAATGTGTGTGTACCTGTGTGTGCACACATGTGTGTGTGCCAGTGAAAGACGGTGTGTGCTTATGTGTGGCCACACATGGCGATATGTGAGCTCCCCTGCAATCAAAGAAGGCCTGTCCATGTTCAAATGAGAACCCCAAATTGCTTCTCCTCTTGAGTTGAGCCTCTCAGAGATGAGAGGAAAAGTGAGGCAGGGCCTTCTATCTTTCCAGGGGTCTTCTTAGAGGTAGCTGAGCTGTGGGGCTGGGCCTCCCCTGGGCCCAGCATCTAGGGCCCTGCCCTGGGATCTCCTCAAAATGGGACAGAGCCCGAGGCCTGTGCACCTGCCCATGTGAGCCTGGAAGGCTGAACGAGGCCCAGATCTGCCCTGCAGACCCAGGGGAGGGTCAAGGAGGCTGCTCAGAACAACCAGCCTGGGGCTTGGAGCCAGAAGGCAAGCTTAGGGGGACAATGCACATTCTCACCTGCACCCAGAACATTTGGAGAACGTCAGTCTTGTTCCCCTTGGGTTTTAGCCCAGTCTCTAAGGGACATGAAAGCCTGGCTGTTGCATATTTGATAAATTAGTAGAAAAACAGAAGAGGCCCCAAAAGGGTGAAAACCCCTCCCTGCTAAAACACTGGGTTGTTTCTCCCTCAGCCTTTCAGCTGCTGGAGGCCCTCCACCTCTCTCTGCCTTGGAAGAAAGAAGGTGGATAAGGTAGGAGGAAAAAAGTAACTGTGACTTCTGGCTGTCAAACCCAAGCACTCTTAACGTTTCTGTATTTTTATATGGCTTCCATTGCGCCCTGTGCCCAGCTCAACGGCCAGTCCCTAGTGTAAGCCAGTATCAAGTCTGTGCTATCACGAACAATGCAGAGGTGAACAGTTTTATGCATTTACTGCTGAATGACACTCAGATGAAATTACTGGACCAATAGTCCTGGACACTTTCACACCTCTTGATGGATACTGCCAAGCTGCTTTCCAAAAGAGATGCACCAATGGGCAGTATATGAAAGTGCCCATTTCAGTGCATCTTCACTGGGACTATTTTCTCAATTTTTCCCCTAATTTTTGCTGATTCGATGAGCTAAAATGATAGTATTTCCTTGCTGCCTTAATTCACATTTTTTAGTGTATAATGCAGCTGGATTCCATGTGCTTATTGACAAGTTGGAGTGTTCACAGTTCAAAAGTTAGGGGGAAAATGTTTACTTGTGCATGAACTGTGTGTGTGGACATGAGGAAAGGGCTGTGTGTGTGTGTGTGTGTGTGTGTGTGTGTGACTTTGTGGGTTGTACAAGCATCTCTGAGACCAGATGCTTCCATCTGTATGTTTGTAGGTGTGACTGCATGTAGTTGTGATGTGTGGTTATTTTCACCTTCTGTGGGCAACAGGGAGGTGAAAAGCTCTGGAAGAGCTTTTGTAAGCTTTGAAATCTTTCGGGCTGCAGTTCAGTGTCACCAGGTGGGCAAGTGTATGAGTTGGGACCAGTTACTTGGCCTTTTGCTTTAAGTCTTTGTTTTCAGTTACTTGGCCTTTTGCTTCAAGTCTTTGTTTTCTCGTCTGTAACATGGGGCTAATAATACTTATGACATAGAACTATGGAGATTAGTACATGAACCAATGAAGGTACAACAGAGGCCCTCCTACCTGGAGTTCCCCTGGTTTTTCCTCAGGTTTGGGTGTAAAGGTGGGCATGTTTGGATGCTGGTGGGACCCGTGAGGTGACAACAGCCCATAGAACCATGGCGGCCTCTTCTCTGTCCTGCAGTCCCTAGCACAAAGCCAAGCCACTCTTCAGGCTCTGAAAATGTCTGTGTGGGATGAATGGTGAACCCCTATATAAGAACATACAGGGCTCTGTTGGAAGAAACAATAGGATCTGAGTTAATTCCACTCTAAGAATCCTTACCTCCCTCAAGTTGTTGAGGGCAGGGCAGGTCTTGGGGTGGCCCTTTTCAGCCTGAAGGGTTTCATGAATGAGACACGTATGTCCACGAGAGAGGGAAGAGGGCTAGCAGGAGGGCATGTGGGAAACCCTCCCCAGAGTCAGCATGGCCAGCCGACAGCTGGAGATGTCATCAGAAGGTATTCTCAGGACTTGCCCCTTCCCAAGGAGGCGGTAATGGCCAAGATGTGAACCCCAGAGCCTCATTGTATCGAGCTATGGGGCTGAGGCAAGTCATTTAAACTCTCTCTGCCTCAACTTCCTCATCTATAGAATGGGAGTCTGATAACACCTGCCTCCTAATGGCACCCCACTCCAGTCCTCTTGCCTAGAAAATCCCACGGACAGAGGAGCCTGGTGGGCTGCAGTCCATAGGGTTGCGAAAAGTTGGACACGACTGAGCGACTTCACTTTCACTTTTCACTTTCATGGATTGGAGAAGGAAATGGCAACCCACTCCAGTGTTCTTGCCTAGAGAATCCCAGGGATGGGGGAGCCTGGTGGGCTGCCATCTATGGGGTCGCACAGAGTCGGACACGACTGAAGCGACTTAGCAGCAGACTGTCATGAGGATTAAGGGAGATCATTCATGAAAAGCCCAGAAAGGTGAGCTGCTTTTATTCCCATTGTAATCCCAGCCTGCCTTGTTTTCCCTCACTTTCTCCCTGGGTCCTGGGAGGGGCTGCTGGCAGTAGATGAGGGGCTGGGTAGGATTCCAAGAAGGAAGACTTTTCTGTGTGTGAATATCCAGGAGAGCCCAGAAATTTCTTCTCGCCTTCTGCCTGACATCCCTAAAGAGTGGGGCTTATGAACTGGTCAAAATGACAGACCAAAAAGAAGAGGAAGGAAGGGGAGGGAAGAAGAGGGGAAAGGAGGAAAGAGAGGGAGCATCACTGTGCTATCAGATTCCTGAAATTGGCCAAGGGGCCAACGGGCTGGTCTGAAGGGCAGCTTGGCACACAGAGAGCTGGAGCCGCAGGCAGGATCATTTCCCCGAATGCAGTCTGGAACCCCACCCCCTCAAACTCTGGCCCTGTTCTGCCACCAAGGCCTTAAGGGTTCAGATGCATCCTTGGGCCTAAGCTGTCCCTTCCGCCAGAGAGAGAGAACTCACGGCTCCTCTCAGAAGCAGGGGGAAGCTAAACCGACCAAAAGTCTGTCCAGTGCTTTATGTTCTTGGGAATAAAGGCACCACCGCATGAGTCAGGGTGCAGATATGGTCAGGTCTTACACTATTTGATCAAATACTAGGGCACTGGGCCTTCCTCATATGGCTAAGCAGACACATCCTAGGGACTTATGCAGAGAAGATATATATGTATATGGCTTAGACAGCAAAGCCAAGAGCTACAGAGGTAGATGACTATGAGGGGAAATTCAGCCAGCATCTTGGCAGCTGGGCCTGGGTCCCCTCCACCAGCAGGACATTGGAAGAAACGACCTGAATGTTAGCATCCATTCTCGCAATAACCCCCGCAGCTCCCAAAGCAGATCTTTATCCCAGCAACAGGGGTTTCTCTAGTAATAAGTTCTCTTCTCTGAGCCTTTGGTAAAGCCAGATTAGTGGGAGATAAGAAAATAAGAAGATGACAGAGCACCTCAATGCTCATCATTCGCTAAATCCCCACGCAGCACCCACGGTATGCAGAGCTCAGGCTCCATCGGCAGACCCAGTTCTTATCCTTAAGACACACCCATGTCTTATTCCCATGGATGTTCACATAGAGGAGGCCCAATAAATGTTGTTTTCTCTTATCACTGTGGAATCTGCAATGATCTCCCAGGTTTCCCCAGAAAATGTAGGGGTCACCTCCTCCAGGCCCCACTGTGGTCTGTGGGGCCTCTATTTTGAAGCTTACCCTGCTGCAGTGTAATTGATCAGGTGATATTTGGGCTCATCCACTAGTCAGCACATCCCTAGGACTGGCACGATGACACTGCTACATCTTTCTCTGCCCAGTGTCCAGACAATGCCTGGCATGAGACATATGTGAATGAAGCATATTCATGTCAGGTGCTACAGATCTATCTCAGATAGTGGGCTCCCCAAGGGCAGGCCCACTTCTTTGTTTACCTCTATACTGGAGACCTACCCCTGGGCCCAGTACATCATCAGTGCTTCTCATCTGATGAGAGACTGGTGTATTCAGCAACTTCTGTAAACACTCAGACAACTCACAGCATGCAGGTAGAGTAGGGGCCCTCAACAGAGGGAGACGATATGTACAACGCATTCAGCACGGAGCATGACAAAAGCATACGCACTCACTCGATATGGTTATTGTTACCTTGAGCAAGTCACCGAATGCTTCTGGGCCTCAGTTTCCTCATCTGCAAAATGGGAGAGAAATCCCAGTTGCCACAGGATTCTTGTGGGTGAATCCTAGCAAGTACTCGTCTGTGTCTGCTGAACCCACCTGCACCCTTTGACTCAGCTACAGAGCAGCACCTGGCTAGGGGATGCCCAGAGCAGAGCCCCCTCACCTGGCACAGGTGTGCAAGGCATGGGCCCCTCCGCCCTCGCTGGAGCCTCGGGATGCTCACCCTGGCTACAGGCGAGAGCCCCTGCTAACCCCAGGGACCTGGACAAATATTCGCGCTGTGCATTATGCCATGATGTGACGAGGGCATCGGCTGAGGTACTGACCTGGAAGGTCAGGTGCCTCAGTTGCAGGAGAAAAGGTGTGGCCTCGTCTCTGACACTCAGCCTCCTCGTTGCCATGGCTCCCTTCAGACTCTTCATGTGTTTTTAAAAAATACGTAATTTCCTAGAGGGAAAATAAATTGGATTGTGCATTAATTTGAGGAACTGTGGTCTGATAAGGCTGGCACTGTAACTGCTGGCTTCTCATCCTTGCTAGGGTTCAGAGGGTGATCTGGGGGCACCCTGGGGCCCTGCCGGACCTCTCCCCCATACCTGCTCCATGCAGAGGGCACTCCCACCTGGTGGGTTTCAGCTGCGCCCCCCTGCTCTTCTCTAGCCAGACTCCCAGGAGCCTGAGGCTATTCACTCGCCTGGGGGTGCCCCGCTTCTTCACCTGGGGAGCTGAACCAGCTGTTCCTGCTTCCCTGGCTCTAAGCGGCAGGCCCTCTCCTGGTGGGGCTGAGGGCAGAGGATGCTGGGAGAGTACCTGTCTCAGTGCCCCAGGGGCTGAGCAAAAGAAATCCAAAGGGTGCGAGTGCGGGTGTGTGTTCCGCAGGGTGTGAGGCTCGCCTCCTGCCAGCCTGCACCCGGCAGCCGATGTGTGGGGCTTTGGTTCGGATACTGGTGTGAAGCAGAACTGGGTGTGCGGCCCAGGTCGACTGCTTACGAACTGGGTGACTTCAGTGAGGCTGTTGAACAAATGAGTCCCGGTGTCACCACCTGTGAAGTGGGAAGAAGAGAACCTACCTCACTGAGCCCTCGGGCAGATTAAAATGTAAAAGGTCCAAGGGAAGAAAGTGCTGCCACAGTGCTGGCTGACAGTAAGCACTCAAGTACGAGCAAGTACTGCCCTTATTTTTAACAGCTTGCCTATTTCACGCAGGGATCCTACCCCAGCTCACCTGGGAGGAAAGCTCCTTAACCCGGACCCTCAGCACTTCAGCCCTGACTGCTCCATGTGGATAGTTGTGGGTGCCCAGGGACCCCACTGGCATGTCTGCATTTTCCAGAATGCCTATTGCAGAGTGTGGCACAGGGACAAAACCATTTTAGTAGCTGACCCTGCAGTGTGAAAACCGGCTCCTCTAGTAGTACCAGCAGAGCCAGGGAGCCAGTCCTGACATCCTCTTCCTACCCTGCCCTCCCTGGCCAGCACAGCTACTGCTCAGGGAGCATTTAGTGGGTGCCAGCACTGCAGGAATATCACCCTGCCCAGGAATTAACATTGTCCCCAGTTGTCAGATGAGAAGACCAAACCTCAGAGAGACTGGCCCATGTGACACCGCAGGTAGCAGCCAGAGCAGTTCCTGCCTGTTCTTAATCCCCACACTGCACCAACTGCCTCTTGGTCCCTTGGAATCACTCTGTGCTGGGCCTAGGAACAGGTAGGTGGGCAAAAGGTAAAGAGATGTCCAAGTCTAAATTCTCTAGACCCCAGACTCAAGGAAAAATGTCAGTTACTCACCTCTTTCCGGTGATTAACATCTCTCCAGGGGAAGTTTAAAATAGAAACTTTAGTCATACCTTAATGGAGCCGAATGATTTCTGAAGACAATCAAGCCTTAGTCCTTTGCAGCCAAAACTGACTGCTTGGAGCTAATGGGGTGGACAGAGGCACAGAACATCCATCCCCAAAGGGGATGGTCCTAAGAGTGCATTTGACTTGGGAGTTCCATGATGGCCTTTACCCAGGAACCCGGAAATACATGCCCAAACCCTGTGGATCTGCTCACCATTCCATCCTTCCATCTCCCATCACTCATCCATTCTGCCTTAGCTGAGCCCAGTACCCAGATAAGGACAGACACCACCCAAATAACCCAGGGTTCTTTAGCCTGTTTCCTGAGCACCTTCTATATCCCAGGTACAGTCAGAGCTGTCTGGGTCAAGGCAGCCAAAAGTACATTGGCTTCTGTATTTGTATAGTGTTACCTGGTTTTGTCCAAGTTCCCTGACATCTCCTTTTGACCCTCACCATAACGCTGCCAATGGAACAATGTATATAAAACGCACGGCCTGGAATGCAGCACACTGTTGTCCCACTCCACGAGCATGAATCCTCTTTTTCTCCTGTGTATGAATAGCACACGGGCCACCAAACTTACTGAGCAAAGGAGGAAACGCAAAGCACAGATTGCTGAAATTCACAGAGCAGTGAGAGCCAGGACCCCTCCCCCATGAATCGTGCTGTCCAGATGCCCTCTCCCCTTACTCGACAGTTTTATACAGATAAAATCTGTTTAAATTGACTATTGATTGTGGTGTTGGGAAGGTGTGCATCAGCCTGCCTGAGGCCCACGGAGGTGCAGGCTGGAGGGAGAGCACAGACTGAGACCAATTATTTTAGCCCCGTCATTAGCTTGCCTGTTCTTACAGCTGCCACAGCCCTTCGCAGCAAAGTCCCCAATTTGTTATACCCCAGGGAGAGCCCCTGTTCTTTGTACGCATACACACACACACACACGCACCAAAAAAAAAAAAAAACAAAACCAGACAGTCTGGAAAAGATATGGCCAAGTTTTACTCTTATTTTAAGTCACTGAGTGGAGTGTTCCTTTGTCTTTTCTGTTATTAAAGCCTTGGGCTGACAGCTGCAAACCAGCTCACGGGGTCCTGGGGGGTTACCCCAACCTCACCCTTCACAGAGATGTCTGCAGGAAACATTGGATTTGCTGTTATCTCTGGGGATGGAAAGAGGCATTCTCCACCTTCATGGGTACAGCTAATTGGCTATAGATCATTACGGAGAAGAGAAGAGACAGTTCTCAGACACCTGCCTTCTCTCCAGCCAGGAAAGATGCTGCGAGAGAGAAATTCAGGGTGTGTCAGCCTGTGCCTGGTGTGGATGGTTGGATACCGCCTTCAGGCAAAGTGGGTGGATGGAGCCCCAGAGCACAGTTCCTTTCTCTGCCTCACGGGTCTCAGGGCAACGGGAACTGCTTCCTTTCAAGGTGTTTGGTCTCAGTATGAGAGGCCTGCCCTCCCCCAGCAAGGTGAAGTCCATTCTGGACAGAAAACAGGAAGAGACAGTCACTGAGTCCAGGCACCCAACCCAGCCCTGAATCAGAAAAGGGAAATAAAAGCTAGAGGGGGAAACAAAAGACATGCCACTCACCCAGTTTATTCAGGACAGAGCCACAGATCAATTCAGGAGGCCCCTCCCGTGCTGACCTCCCAGTTATCTTCTGCTCCAAGATAAGGGGCAGAAAGCCAGGCAAAAACCAGAGCAGCCCATCCATCCTCCATCTCAGTAATATCCTGTCCACACTGGGCAATGCTGGACCAGGAAGTGGCTTCTTGCTTGAAATTTCCGGTGCTGACTTTGGAACCCAGGAGGGGCTCGGGAAAGCATTTTGGCTAGACCAGATACCAGTCAGTGAATACAGAGACCCTGAAAGCAGGCCGCGCACAGCAGCGCACCATCGAGTGCCTCCAACTCCCCAGAGCCCACGAACAACCCAAGCGCAGGGTGGGGGCCTTGTCGTGATCATCTTTGTGTTCCCAGCACTCAGCCCAGTGCCTGACACACAAAGCCCATCGATCATCATTGTTTTGGGGGGTTTTGTTTATTGGGGGATAGTTGCTTCACAACGTTGTGCTAGTTTCTGCTGTACAATGAAGCAAATCAGCCATATGTATACATATAACCTCTCCCTAGATGGAATTTCCCACCTAGGTCACCATGGTGCATCGAGTGGAGTTCCCCGCACTATACAGCAGGCTCTCACTAGCCATCTGTTCCATGCATAGCAGTGTATGCATGTAATCCCAATCTCCCAATTCATCCCACTTAGCCTTTCCCGTTTCGGTGTCCATACGTTTGATCTCTATGTCTGTGTCTCTATTTCTGCTTTGCAAGTAGGTTCATCTGTATCATTTTTTTAATTCCACATATACATGTTAATATACGATATTTGTTTTTCTCTGACTTCAGAAGCAAGTCAATTACATCTCTAAGTCCATTACATCTCCACAAATGACCCAATTTCATTCCTTTTAGTGGCTGAGTAATACTCCATTGTGTAGTATGTATCATATCTTCTTTATCCATTCATTGATGGACATTGAGTTTGCGTCTATGTCCTGGCTATTGTAAATAGTGTTGCAATGAACACTGGAGTCCAGTGCCTTTTTTGGGAGAATATGATTTTCCAGTGGGATTGCTGGGTCATATGGTAGTTCTATTTTTAGTTTTTTAAGGAACCTCCATACTATCCTCCATAGTGGCTGGACCAGTTCATATTCTGATCAACAGTGTAGGAAAGTTCCCTTTCTCCACACTGTCTTCAGCATTTATTGTTTGCAGACTTTTTGATCATAGCCATCTGACCAGTGTGAGGTGATCCCTCCCTCATTATAGTTTTGATTTGCATTTCTCAATAATAATTAATGATGTTGAACATCTTTCTTGTCCCTCTTGGTCATCTGTATGTCTTCCTCGGAGAAATATCCGTTTAGGTCTTCTGCCCATTTTTTAATTGGGTTGTTTGTTTTTTTGATATTGAGCTATTTGTATATTTTGGAGATTAATCCCTTGTCAGTTGCCTCCTTTGCAAGTATTTTCTCCCATTCTGAGGGTTGTCTTTTCATCTTGTTTACGGTTTCTTTTGCTGTGCAAGAGCTTTTAAATTTAATTAGGTCCCATTTGTTTATTTTTGTTTTTATTTTCAGTTCTCTGGGAGGTGGATCAAAAAAGATCTTGCTGTGATTTATGTCAAAGAGTGTTCTGATTATGTTTTCCTCTAAAAGTTTGATAGTGTCCAGTCTTACATTTAGGTCTTTATTTTGAGTTTATTTTTGTGTATGGTGTTAGGGAGTGTTCTAATTTCATTCTTTGACACGTAGCAGTTTTCCCAGCACCACCTATTGAAGAGCCTGTCTTTTCTCCATGGTATATTTTTAGGTGGCCCCTTGCATGGATTTGTCTCTGGGCTTTCCACCCCATCCCATTGATCTGTATTTCTGTTTTTGTGCCAGTGCCATTCTATCTGGATTACTGTAGCAATATTGTTTTAACTGACACGGGCCCTTATTCTTGGAGAACCCTTGAGCAAATGAGTAGGTCGGTGCATGTGGATGCAAAACACACACACGGGAGGAAGGGTGACACAGTTTTTCCAGCTCTAGGAAAATAATTTTCTGCTGTTGAAACAGAAGAGTGAGGCCGGGGCATTGGATGCTGTAGTCCCCTTGGGCTCTTTACTAATCAAAGCACATTTCTCCTCAAGGCACTCCCAGGCCTCCCACATCAGGCCCCCGCGTGGCTCCTGCACCAACTTCCCTCAGACCCAACACAGCCAAGTCCCCAAAGCTCTGTCTTCTCCTCCTCTCCCAGGGCCTTTCCAGTCCTGCTTCCTTATATCACAGCCTGTGGAGGGGGAGACAGGCCTCTGGCCCTGGTGTGCTTATATCCTTGAGGCCAGGAGTCTGAGGTGGCCCAGATAAGGGTGGGTTTATTCAAGGCGTCTCTCTCCCTGTTGCTCCCATGAAAGGCAGACTTGCAGGAGTTATCTCAGGCTTCTGCCAGAGACCCAGGAATGCTACCAGGCCAGGACCACCTTCCTCTGAATCCTTCAGCCCAAATTCACGGCTGCACATCCATGAGAAAGAATGTTTACTTCCAATTCATTTTTACCTTGAGAGTGAAGCCCCTCAGGTTCCCACCTCTGAGAGAGGCAGAGAGTATTTATTCATGCCTCCCACATTGGGGATGGGGTGGGGACTGCAAAAACTGGAGCTCCTTTGTGTCACTGTTGCTTCTAGATTAATTTATTTTTCAAAAGCAAGGGTGGGCTGGACTATACCTGTCTGAACTCTCCCTTCATCAGAGACTGTGGCCCAGTGATTCCTCATCACATTGTTACCTCTTTGGTGATCCTAAGACAGTGTTTGTTGCATTTCATCCAGCTTTTTATTTGTCCTCAGCAGAAGGGTTTATTGAAATCAATTAACTTTCCATTACTGCAAGTAGATATCCTTATCTCATTTGTTCTTACAATGATTCAGTGAGGTGAGTAATATGAATATTCCCATTTTATAGATGAGAAAATGAGGGTTAGAAACTTTGCCCAAATCAGTGGTCCCCAAGTGGAGGATGCGAGGGTTTAATCAAGACTGTCTCAAGTCCAGAGCCCATAGTTTTCCCAGCCTACCATGCTTAGGAGTGGGAAGAGGAGCAGGAAAGCTATTTGAAGTGTCCGTGAAAGGCACATGCAAGAAGTCAGAGGAAACCGGGAGAGCGGGGCAGTGAGTATCATAAGCAGAGGGATCTGCAAAGCAGGCCTTCAGTGTCAAAAGAAAACCTCTCAGGACTTCCCTGGTGGTCCAGAGGCTAAGAATCTGCCTGTCTGTCAGTGCAGGGGACACACCAGGTCAGGGAAGATCCCACTTGCCTTGAAGCGATTAAGCCCATGCACCGCAACTACTGAGTTCCCACACTGCAATAAGCCACCGCAATGGGTAACCCCACTCGCCACAGCGAGAGGAAGCCTGTGAACAGCAACACAGGCCCAGCACAGCCAAGAAATACATCAATAAAAAATGGTTTAAAGTCCTCAGATGGAAAGGGCGAGCCGGGCTGAGCAGGTACCCTCTGCTGGAGCGGGAATCCCTGTTGAGACAGATGTGCTGCCTCGAGTGGCCCTGGTCCAGGGGACACAGATGCTCCCCACTGGAGCTGGAATGTACCGAGAGCAGGTGAGTGTCCCAGCAGCTGGGAGCCCCCGTTGAAGCAGATGATCCCTGAGACTGCCGCTCATGGAAAGACCTGGGAGCTAGGCCAGCCCAGGGCTCAGACTCCGCCTGACCTGACAGGACCTACACAGCACTTGCTAACTCCCATTCCTCTCTCTTCTTGTCCTCCCCTCCTTGTCCTCTTCCTGCCACCAGGAAATCACCCAGCAGCCTCTTTAGAACACCTTGGTTCGGGATCTCTCAGTTCATGAAAACATAAACACATTCTGTAATTACTTTCCCTCCCCCACAAGCCAGTTGCTGCCTCTCTGCAGCACAAGGGAATTTTCTCCAGTCACTTTCCCCAAACCAAGCCAACAGCAGGCCTGAGCCCTCCACTTCCCTGCCCTCTTAACTCTGACCTTGCTCTCAAATCAAGTCTGCTTCTTCCCTAAAGTTTAGGGTCTTTGCCAAACCAGGCTGGGGGTGAGAAGGGAGAGATTTATGCCCCTCCAGGACTTTCTTTTTGCACTTGGCAATACTAAATTTGATTTTCATGCCATCCACACAAGAGGCTCATGAACACACACAGGTGTGTGTTCTCTGGCTGTGACGGGGCTCAGTGGGGTCCCACCAGCTCGCCGGTGAGGGTGGGCTGGAAAGGGGTAGGGGGAACCGAGCTGGTGCTGGGTGTGTGCCCAGGTCATAGCCCTGGAAGACGCGCTCCTGCAGTGTCCCAGGTGTCACCTCACCAGGGGACTGAGGCTGAAACGCAAGCCTTCTCCTCTGGCAGATTTTCTAACTGTTTTTCTCCCTGTTGAGGTTGATGTTTCACCAAGATTAATAGTCGATTGAGTCATTTTTAAAGGGACCCTTTGATGAAGAAAAAGCACATCAATAAGCCCTGCCTGACGGCTTAGGCCACGCTTCCCTCATGCCACTGGTTCTGCTTTGTAGCCAAGAAGCCCTCTGCCCTTAGTTGGATACACCTTCCTCTGCAGCAAGCTTACCTGCCAGCAGCTGTGCACAGGGCCCTGGAGAGGCCTAGGCTGGGGAAGGAGCACAGGGAGGTAGCTGAGAAGCCTGGACACCTGAGCCTGAACTTCTGGGCCCAGCCTTCCCCCCTCGCTAAGAGGTCGTGGTCAAGAGTACACGCTCTGGAGGCGGACGGCCTGGGCTCAATCACTAGCTCTATTGATTATTACCTGTGTGATTTGGGGATTATTTCTCAACCTCTCTGAGCCTTAGTTTCCTAATCTGCAAAATGGGGATAACCATAGACCCTGTCTCCTGGGGTTGTTGGGAGAATTAAATAGACAAAGACTTGAAAATTACTTGGACCAGTGCTTGGCACACGCTAAGCGTCCACACATTGGAACGAGTTACATTACATCACCTTCCCTTGGAGCACCCGTTTTGTCTCCTGCGGGGGCTGACAGTGTCGTGGAGGCCACGTGGAGCCTGACCTGACTGACCTGACGTGTTCCCTTCCCAGCACGCCGCAGCAACAGGGAGCCCACAGCTCTGGAGGTTAACTGAAGGAGAGAGGGCAGAAATGTTACAAAGGAAGGCCCAGAGTACAGGGGCTCCATTACAGTGTAATGTGTGTGGCCATGTGGGAGTTTGGGAGGAGCCTGGGAGGTGGGTCCTGCCAGCCCTATAGCCACCCCAAGCCCACCTGCCTTCCTCCATTCAGATTTAACTGAATTAGATAATGACAAGAAGAGAGGGCTGCCAGTGCCTAAGGAAGGTTCTGATCAGCTAGGAAATGGGGGCGCCCTTGGCCAGAGCATCACCTATAACCTTGGCAAAACCCAGAGAGTAGCTGGGATGGGTGAGAGCGGAGAAGGAGTGAAATGCCATGGACATGGGGATGGGAAAGAAGGTCTTGGTCCACAGTCAAGGGCCAGGAAGCTCCCTCCAAAGAGTATTTATTGGATGCTTCCCCATATGCTCCAGCCCCTAAGCTCCATGGTGGTGGCAATTTAGTTGCTTAGTCGTGTCTGACTCTTTGCAACCGCATGGACTGTAGCTCACCAGCCTCCTCAGTCCCTGGGATTCTCCAGGCAAGATTACTGGAATGGGCTGCCATTTCCTTCTCCAGGGCATCTTCCCAACCTAGGGATGAAACCCTGGTCTCCTGCATTGCAGGCAGATTCTTTACCAACTGAGTCATCAGGGAAGCTTCATAGGAGGATATAAAATAGCAAAATAGCCCTGCCCTCAAGGATCAAGAATCTGGTTGGCAGCAGGAGCCTCACACAAAAGAAACAAAATTAAATAAACAACAAGGGCTTTTGCAGGACTGGTTGTCATAGGTGAAAAAAAAGCAGTGGCTTCAGGTAATTCTGAAAATGAGGGGTTTGGAGTAGACGGTTCTTCTTTTAAATTATTTGTCCCCCCACCCCCAGCTTTTTATTATGGATAATTTGAAGCATTTCCACAAAGGAGAGCATGGTAAATGAAACTTCATGCCACTACTTACCTGGCTCTATCTTGCTTCTCCTCACTCGGTCTTTTTTCCTGGAGTATTTTAAAGCACTTTCCAGATATGTGTCATTTCACCCATAAATATTTCAGTATGCATGAAACAGATGGTTTTTAAGGTTTCTTCCATCTCCGACCTGGTGTGAGTGTATGTGCGCTGGCGAATGTCAGAATAGTTCTCTGAAGGGGCGAGGTGGAAGTGATATGTCTATTTGGGGTCTGGTTGTATGTGGGAAATGCTGTTTTACACACACACCCCACCAGCTGCCCTGAGTACCACCTCTAATCATTTCAAAACTATCGGGACTGATGCTAGCAGATCTCAGCCTGGAAAAGGCTGGTTTGGAACTGCTTGGACACGAGGATCCAAAAGAGGCAGAGACCGAAAGAGAATCAGCTAAACGGCCATTTCTTCATAAAATGTGTCAGGAACCCTACTCCCTGGCAGCCACTGTGCTCACTCTACACTGAAGGAGCAGAGGTGACCCAGGCAGGTGAGGCCTCTGCTGTCACCAGCTTATATGGGGACAGGGGGGTTAGGAGCAGAGAGCAAATGGGCCAGGGTGCGTCGTGGGGATGCTGTTCAAGGGCGTCACCCGCCAGAAGCCTCTCATAGACCTGAGGGTAAGACAGAGAGAGAGAGGCAAAGGCCTGGAGACCCAGAGGCCAGAGATTGAGTCCAGGGGGGCCAGGATCCCCTCCAGGCTGGGGTCACAGGCCAGGCTTGCTGAGGGCCGTGCGGGCCACCTCCTCACCATCCCTTCCCCAGTCAGGTTTCCGGGGCGGCAGGGGCTGAGGGGGTGCCATCAGTTGAGGCGAGTCCAGCCTGAGGCTCATTTCCACCTTCCAAAGCAAAACACATACTTCAAGGCAGGTGATCAAGGCTCAGTGAATGCACCGAAGTAAACCAAACCCAGAACCTCTGAGCCTGGAGCTGGCGGCATGTAAGATGTGGAAGAATGCTTCTGGGTTTTCTATAGCTCGGTGGAAATGTAAATTAGTCTCAAGCCATGGAGCAGGATTTCAAGCACCTCAGATGAGGTGTCTTGAGGACCCAAGAATTTAGTCCTGGGACAGGCTCAAGGGGAAAGTTGCCTTAGAAATGATGACTGAATTTGACTCAGACGGTAGAGAATCTGCCTGCAATGAAGGAGACCTGCGTTCAATCTCTGGGTCAGGAAGATCCCCTGGAGGAGGAAATGGCTACCCACTGCATTATGCTTATCTGGAGAATCCCGTGGTGGACAGGGGAGCCTGGAGGGCTACTGTCCACGGGGTCCCAAAAAGTCGGACATGACTGAGCGACTAACACACACAACACACACACACAGGCTCAAGGGGAAAGTTGCCCTAGAAATGATGACTGAATTTAGTCCACGACCCCCACAAGTACCTTTGGACAGTCCGCCACGTGTCCACTAGGCAGAAGTACTGTGCTCGCACAGAAGGACAGCCCGATCTTCGAGATGGTGATGTCAGGTGGGTGAGACACCAGCTTTGTGCGTCCAGATGCTGCCGGGCCGCTCTCATGGGGTTTCGCATCTAGCGAGCAGAAAGACGTGTGGTTCAGATGAGGCTTAATGGGAGAGAATGTCCCCTGGTCTTCAGAGGGTGGGGATGGGTGAAAAGGTGAAGGGAGAACACCCAAGATGAAAGAAGGTGCTATTAGACCATACAGGGTAGCGGGGAGGAGGGCCAGATAAGACTTGGGAAGGGCAGTTGAAATAGAATGGGTTTACCCAGTGGGTCACGGAGGACAGAGTGATATGATGCATAGGGAAGCCCAGTGATGGTTATACAGGGCCAAGTGGCTAAATGACTCGGAACCTCACTCCATCTGACCTGGCCTGGGGCTTAAATTTCCCTCAGTCCTGCAGTCCCCACTCCTCCCCGGTCACTACCCCTGCCACCATGCCAGATGGAGCTATAGGGGAAAGAATCAGAGGTGTGCTGGCAGAGACGAGACTGGGCCTTCAGGGACTTCCCTAGTCCAGTGGTTAAGTCTGTGTTTCCACTGCAGGGGACGCAGATTCCATCCCTGGTTGGGGAAAACAAGATCCCGTATGCTGTCCTAAAAACAAACCAAAAAAGACTGGACCTTCAGAGAAGTTCTGCACAACCATAGATACTCTATGCTCGAGCATTTGTCTGCTTTGGGACTTCCCTGGTGGTCCAGTGGTTAGGACTCCACGCTTCCACTGCAGGACGCACAGGTTCAAACCCTGGTCAGGGAACTAAGATTCCCACCTACTGCCTGGTGCAGCCCCCCAAAAAGAATTTGTCTGCTTTACCACGTACCCACCACAGCTTCTGTATCCTGGCATGCCATCACCTCTGTGGACTTTGACCTGAGCGCTTACCCTCTTTAGGAGGGCCAGCTGGAGTCTGACTCAGCCACACCTCTCTTGTGCTCTTTGTTACCCCGCCTTCTCCCAAGGTCAGCCCAACTTTCTGCCATACTAGCCCACCCCGGTGCCAACCAAAGGTTTATTGTGCTAAGGCTCCCCTTTGTTGGGGAGAACCGCTTGCCAGCCCAGGGTGGCAGAAGGCTGGGAAACTGCACCAGGGAGAAGGGCTGTTGGATGGCCACGTGGAGAAGGAGAAGCAGATGGCATGCGCCTGCGGGACAGGGTCTCTTGGGAGCGTCGTGGTTTGACCAGATGCGTGTGCTGCTCTTTCTTATCAACCTCTGCTCCCCAGGGTGCAGAGGGGCAAATGGGGACAAGTCCCTGGGCTGCTGAGACCAGGGAGGATGGATGAGCAAGGCCTAATTTCCAGGAGAGCATGCCCGTCAAGATTGGGGCTGGAACTTCGGCCATGCCAACATGACTCCTGGCCCACAGGCACCCCGAGTCAGGGCATGGGCCCCCTCTAAGTCTGACAAGGCTTGTACCAGGCCTGGGTCCAGTCAGGGTGGGGTGGGGCCTCAGCCCTCAGCTTCTTCCTTCCAGAGAATAAATGCCCTGGTAGCACATGCTCAGAGCAAGCCCACTCACAGTTCAGGGAACCACTGACTGGGGATTTAGGAAATGCCACAAGAAATAACCAAATTCCAATTTTCATTTGAATACTTTCCCATTGACAGGAGACCTATAGTGAATGTGATTATATCTCCTTCCCTGGTTTTTATACAAAGGTGGCTGACACCATTCCCGATAACACTGGTTTTCTATCAGCTTGTCCTGTGTATTCTCATCTGAGTTAGTGTGTCTTTCCTGGGAGCTGTGTGAGCAAAAGGGATTGTGTCTCTGCAGGAACCAAGCCTCACTCAGCACCATGATAGACCACAGCAATCGCCTCTTTCGGTGATGAGGCTGCTGCCGGCCTCTCCTTGGTCTTTACTGTCCTCCTACTGGTCATGACAGGAATAGACCCGGGTACGAGGGCCTTTTGACCAAGTGACAGCATGAAGGTCTTCAGGGATAAGCTTGAGGAGAGGAGGTCTGCTCCGGAAGCTGCGCCCGTCAGGGACAACCAGCTGGATTAAGGCACTGTGTTCGGACATAGTTGATTTTAGCAGTTCACTTTCTCACTTCTCGAAGCTCCATTTGGTCTTTTTCATATCTGTCATTCCTGATAGTGTTCTGTTGTAGCTCATCTTTGTGATTCCATCCTGTATTTTGAAAACAGTCATTTCCACGTGTAACTTCTGCGTTTATCAATTCCAATGCTTAAAGTTTTGGGGGTGGGAGGGAGCGGGCTAAATCTGTGGGTCTTTTTCCTCCTTTGACTCTCACTCATGGTTGTTTGCTTCCTTATGATTTTTTTAAAGCAAACTCATATTTACATGATCCTAATCTGCAGGAATCCTAAAGGCTTGGATTAAAGGAGCTTTCCTCAGGACAGGATTTAAATCTGGTTTGCCCATAAGCCAGCTCGTACTACCATCTGGGGAGCATTTCAGCCCATGTGCAGGGCTGGGTCCACCTGAACGCTGCCACTGGCCCAAGGTTCAGTGTCCCGGCGGCGGGTCACTGATCACCGGGTCTTATTGGCACACGTCCTCAGAGCATCGGTGCTCCTCCCTCTGCTACTGCGCCCTCCTCCCAGCTGTGATTTTCCCTTTTGTTTTGGTCCTTTCTACTGGGGGTAAAATACATTTCCCCTGCTTCAGGTGAACTCAGCAATGCATCAAAAGTGTATTTTATCCAGGATTTAGAGATTTTGGTCTGGTCTGCCGAGGTCAGTGGTTCCATTACTAATCTGTTCATAGCCCATCTACCCATTCAATATAATATTGAATATCTGAGTGCTCACCATGTGCTGGGCATGCTTACAGGTACTGAGGGAGCAGCCTGCACCCTCCTGGAGCTTGCAATCTGCTTCCAGAAGGAGTAAGTCCGAGAGTCCCCGACAGTCCATGGCATACACACCAGAGGGGTTGTTTTATCTCTTATTCACGCTTATGTGTTGAGTCCCTACTGTGCATCACACAACATGCCAGGCACCAGGGATGCAGAGAGAGATGTGCTCAGAGGACACTTATGCCAGTGGCAAAAGCAGCCATCTTGAGAGGTTTATTAAGGAAGGCGTAAAGGTGCAGTGACTGGTCTGAGTCTGGTTCTGCCACCACTTTCTAGTTCTGACAGGTCTGTGATCTCTGGAGAGAGGCTGGTTTAGAGCAGCGGTTCTCTAAGCTTGGTCCTACATCACCAGCATGAGTGACACTTAGGAGCTTGCTTAGAATATAGATTCTCGGGTCTTATTTGACACCTGCAGAATCAGAAGTGTGAGGCTGGGGCCTAGCAGTCTGTGTTTTAACAAGCCTTGTAGGCAAGTCCACACTGAAGTCTGAGAAGGCTGACTTAGAACAGCTTTGTCACCCCAGCGCAACCGCTGTTGAGGGGGTAAGACAAGGAGGCTATCACCACAGCCTCCCCAGTGGCCAGGGCCTGCAGGGCAGACCAAACACAGCAAGGCCTGGCGAGGCCACACAGCCCCCTTCCCTGGGATTCTTTGCTGACAGAAGCCAGAAACACCGCCCTCAGCACCCGAGAGTGTCCCCGCAGGGTTCTGGGCTCACACCACCTTGGAAGTGTCTCCATTTTCTTGAAGCTGTTTTCTCATGTGGACTAGCCAAGTCCTTTGACTTCTCTCTCTCCTCCTGCAATAGGCATAGCAAGGAAAAGGGCGCTCTGCAGTCAGACCAGCCCGATTTGGAATACTGGCTTGGATTGGCTGATGATCCTCTCGGCATGTTAACTTAATCTCTCTGAGCTCCGGTTTCCTCATCGCAAAAAGGAGTCTGATCATACCTCATAAGGTTGTTATGAAGGTTGAGTGGCACGTACTGATGCCAAGTAAAACTAAACTGTTACTGAATTCTGCTGCTCCAAGCCTCAGCTCTCCTCTCTGCATCCACACCCCCATCCCACTTCCCCGAGGTCTTCAGAGGAACCTCAAGGTTCCAAAATGCCAGCCCATCCTTTTGGCTCCGGGCTTGCTGCTGGGGCTCACTTGGCATGTGAGCCCAGGAGAGTGCTGAGCCGTAGGGTCATAATCAGAGAGGTGGTAGTTTTAGTCTGAGGGAGGAGGGACATGTGGTAGGAAGGAGGAGTAATATGGGGCTTTCATTTTATTTCCCAAGTCCCCCTTCTCGAGAATTGGTGGCACAGGGCATGGTATGGTTAGGCAGCTGCCCTGGATCTGATCACCTCTAAAGTCCCGCCCTTACTCTCCAACTGGACTGCTGCCTGCCATGTTGACTCCTCAGGGACTGCGACTTTGGGCTGCAGTAACTTGTAGTGGGCAGGGGGAGCGAGGGGATGGTGGGAGGGGGACTGTGAAATCTTAGAGATTTGATCCATGTCCCGGTTCTGCAACCGGCTAGCTAAATGTGTAGGTGCATGCTAAGTTGCTTCAGTCGTGTCCAACTCCTCAACCCCATGGCCTGTAGCCCCCCAGGCTCCTCAGGCCATGGGACTCTCCAGGCAAGAATACTGGAGTGGGGTTTCCATGCCCTCCTCCAGGGGGTCCTCCCAACCCAGGGCTGGCCCCCAGGTGTCTTACGTCTCTTGCATTGGCAGGCGGACTCTTTACCACTGTGTGTTTTACAACTGAAGTTGTGTCCAACTCTGCACCCCTAAGGACTAGCCCACCAGGCTCCTCTGTCCAGGGGTTCTCTAGGCAAGAATACTGGGGTAGGTTGCCGTGCCTTCCTCCAGAGGATCTTCCCAACCCAGGGAGCGAACCCGCACCTCTTAGGTCTTCTGCATTAGCAGACAGATTCTTTACCACTAGCACCACCTGGGAAGCCCTGGCTAAATGACTAGTAGCTTATTACTTCATCACTCTGTGCCTCGGTTTCCTCATCTATAAAATGAGAGTGATTGTTGCCTCTATTGCTTAGGGCTGCTGGGAGGAACAAATGAGATCATGGATTTGCAGGACCTGACATGATTTAAGAGCCAAATAAAAACCTTACAGCTGTGCTGCTCCACAGGCAGGGATTTGGACTTGAAAAGAGGCTGACCAGATGTTTGTCACAGGGAGAGCTTATCAGCCAGGCTGTGTCATCAGTGTCTTCCAGGGTGGCCTGCCAGAGTCCTTCACCTCCGGACAGGGAGGCAGCCCCAGGGATATGAGTGCCTGGAACTCACACTGGAGCCCACCCTGCTCTATCCCCTGTCCTCAGCCCAACTCCAGCCCCCAGGAAAGCTGTCATCCCCCATCTGCACCCAGCACAGGTGAACAGAGGCAGAAGCCAAGTTCAGGGTCATCCCAGTGGAGAAGGTAGGTGTTTCAGTGGGTGTCACTGTGAGGTGGAGACTTCCTCCTGGCAGAAACTCATCAAGGATGTGCCTCCTCAACTGAGCTCCCAGCGGCCAGGATGGGCAGTGGCCTGGCCTCCAGGAAAGAACAGACTCCCCACAAGATGGGCAGCCTTGCTCCTACCTGAGAGGAAGGCAGAATCAGACAGGGGAGCTTGGCTTGCACTTATCTCTCGGCTCCTGGAGGAGGAAATGAAGGCAGCAATTAATTGTACAAGGCGGGTGGTTTGCGCAGCTTAAGTTCAGATAAAAAGTTTAATTATCCCTAAGCCCTAATACAAATTAATTAGCCTTCCATATTAGGAGGGTAAGCTTCCCTGCTCTTGCCACAGCCCAGACATCACTGCGGATTACCGAGGATGTGCTGGTGGGGAAGCAGCAAGCCCAGAGCCCTACCAGGTCAGCGGCAGACCGCTGGCTCCACCCTGGCCCCAGCTGAGGGCTGTGTGAGGGTCCTAAGTCTGGGGTGAGCACCACACCCCCCTGTATCTGGTGTGTCCCCTCCAGGAGAGGCTTTTCTTGTCCCTTATTTTTCTCCACCCTCAGAGCCAGGGTGGGGGGTGGAGGAGGGGAGTCCTTATTTGCCTGAAAGACAGAAAGAAAATAAGGCTATGGCTTAGAAAAATTTTTTCTAGGCCACAACATTGTCTGTGTTTTTTTTTTTTTTTTTTCTTTCTTCACCCTTTCCTTCCTCGAAATTCCACAGAGGAAATAGGCCATCATGGCCATAAGGACTTAGAGAATCACTATCAGCTCCAGCACCTCAGTGTTCCTGCCCAGGGGGCCCCAGGAGGCTCTGCAGGTGGGACAAAGGGCACTGCCCATCCCGATCATTACAGTCCTAATGGCTGTTGCCTAATAAGTGTTTACTATGTAACAGGAATTTCATCTTTGCAACCATATTGCAAGGAATGTTTTCTTCATTAACTCACACATTCGATCAACATTTATTGAAGTGATTTGAGCAAAGGAATGACACACTTAGATCTGCATTTTAAGACCATGGTTCTCTGTGAATTAAAGAACAAAGCTCAAGTGAGGTATCTGGTTAAGGGGCTTTCAGAGATGTTCAGTATAGAAACCACAGTGGCCTGGACCCAGGGTTTATTTAATAAACATTTATAAAGTTCTTAATATGTGCCAGAATCGAGGCTTTTACAAATGGTAACTCATCTAATCCCTCGCAACAGCCCTGTGAAGTAGGTACTATTATATTACCAGTCCCAGGAAACAAGATGAAGTAATTTGCACAAAATTCACCCAGCTCACAAGTGATAGAACCAGGACTTGCCCCAGATAGGCTGCTGCTCAGAGTCCACACTTTCAACCACCATGCTGTGCCGCTACCTCTGAAGGAGCAGAGATGGCTGAGAAGGGGGCAGGCTCCAGCTGGCTCCTCAGAGCTTCTCCCGCCACCACCCTATCCCTCGCAACAGCCTCCTCCACTCCCCTGGAGAAGTAGNCAGAAGCCAGAAACACCGCCCTCAGCACCCGAGAGTGTCCCCGCAGGGTTCTGGGCTCACACCACCTTGGAAGTGTCTCCATTTTCTTGAAGCTGTTTTCTCATGTGGACTAGCCAAGTCCTTTGACTTCTCTCTCTCCTCCTGCAATAGGCATAGCAAGGAAAAGGGCGCTCTGCAGTCAGACCAGCCCGATTTGGAATACTGGCTTGGATTGGCTGATGATCCTCTCGGCATGTTAACTTAATCTCTCTGAGCTCCGGTTTCCTCATCGCAAAAAGGAGTCTGATCATACCTCATAAGGTTGTTATGAAGGTTGAGTGGCACGTACTGATGCCAAGTAAAACTAAACTGTTACTGAATTCTGCTGCTCCAAGCCTCAGCTCTCCTCTCTGCATCCACACCCCCATCCCACTTCCCCGAGGTCTTCAGAGGAACCTCAAGGTTCCAAAATGCCAGCCCATCCTTTTGGCTCCGGGCTTGCTGCTGGGGCTCACTTGGCATGTGAGCCCAGGAGAGTGCTGAGCCGTAGGGTCATAATCAGAGAGGTGGTAGTTTTAGTCTGAGGGAGGAGGGACATGTGGTAGGAAGGAGGAGTAATATGGGGCTTTCATTTTATTTCCCAAGTCCCCCTTCTCGAGAATTGGTGGCACAGGGCATGGTATGGTTAGGCAGCTGCCCTGGATCTGATCACCTCTAAAGTCCCGCCCTTACTCTCCAACTGGACTGCTGCCTGCCATGTTGACTCCTCAGGGACTGCGACTTTGGGCTGCAGTAACTTGTAGTGGGCAGGGGGAGCGAGGGGATGGTGGGAGGGGGACTGTGAAATCTTAGAGATTTGATCCATGTCCCGGTTCTGCAACCGGCTAGCTAAATGTGTAGGTGCATGCTAAGTTGCTTCAGTCGTGTCCAACTCCTCAACCCCATGGCCTGTAGCCCCCCAGGCTCCTCAGGCCATGGGACTCTCCAGGCAAGAATACTGGAGTGGGGTTTCCATGCCCTCCTCCAGGGGGTCCTCCCAACCCAGGGCTGGCCCCCAGGTGTCTTACGTCTCTTGCATTGGCAGGCGGACTCTTTACCACTGTGTGTTTTACAACTGAAGTTGTGTCCAACTCTGCACCCCTAAGGACTAGCCCACCAGGCTCCTCTGTCCAGGGGTTCTCTAGGCAAGAATACTGGGGTGGGTTGCCGTGCCTTCCTCCAGAGGATCTTCCCAACCCAGGGAGCGAACCCGCACCTCTTAGGTCTTCTGCATTAGCAGACAGATTCTTTACCACTAGCACCACCTGGGAAGCCCTGGCTAAATGACTAGTAGCTTATTACTTCATCACTCTGTGCCTCGGTTTCCTCATCTATAAAATGAGAGTGATTGTTGCCTCTATTGCTTAGGGCTGCTGGGAGGAACAAATGAGATCATGGATTTGCAGGACCTGACATGATTTAAGAGCCAAATAAAAACCTTACAGCTGTGCTGCTCCACAGGCAGGGATTTGGACTTGAAAAGAGGCTGACCAGATGTTTGTCACAGGGAGAGCTTATCAGCCAGGCTGTGTCATCAGTGTCTTCCAGGGTGGCCTGCCAGAGTCCTTCGCCTCCGGACAGGGAGGCAGCCCCAGGGATATGAGTGCCTGGAACTCACACTGGAGCCCACCCTGCTCTATCCCCTGTCCTCAGCCCAACTCCAGCCCCCAGGAAAGCTGTCATCCCCCATCTGCACCCAGCACAGGTGAACAGAGGCAGAAGCCAAGTTCAGGGTCATCCCAGTGGAGAAGGTAGGTGTTTCAGTGGGTGTCACTGTGAGGTGGAGACTTCCTCCTGGCAGAAACTCATCAAGGATGTGCCTCCTCAACTGAGCTCCCAGCAGCCAGGATGGGCAGTGGCCTGGCCTCCAGGAAAGAACAGACTCCCCACAAGATGGGCAGCCTTGCTCCTACCTGAGAGGAAGGCAGAATCAGACAGGGGAGCTTGGCTTGCACTTATCTCTCGGCTCCTGGAGGAGGAAATGAAGGCAGCAATTAATTGTACAAGGCGGGTGGTTTGCGCAGCTTAAGTTCAGATAAAAAGTTTAATTATCCCTAAGCCCTAATACAAATTAATTAGCCTTCCATATTAGGAGGGTAAGCTTCCCTGCTCTTGCCACAGCCCAGACATCACTGCGGATTACCGAGGATGTGCTGGTGGGGAAGCAGCAAGCCCAGAGCCCTACCAGGTCAGCGGCAGACCGCTGGCTCCACCCTGGCCCCAGCTGAGGGCTGTGTGAGGGTCCTAAGTCTGGGGTGAGCACCACACCCCCCTGTATCTGGTGTGTCCCCTCCAGGAGAGGCTTTTCTTGTCCCTTATTTTTCTCCACCCTCAGAGCCAGGGTTGGGGGTGGAGGAGGGGAGTCCTTATTTGCCTGAAAGACAGAAAGAAAATAAGGCTATGGCTTAGAAAAATTTTTTCTAGGCCACGACATTTTCTGTGTTTTTTTTTTTTTTCTTTCTTCACCCTTTCCTTCCTCGAAATTCCACAGAGGAAATAGGCCATCATGGCCATAAGGACTTAGAGAATCACTATCAGCTCCAGCACCTCAGTGTTCCTGCCCAGGGGGCCCCAGGAGGCTCTGCAGGTGGGACAAAGGGCACTGCCCATCCCGATCATTACAGTCCTAATGGCTGTTGCCTAATAAGTGTTTACTATGTAACAGGAATTTCATCTTTGCAACCATATTGCAAGGAATGTTTTCTTCATTAACTCACACATTCGATCAACATTTATTGAAGTGATTTGAGCAAAGGAATGACACACTTAGATCTGCATTTTAAGACCATGGTTCTCTGTGAATTAAAGAACAAAGCTCAAGTGAGGTATCTGGTTAAGGGGCTTTCAGAGATGTTCAGTATAGAAACCACAGTGGCCTGGACCCAGGGTTTATTTAATAAACATTTATAAAGTTCTTAATATGTGCCAGAATCGAGGCTTTTACAAATGGTAACTCATCTAATCCCTCGCAACAGCCCTGTGAAGTAGGTACTATTATATTACCAGTCCCAGGAAACAAGATGAAGTAATTTGCACAAAATTCACCCAGCTCACAAGTGATAGAACCAGGACTTGCCCCAGATAGGCTGCTGCTCAGAGTCCACACTTTCAACCACCATGCTGTGCCGCTACCTCTGAAGGAGCAGAGATGGCTGAGAAGGGGGCAGGCTCCAGCTGGCTCCTCAGAGCTTCTCCCGCCACCACCCTATCCCTCGCAACAGCCTCCTCCACTCCCCTGGAGAAGTAGGATCTGACGGACAGAGCAGGACAATGTAAACAGACCAAGCTGGGTTTTAACCTGGGCAGTCTTGCCTCTGACTAC
This sequence comes from Oreotragus oreotragus, assembly GCA_006410675.1. Classification (NCBI taxonomy): domain Eukaryota; kingdom Metazoa; phylum Chordata; class Mammalia; order Artiodactyla; family Bovidae; genus Oreotragus; species Oreotragus oreotragus. Next base: position 59,586 of record SJYX01016368.1, on the reverse strand, counting down.
CTGAGGACCTTGAACAATTCGCTGCCCTCTCATCTCTAAGGAGGGTTAACCTTACTTGGTGGGGCTTTTGTGTGATCCAGTGATGCCAAAGTTGCTAACATATGCCCCAGCACACTGTTCCCTCTCATCTTTGAATTCTCCATCCCTACTTCTTTAAGCCAAACGAGCCCGTTCCTTTGATTGTTTCCCCTATGAATTCCAGAAAACTCATCATCTCTCCCTCTCCTTTCTGGACATGACCTGGTTAGTCAGTGCCCTACAGAATATGTGCTGCCCAGAGCCCCACACAGCAGCCGGGCAGCGGTCTGCACCGAGGAGCAAAATCCGAGCGGCCACTCCCTTTTTCTGGTCAGTGTATCCCCTTCAGCCCGCCTCAAGGCAGCATGAGGCCTTTAGCTGCTGTGGTTACACTGGTGGCTGGGTTAAAGCCAGTTCCCTCAGTGACTTTTAACTTGGATGGCTTTTAAGCTGCTCTGTCTCATCAGCTATACAAGTCATTGATTATTTGAACCAAAATGCTGGTGTTGTCATTTATCTTTGTTGAAATTAATCTGGTTGATTTCACCCATGATTACAATCTGCTAAAAATCCTTTTGACTCCTAAAGACCTCAATTCATAGTAGTGCTGTCATTTAGAAATTCGAAGAGCTTGATTAAAAATAATCAATCCTGGTGGCTCAGCTGGTAAAGAGTCCACCTTCAATGCAGGAGACCCTGGTTCAATTCCTGGGTCAGGAAGATTCTCTGGAGAAGAGATCAGCTACCCACTCCAGTGTTCTTGGGCTTCCCTAGTGGCTAAGCTGGTAAAGAACTCTCCTGCAATGCAGGAGACCTGGGTTAGATCCCTGGGTTGGGAAGATCCCCTGGAGAAGGGACCAGCTTACCCGCTCCAGTTTTCTGGCCTGGGAAATCTCATGGACTGTACAGTCCACGAGGTCACAAAGAGTCGAACACGACTGGGTGACTTTTCACTTTCACTTTCATAGCCACATCATCACCAGCAGCATCATCATTGTCATCGTCTCAGGATCCAAATGGAAGAGGTTAAACAAAAGCCATAATTTGCTGATGTGCAGAGCCAAAAGAAGGCTTGCACAACTTATCCACAGGAAAGGCAAAAGTAAGGCTGATCCGCTCCCAGAATCAGAGCAGGAACTCAGACCTCCACCATCTCTCCCTTTTCATCTCTCATCTCTTTCAACCGTCAGCCTGCTTCATTTCTAACTGCAATCTGGCTTGTCCCCATGGCAGAAAGCATGGCAGCCAGTAACTCCAGAGCTTTTTAAGTTGAGTTTCAACTTCTTTGAACGAGATTGATCTGGTCTCAAGGGTAAAAATCCAGGGGAGAGAAAAAGTTGACCAACACCATCAGCCAACAGTATAATGCAAATCAAACTCACAGTGAGAGACTAAAATGAGGGTTACCATGTAATCCTGCAATTTCACTCCTGGGCATATATCTGGAGAAAACGCTAATTCAAAAAGATGAACACACGCCAGTGTTCCGAGCAGAACTATTCTCAATAGCCAAGGCATGGAAGCAGCCTAAAGGTCCATTGATAGATGAACGGGTGAAGAAGAGGTGGTGCACATATACGTATATAATGGAATGTTGCTCAGTCGTAAAATGACTGAGTAACGTCACTGGCAGCAACACACAGGGACCTAGAGACTAACACAGTAAGTGCAGTAAGTCAAACAGAGAAAGACAAATATCATATAGTACCACTTACATGTGGAATCTAAAAAGTGATACAGACGAATTTATTAATAAACAGACATAGACTCACAGACATGGAAAGCAAACTTATGGTTAATGGAGGAGATGGTGGCGGGTGAAGAGGAAAAGACAAATTAGGAGTTTGGGATTAATATATGCATACTACTATGCATAAAATAGGTTAAAAAAACAAGGACCTACTGCATAACACAGAGAACTACATTCAATATCTTGTAACATCCTATAAGAGAAAAGAATCTGTAAAGAAATATGTACGTTTTATATATATATATATATATACACACACACACATACAATTGAATCACTTTGCTATACATCTGAAACTAATACAACATTGTAAATTAACTATACCTTAACTATGTGAGTGAAGTGAAGTCACTTAGTCATGTCTGACTCTTTGTGACCCCATGGACGACGGTAGTCTATCAGGCTCCACGGTCCATGGGATTTTCCAGGCAAGAATATTGGAGTGGGCTGCCATTTCCTTCTCCAGGGGATCTTCCCAACTCAGGGATCAAACCCGGGCCTCCTGCATTGCAGACAGATGCTTTACTATCTGAGCCACTAGGGAAGCCCAACCTTAACTATACTTCACTGTAAATTAACTTTACCATTTTAAAAAATGGGTAAAAAAGGAAAAAACCATGAGATACCACATCACACCCACTAGAGAAACTAGAATCAAAAGACAAAGGGTAACAAGTATTGGTGAAGACATGGAGAAATTGGAACACTGATTTGTTGGTTGCTGCTGCTGCTGCTAAGTCACTTCAGTTGTGTCCGACTCTGTGCGACCCCGTAGACAGTAGCCCACCGGGCTCCCCCATCCCTGGGATTTATTGGTAGTGGGGATGTAAAATGGTACAATTCCTCCAACTGCTAAACATAGTAACCACATGTCCAAAATAAGGAAATCCATGGAGGCAAAAAGTAGATTAGTGGTTGCCTAGGGCTGAAGGGTGGAGTGTGGAATGATCACTGCAGGATGAGTACCAAGTTTCTATTAGGGGTGTTGAAAATGCTCTAAAATGCTCCCCAGTGGGAGCAGGGATATTGGGGAAGGCTTGTAATAATATAGCAGCTCCTCTGAGACCCTGCTCTTTTGGACAGAGTTTATGTCATAAGGGGAGGGGAGGGGTTCAATTCCTAGGAATGAATAAGATATTAGCAGACAAAATATTGGATGCCCTCCACACTGGCTACTCATAGAGAATTTACATTTTCCCAGATAAATCATCGAGGGCTTCTTCTGAATTATCTCATTAATTATCACAACAACCTTGTAAGTTAGGTTTATAAAACCCATTTATATTGGTAGAGGCTCAGGTTACGTAACTTCCCCAAGGACATTTAACTATTTGGTAAGTAACATTTGGCTCTAGTTCAACCCCAGATCTGAAGCCAGTCTCCTCTCTCAATCATTAGGCCACACTGCCTCCTTCTGGCCTGAAATGAGTTGGTAAAAAATTCTGGAATGCACCAGAGGAGACCTGAATTTAGATCCCGTCTTCATTTCATTTGCTTATTACTCTCTCACTGAAGGACACCCTTCTAACACGAAAACCAGGAACTTCCTTTGCTGTCCTGGGACCATTGTTGGTCATCTTTGCAAAGGGTCGGAAGACCCAAGATGGTGCTCAGTGCCTGCTGGCCACGCTGCTGCCCCCTCCCCATCCCTCCAGCTTGCCCAGTATATAGGGAACTGGGCAGGAACACGCCTTGCGCAGTCACGATGCAGTAGGCCTGTAGACGGCTAACCCTCTCCAAACAGGAAATAAGGGTCATCTGGCAAGATGTGTGCTTAGTGAGCCAACACAGCCTATTTTCCAAGTGCCCGCAAGCTGTCCGCTTAATAATCCACTCTCAAATTCTGCCAGCAATTGGTTGACAGAATCAACGGATACCAAGCCTGCTGGTCTGTGGCTCCTTAGATCTCCTTTCCCCTTCTTTAAAGATACTGAAACTTTAGCCTCCTGGTATTTCTCTGCGACATCGTGATTTCTCAGCCATCGTGAGCAGTGGTTCTATAACACCATCTGCACATTCCTCCTGTCTCCTGGGGTAGGATCTAGGTGGGCCTGTGATGGGAATCCACTGAAGACAGCTGGCCACTTGCCTGCTCTCCACTCCCCTGCTTCAAGCTCTGGATACTTTTTTTCCACATTTGTCCCTGCCTTCCCAAGATAAAGCAGGTTCTTCTTTGTGGAGAAGGCAGAAAGTGCATGGGAGTTGCATTGGTCAGCTTTCTCTCTATCATCTGTTTCCAGCAGACCATCTGCCCAGCAGATGAGTAACTTTCCTTCCAGTGGCGAAAACAACCTCCCTGTTGTTCTTAGCACTTTTCACAACCTCAGTCACTGAAATGTAGCCTTCCTGACACTGTTGTTACAAACTCCCACTAGGCCTCCTTTTCACCCATGGTCATGCACCCAATGTCCACCTGTCAATCATGTTATCTAAAAATGTCTTCATCACTCAGATGGTTAGGACTTGGAACAATCAGCTCATCAGCAACAGAGACCATGGTTTTCAGAATGCCTAAGTAAAAGTAAATGTATTTATTGTTTGTAGAGCTGTACACGTCACAGTGGGGCTTCCCAGGTGGCTCAGTGGTTAGGAATCTGCCTGCCACGCAGGAGACACGTGTTCAACCTCTGAGTCAGGAAGATCCCCTGGAGAAGAAACTGGCAACCTACTCCAATATTCTTGCCTGGGGAATGCTATGGACAGAGGAGCCTGCCAGCTACAGTCCATGGGGTCACAAAAGAGTCAGACATGACTCAGCAACCAAACAACAACAACAAATACAATGGAATTATGTCACAATAGAATTATGACCTAGGTTACTTATTATCTTCATTTTTGAGACAAGGAAACTGAGGCCCATAGTCACATTCTCCCAAGGTCACACTGTGATTTCAGGTGGAGCTGCTGCTGCTGCTAAGTCGCTTCGGTCGTGTCCGACTCTGTGCGACTCCATAGACGGCAGCCCACCAGGCTCCGCTGTCAATGGGACTCTCCAGGCAAGAACACTGGAGTGGGTTGCCATTTCCTTCTCCAATGCATGAAAGTGAAAAGTGAAAGTGAAGTCGCTCAGTCGTGTCACACTTTTAGCGACCCTTTGGGCTGCAGCCCACCAGGCTCCTCCGTCCATGGGATTTTCCAGGCAGGAGTACTGGAGTGGGGCGCCATCGCCTTCTCCATCAGGTGGAGCTAGGGGAGTCTTGTCAGAGCCAGGATCTGGACCGCTTCACTGGAAGCCACTCCTGAGCATCATGGCAGAGAAGGCAAACCTAGTATCAGTGCTCCCCAAGGCGCTCTCAGTGGTGTGGCCGAGGCAGCTTGAGGCAGAGCAAAAGGCCTCGACACTGAAGAGGAAGGAAGAAGGGTGTTGAGAAGCTTAAATGGGGTCATTCATCCAAGTATATGTCAACCATGGCACACCTTTGACCACGCCCTTAGGGTTAGGGGTGAGAACTTCACAGTTCTGCAATGGCTCCATCGCCTTCCACAGTCTTTCTGGACCCCAGGACACCTGGGTCCTTCCGGACAGGTGACTTGGAGCCTCACAATTTCAGGTCACCCTAAGGCTGTTTCTGCTCAGGACACCCAGAGGGCACAGAGGCGGGGAGAGGTGGTGGTTCTGGCTTTGGCCAAAGGAGTCATCACAGTTCTTTACTTAACATGGCCTTTAAATGATCTCAATAAAGAAGAGGCTAAACACTTAACTGCAGCTGAGCGTATCTTATTGATTGGAGGAGAAGGCTCTGGCCTGTTTGCCTGGGGCTGAGCAGGAGCCAGGCCAAGCCGGTCCCAGGGGGTGGCTACCAGGGTGTGAAGTATTTAGGAGAGTTTCTCTGAGCTCTGAGAGGGGCTGGCGCTGTCCCAAAGTGGCGTCACAGCTTAAGGGGCTGAGTTTTGGAACTCATAGACCCCTTTAAGACAGTGGGATGAGGTGAAAAGAGGAGAAAGCAGGAGGTGTGGGTTTTACTCCCAGCTGCACCCAAACACGAGCAATCCACTTCATGCCTCTGAGCCTTGATTCCTGCATCTGTCCAGTGATGATCAGGGTTCCAAGTTCACAGGGTTTGTGGAGCTTCTGTGAGTCAAATGTGTAAACATGCTTTATAAATTATAAGCTTTCGCATAAATAGAAGGCGGTTTATTCTTCGTTATTTTTATTACCATAAGAGATATCGTGTTGTTCTGCTTGAAACTTGTCCATGGCTCCTCTTTGCACTTGGGATGGAACCCGTGCTCCTCGTCGTGGGCCCCTGGACCCTGCATGGTTGGCCCTGCCTGGCCCCTACCTGCTGCCTCACTCTCCTTTTGTAGAACTCCCCACCTGCCCTGTGTGCCAGTCCTGATGGCCCTTTCACTGCTCCTAGACAGGCCAAGCCCCTTCCTACCTCAGGGCCTCCGTCCTGTCTGTTCCCTCTGCCTGGTACGCTCTGCCCCACGTGTGTGGCATGGCTGGATTCTTTACCTTCAGGTCTTAGCTTAAATGTTACCTCCTCAGGGAGGCCTTTCTGACCACTCTCCCTCAACCCTGAACTGCACTATCTCTATTCTCTCCCTGGAAAGAGCCAGAAGTTGCAATATTTTTATATATTCGCTTAAGCGTCATGGTCTTCCCCTGGCAGGATACTGGCTCTGTGAACGTGAGGACCTTGTCTGTTTTGTTCACTCGCAGAGCGTATCACAGCGCCTGACACATAGCAGGTCATGAACTGTCAGGGGAGTGGATGACTGGCTGGGTGAGTGATCAGCAGGGGAGCCTGACTGTCTCCCAGATGGCCCCTCTTCCTTACACCTGCTTGTCTCCGTCTTTCAGGTATGGAGACATGGTGCCCAAGACGATTGCAGGAAAGATCTTCGGTTCCATCTGCTCACTGAGCGGCGTCCTCGTCATTGCCCTGCCGGTCCCTGTGATCGTTTCCAACTTCAGCCGGATTTACCACCAGAATCAGAGAGCGGATAAACGCAGGGCACAGAAGGTAAGCCTCAGACCCGGAAGGGGCTAGGCCACACCGAGAGGGTGCCCTTGGCCTTTTCCCTTTGCCACACAGAGCTCCTGGGAGAATCCCTGCACAGACGGCCTCTGGCTTTGGACGGTAAGCAGCCCTAGGTGCCTTCCCACCTACCAGCGTCCTGCACGCCCACCACAGTCAGCTGCGTGAGGCCGCAAACTCTCAGTTACCCACAAGCCAGAGTTCTTGTGGATATTCTGTGCAGTTTCCTTGGGCCCTGGCCACCCCTCCTAGACCACAGCTACTAACACTGGGCAGTGCCTGGACTCCTCCTTTCCACAGCCAAGAGCTTGCTGGGGAGCATAATCGCTTTTCAGTACCCTGTAAAAGCCTATACCAAACAGAGTGACAAAAATAAATTTGCTAAAAAGAAAAGTGAATACTCTGAAAGGAGAACATTCTGAGGCCATTGAGTTCACAGACAAATTGCACAGCGGGCTTTAGTCACCTCAGGGTATCGTAGGATAGGGCATAGAACTGCCCTTGACAGTTGGGAGACTAAGCGTGGGTCCTGGAAAGGTTTCCAGTGATGTTCAGTGAGCATGCCTTAGGGAGGCTGGGCAGGATGAACAGGATGAGGAAAGATGCCTGAAGGTTTTGGTGCCCAGAGAGAAGCCTCTTTCCTGACCGGCCTCCACCTCACCCTCTGAGCCAAGTTCACCTGCAGTTTTTGGACATCTGGCTGGTGAAGGATCTTGGACCCTGGGAGCAGTTTTTCCTTTCTCTTCTGATCTAGGCTGAAATACTCCCCCTTCAGCAGCATCTCAACCTCCGGGGGCGGGTGAGGGGGATACCATCAAAGCCTTTCTGGGTACAATGGAATGGGGGGACCTGAAACTGTTGCTTAGGGAGGCCTGAAATGTTATGTCCTTATTGTATTCTTTCTTCATTCATTCATTCCATACATGTTTACTGAGCACCTACTCTGTGCCAGGCCCTATGCTGTGCAACTGGGTTACTTCCTCACCATGTGAGCCTCTCTCCTGGCCTTGCTTTTGCAGAGATAACCCCCCAGGGGCAGGGCTTCCTTGACATAGCAGAGGGATCCAGAATTTCAGAACACATCTGTGTGTGCTGACTGAAAGGAAGTCTCAAAGTTCATGAAAGTTAGCTCTGAAATGTATAATGATGTGCATGTAACAGTACTTAATGGGGGTTTCCCTGGTGTCTCACTGGTCAGGAATCTACATGTAATGCAGGAGACCCAGGTTTGACCTGGGTCGGGAAGATCCACTGGAGAAGGAGATGACAATCCAGGCAACCCACTCCAGTATTCTTGCCTGGGAAATCCCATGGACAGAGGGGTCTGGCAGGCTATAGTCCATGAGACAGCAAGAGTTAGACACAACTTAGCGACTAAACCACCACCATATTTAACAATATGTATATCACATAGTTATATAATAAATCCAGTTGGTCCCCACTTCCAACATCTCCCCTTTTGTGTGCCCCTGTGGTCATCTCCTTGCCCTACCGTCTCCCTCTGCCTGTGCAGTGACATACTTTGACTTATCCTGACGGGGTCTGTGATGTTGTCAGCCTGCCTTGGGTTGATCTGCAGTCCTCTCCATCCCCTCCAGCACCAGTTTCCACCTCTTCACCCAAGGTCAGGGCTTCCCCACCCCCATCCCCTGCGAGCCAGCCCCAAAATAGAAGTCTTATCTCTTTCCCCATTCAAGTCAGCTGGCAAGTGTGAACAATATCTACATTCATTATGCTGTCCTTAAAAAGGGGGCAGGAAGAAACTGGGATCTCCTTTCCAAATCAAGGAGCCTAAAGCCCTGAAGGGCCAGGGGTCCTATAGCAATGGCAACCCCATCCCCCACTGCCCACCGCACCCACCAGGGCTGACACAGGGTTTTTGAAGAGCAGTAAAGGTTCCTGGAATCCTCCGCTCTCATGCCAGCCCACAGCAGCCCCACTCAAGCAGGGCTTCAGCCACCCCTGCACTCCCTTCCCTTCTGTACGCATGCCCTTACCTGCTTCTCAGAGCATCACGTCCGCTGTCATTTTGCCCTCTGCAAAGAATGCGGTGGGGGCCATTTCTCCACACAACTTTACGGAGTTCATCCCATGTGATTAAAATACACGAGGAATCAGCTTGGGCGTCTTCCTCCTTCTAGCCCCTCAGGGCGAGAGACCCTCCCTCTGCTTCCCTCCTCCCGCTCCCTCTTTGCTTTCCCTCAAAGAGGCAGTAAATCAAAGTAAATATATATATATATATATAGCTATAAACTTATCTTATCCAATGCATGGGCATTGACATAGCTACAACCCAGCAAGCCTATTCAGACTTTCCCTGTTTTGCTTGCACCCATGTGTGCCTCTGTGTGAGGTTTTATACAGTTTTATCACCTGTGCAAGATCACACATCTCCCACCTCAGTCAAGATACCACCCAGTTTCAACACCACAAGGATCCCTTCCACTGTATCTCTTACAACCACTCCCCCCAACACCCCTCCACCCTGTCTCTAAAGCCTGGCAGCCATTTATCTGTCCTCCCTTTATAAAATGTTTTCATCTTTTAAATGGTATGTCAATGGGCTTATATAGTAGGTAACCTTTGGAGACTGGCTTTTCCCATTTTGTTGTAATTTCCTCGAGATTCACCCAAGTCAGGTGAATCAGTAGTCTGTTCCTTTTCCTTGCTGAGTAGTATTCTCTGGTATGGGTGCATCCCAGTTATGATTAACAATTTGCATGTTGAGGGACATTGAGTTATTATAAGTAAAGCTGCTGTTAACAGCCACTTGCAGGTTTGTGTGGGAATAAAACTTTTCTCTGAGGTAAACGTTTAAGAGTGCAATTGCCCATGGTCTCTTTCGGCTTTTCCAGTTCTCTCTCTTTCTCCTTCTTCTGCCTCTCCCAGGGCAGAGATGTCGATACTCATGCTCCAAGGACACCTGGCAGCCAGACAGCTAGGAAGTGTTTCATTGTGAAAGGCTTCTAGGGGCCCACAGAATTCTTGAGCTTATTAGCCTGTACCCAGGGTGGCAGGATCCTCCATCCTAACCTTTCCTCCAAACCTGGAATCTCTACAGCTGTTGAACATCCAAGTTTGGGGCTTTGTTCATCAGGTTAAAATTTGCCTGAATGGAGCTGAAATTTAAGGAAGAAGAGGGATGTTATGGAAACAGCATTGGCCTGAAGGTTGGAAGATCTGAGCTGAAGTCTTGCCCTGAAAAAGTCCCTTCCCCTCACATCCTCCATTTCCTTGTCTTTTTTTTTTTTTNTTATAGGATAAATATCTGTACTTTCTGATTAGTTTTGCTTGAACTTAAAACTATCCTAAAATATGAAGTCCATTTTTTCAAAAGGTAATACTAGGTGGGGAAAATTAGAGATATATAAGGAATTTTTGGAGAAGGAAATGACAATCCACTCACGTGTTCTTGCCTGGAGAATCCCAGGGACAGGGGAGCCTGGTGGGCTGCCATCTATGGGGTCACACAGAGTTGGACATGACTGAAGTGACTTAGCAGTAGCATAAGGAATTTATCCTTAGGACTAAAGTGAAGTGAAATGATTAGGACACTGTGCTTTCACCTCTGAGGGCATGGGTTTGATCTCTAGTCAGGGAACGAAGAGCCCTTAAACTGCTCAGTGCAGTCAAAAATAAAATAAAAGATTAACATTAAAAAGTAGAATTTATTCTTTATCAAACTTGTAATTTAATTCAGGTTGTACAATTAGGCCAAATAATATTCACCCTACTCCTTCATTAACCAGTATTAGGAATAGTTAAAAGAAAAAAAATGCAAAGATGGGCACAATAAAGGAAAGAAATTGTATGGACCTAATAGAAGCAGAATATATTAAGAAGATGCAGCAAGAGTACACAGAACTAAACAAAAAAGACCTTAATGACCCAGAAAACCATGATGGTGTGATCACTCACCTAGAGCCAGACATCCTAGACTGTGAAGTCAAGTGGGGCTTAGGAAGCATCACTATGAACAAAGCTAGTGGAGGTGATGGAATTCCAGTTGAGCTGTTTCAAATCCTAAAAAACGATGCTATGAAAGTGCTGCATTCAATATGTGAGCAAATTTGGAAAACTCAGCAGTGGCCACAGGACTGGAAAGGTCACTTTTTCATTCCAATCTCAAAAGAAGGCAATGCCAAAAATGTTTCTACTACCACACAATTGCACTCATCTCACAATCTAGCAAAGTAATGCTCAAAATTCTCCAAGCTAAGCTTCAACAGTACATGAACTGAGAACTTCTAGATGTTCAAGATGGATTTAGAAAAGGCAGAGGAAGTGGAGATCAAATTGCCAACATCCATTGGATCATAGAAAAAAGCAAGAGAATTCCAGAAAAAAACATCTACTTCTGCTTCACTGCACATGACTGCAGCCATGAAATTAAAAGATGCTTGCTCCTTGGAAGAAAGCTGTGACTAACCTAGACAGCATATTAAAAAGCAGAAACATTGTTTTGCTGACAAAGGTCATCTAGTCAAAGCTATATGTTTTCCAGTAGTCATGTATGGATGTGAGATTTGGACCAAAAAGAAAGCTGAGTCCCGAAGAATTGATGCTTTTGAGCTGTGGTGTTGGAGAATATTCTTGAGAGTTCCTTGGAGTCTCAAACCAGTCCATCCTAAAGGAAATCAGCCCTGAATATTCATTGGGAGGATTGATGCTATAGCTGAAATTCCAATACTTTGACCACCTGATGTGAAGAACTGACTCATTGGAAAAGACCCTGATGCTGGGAAAGAGTGAAGGCCGGAGGAGATGGGGATGACAAAGGATGAAATGGTTAGATGGCATCAGTGACTCAGTGAACATGAGTCTGAGTAAGCTCTTCAAGTTAGTAATGGACAGGGAGGCCTTGTGTGCTGCAGTCCATGGGGTTGCAAAGAGTCGAACATGACTGAGTGACTGAACTGAACTGAACAAGATAAAAAATGTTAGACCTCAAAGATACTGTGAGGAATGAGACACATTTCCTGCCTCTCAGTTTTCCACCAGTATTGTTTGGGAAAATCAAGATGTAAGCTGTTAAAAATTGAAGCAAAAATATAAGATATCTGAAAAGGGCTTTGGAACCAAGAAGAAAAAGAACAATCTGTTGTTGTACATTGGGGAATTTGAACATATATGCCGGGGTCCAGCCCCAGTGGATCCAGGGAATTCGAAGGGGAGATGGTGTTGGCGATTAGGAAAGATTTATTTAATTAGAGATATAAAGAGAGATTAGGAAAGAATAGTGTAGTGGGGAAAATAGAGGAGAAAAGAGGCTGAAATTCCTTGGTTTACATAAAAAGCCAATAAACCCCAAGAAAAGGGGCTTGCACCATCTACATAGGCCACAGGCGCCTGCTTGAATAGCAGAGGGTGCCCCACCTTGGGCTCCCTCTCACGTGGGTCTTAGAAGCCCAGGCAAATAAGTAGACACAGTGAGCCTCTACGCTCCAGATGGTAATTCAGCCTGAAAAGGGAGAATAAGAAAAGAACGAGTTGGGGGAGCTGAGCGTCGGTGCAAGACCCACAACTTTATTTTCGAAGGCAGCTTATATACCCCAAGTTGTACATAAAGAAATAATGGAATATACAGAGTTACACAGGGGCAGCAGTCCTGACCCTTATTGAAACCAGGCTTTCCTTTTGCATACTTTCCCATATACAAAAGGTCTCAGGTGATTTACATTATCTTCTGGCCAAGAGGCCTGTTAACATTTTTATGGCTCTCTTCCTAGATAAATGTCTACAACCAGAAAACTCATTTTCCCTTGAAATGTTTTTTTCTTTAATCAATCACCCTCAATAGTACTAAATAAAGTTACATTCCTGTAGAACAAAGGTGCAGTGGGTTATAACAAAGAAAGTACTTAACTCAAAGATCTAATGTTGCTAATGCCAGGGCTACTACCTGTTTTTTCTACATACCAACTATACCTACAAATAAAAGATATGAAAACTTGGCAGCAAGTATTGGCTCAACAATGAATCCCTTAATCAGACCTATTCTAATGATTTTGACTCCTCGGAAGCCCCTACATTCCTAGGATATTTTTTAAGCTTCCTGTGCCTCTCATGGTTGGGAGGCTGTAAACAATCACATGAGTAGCTGTAAGAGTCTGGATAAAACCTGTCAGGCAGGCTAGAAAGCCATCAGAGGGGTTTTTAGATTGAAAAACTCCTATTATGCCCAGGAGACTTGTTATCTAAAAGCTCTAAATTAACTTTTTCCAGAAAAAGGTGGTGGGGGGACAGCCCCCTGTTAATGTCAGAGGAGTTGGTGAAAGGCATAATATAGTAAAGTATACAGATTCTGGTTTTGGGGTAGATGCTCGAGTAGGTCCAGGGAGGTTCCTTCTAGATCCGACTCACCTTTGCCTGTTGGGTCTCTTCCTCATGACCTTTGCCAAGGATGGGATTCCTCGTGCTGGCTCCTGGCACATATAGATATTTTAACTGAGTGGAAATAATTGCACAGATAGTTAATCTTCTGTAAGGACATCATGCATGTCTTTATTTTCATGGAAAGATCTCATTTGTAGACTCTGGTATTTTCAGTTATGAGTGACTCTTGACTATGTATAGCAGAGAAGACAGTCAAGGGTGTATTAGGATATTTTCTTAAAAATTAGGGTGGGTTTATGGTAGAGGGAAAGAAAATAGTAACCAATTCTTACTATCCATGTTCAAGACTATTTACTTTAAAAAAAAAAATCTTTTTACATTTTTCCACTTATAGATATAGCTCCTTTCTAATTAGTTCATTTTTTCAAACTTTTCAAGAGTCATGAAAAAATACCTGTACTCATCTCCAGCAAGAGCTCCTGATTCAATTTAGTCCTGAGTCTGGAGGCTTTAGAACCAGTGATATATATATATATATATATATATTTTTTTTCATATTAAGATTGAGTCCAAAAAAGTATGTCTTTTTAAATGCAGAATCTCATAAGGCCTTTAGTTAAACTGAGTGGCAATAGGTTAGCATTGAAGATAAAATACATCTAGTTATTTCAAGTTTATTATAGCCATAACTTCTAATTAAATATACATATATATATGTATATATACAATAGTATTCAGTGTTAAACACTAATGCTAACCACTTAAGTTATATTTTCATAAAAGTTATTGGAGAGGTTTTTCCTTCAGTTAATCATGAATGTGTATTCACTAAGATGACAGTGTTCACCTTGCAGAACTATGCATTAATTGCAGAAATTTTACTGTAGCTTGGCACAGAGAAAGCACACAATAAATGTAGCCTATTTTGTTTGTTTTTGAAAGATATAATGCATAAAAATAAATGCACTAAAAGAAAAGTTCACGAATTATACATATACAGACCTGATTGAATATTCACAGTGGAATACTATCAGCATTCCAGAAGTTTATTCCTACCTATCACTAAGCACTGCCTAAGAGTGACTGGTATCTCAGGGTCTTACAGTGTGAATGTTTACCCATATTTAAATGTTAAAATAAAATCAGACAGTATTTACTATTTTCTCAGGCTTCCTTTGCTTAACACTATGTTTTAGTTATCCTTTAATATTGTTAAGTGTAACTATAGTTGTTTACTCTTATTGCTACTTTGGACAAAATTATGTGCATATGCCACAGCTATCTGTTGGGTTGAAAATCATTTGTGCAGCTTCCACTTTAAGGTAACAATAGATAGTTCTGCTATGAACATTCATTTTCCTGTCTTTGAGTGGAAATATATGCCAATTTATTTTGAATATCTGTCTAGGGGAGGAATTTTTGTATTATATGGTAGAAATATGTTTTACTTATTGCATGTGTGCTGAGTCACTCAGTTGTATCTGACTCTTTGTGACCCCTATGGACTATAGTCCATCAAGCTCCTCTGTCCATGGGATTTACCAGGCAAGAATACTGGACTGGGTTGCCATTTCCTCCTCCAGGAGCCTCCAGGAATCAAACCCATGACTCCTTCATTGGCAGGTAGATTCCTTAGCACTATGTCCCCTTGGGAGCCCATTTTACTTATTAGAAACTTCCAAGTTCTTTTGCAAAATGATTTTACTAATGTACACACCCACCAGCAGTTTACAGAAATTCCACTGCTCCACCATCTATCCATAATTCAGTGTTATCTGTCATTTTCATACTGGTTGTTATGAAATTGTATCATGCTGTGGTTTTATTTAGTATTTTCCTGATGGCAAATAAGATTTAGCACGTTTTCTGACCTTTATTGGACTTTCAGATGTTTCTTTATGCCAAGGGTCGGGACTCTTTTGCAACACTTTTTCTTAAAAAAAAANTCTTTGTGACCCCATGGACGACGGTAGTCTATCAGGCTCCACGGTCCATGGGATTTTCCAGGCAAGAATATTGGAGTGGGCTGCCATTTCCTTCTCCAGGGGATCTTCCCAACTCAGGGATCAAACCCGGGCCTCCTGCATTGCAGACAGATGCTTTACTATCTGAGCCACTAGGGAAGCCCAACCTTAACTATACTTCACTGTAAATTAACTTTACCATTTTAAAAAATGGGTAAAAAAGGAAAAAACCATGAGATACCACATCACACCCACTAGAGAAACTAGAATCAAAAGACAAAGGGTAACAAGTATTGGTGAAGACATGGAGAAATTGGAACACTGATTTGTTGGTTGCTGCTGCTGCTGCTAAGTCACTTCAGTTGTGTCCGACTCTGTGCGACCCTGTAGACAGTAGCCCACCGGGCTCCCCCATCCCTGGGATTTATTGGTAGTGGGGATGTAAAATGGTACAATTCCTCCAACTGCTAAACATAGTAACCACATGTCCAAAATAAGGAAATCCATGGAGGCAAAAAGTAGATTAGTGGTTGCCTAGGGCTGAAGGGTGGAGTGTGGAATGATCACTGCAGGATGAGTACCAAGTTTCTATTAGGGGTGTTGAAAATGCTCTAAAATGCTCCCCAGTGGGAGCAGGGATATTGGGGAAGGCTTGTAATAATATAGCAGCTCCTCTGAGACCCTGCTCTTTTGGACAGAGTTTATGTCATAAGGGGAGGGGAGGGGTTCAATTCCTAGGAATGAATAAGATATTAGCAGACAAAATATTGGATGCCCTCCACACTGGCTACTCATAGAGAATTTACATTTTCCCAGATAAATCATCGAGGGCTTCTTCTGAATTATCTCATTAATTATCACAACAACCTTGTAAGTTAGGTTTATAAAACCCATTTATATTGGTAGAGGCTCAGGTTACGTAACTTCCCCAAGGACATTTAACTATTTGGTAAGTAACATTTGGCTCTAGTTCAACCCCAGATCTGAAGCCAGTCTCCTCTCTCAATCATTAGACCACACTGCCTCCTTCTGGCCTGAAATGAGTTGGTAAAAAATTCTGGAATGCACCAGAGGAGACCTGAATTTAGATCCCGTCTTCATTTCATTTGCTTATTACTCTCTCACTGAAGGACACCCTTCTAACACGAAAACCAGGAACTTCCTTTGCTGTCCTGGGACCATTGTTGGTCATCTTTGCAAAGGGTCGGAAGACCCAAGATGGTGCTCAGTGCCTGCTGGCCACGCTGCTGCCCCCTCCCCATCCCTCCAGCTTGCCCAGTATATAGGGAACTGGGCAGGAACACGCCTTGCGCAGTCACGATGCAGTGGGCCTGTAGACGGCTAACCCTCTCCAAACAGGAAATAAGGGTCATCTGGCAAGATGTGTGCTTAGTGAGCCAACACAGCCTATTTTCCAAGTGCCCGCAAGCTGTCCGCTTAATAATCCACTCTCAAATTCTGCCAGCAATTGGTTGACAGAATCAACGGATACCAAGCCTGCTGGTCTGTGGCTCCTTAGATCTCCTTTCCCCTTCTTTAAAGATACTGAAACTTTAGCCTCCTGGTATTTCTCTGCGACATCGTGATTTCTCAGCCATCGTGAGCAGTGGTTCTATAACACCATCTGCACATTCCTCCTGTCTCCTGGGGTAGGATCTAGGTGGGCCTGTGATGGGAATCCACTGAAGACAGCTGGCCACTTGCCTGCTCTCCACTCCCCTGCTTCAAGCTCTGGATACTTTTTTTCCACATTTGTCCCTGCCTTCCCAAGATAAAGCAGGTTCTTCTTTGTGGAGAAGGCAGAAAGTGCATGGGAGTTGCATTGGTCAGCTTTCTCTCTATCATCTGTTTCCAGCAGACCATCTGCCCAGCAGATGAGTAACTTTCCTTCCAGTGGCGAAAACAACCTCCCTGTTGTTCTTAGCACTTTTCACAACCTCAGTCACTGAAATGTAGCCTTCCTGACACTGTTGTTACAAACTCCCACTAGGCCTCCTTTTCACCCATGGTCATGCACCCAATGTCCACCTGTCAATCATGTTATCTAAAAATGTCTTCATCACTCAGATGGTTAGGACTTGGAACAATCAGCTCATCAGCAACAGAGACCATGGTTTTCAGAATGCCTAAGTAAAAGTAAATGTATTTATTGTTTGTAGAGCTGTACACGTCATAGTGGGGCTTCCCAGGTGGCTCAGTGGTTAGGAATCTGCCTGCCACGCAGGAGACACGTGTTCAACCTCTGAGTCAGGAAGATCCCCTGGAGAAGAAACTGGCAACCTACTCCAATATTCTTGCCTGGGGAATGCTATGGACAGAGGAGCCTGCCAGCTACAGTCCATGGGGTCACAAAAGAGTCAGACATGACTCAGCAACCAAACAACAACAACAAATACAATGGAATTATGTCACAATAGAATTATGACCTAGGTTACTTATTATCTTCATTTTTGAGACAAGGAAACTGAGGCCCATAGTTACATTCTCCCAAGGTCACACTGTGATTTCAGGTGGAGCTGCTGCTGCTGCTAAGTCGCTTCGGTCGTGTCCGACTCTGTGCGACTCCATAGACGGCAGCCCACCAGGCTCCGCTGTCAATGGGACTCTCCAGGCAAGAACACTGGAGTGGGTTGCCATTTCCTTCTCCAATGCATGAAAGTGAAAAGTGAAAGTGAAGTCGCTCAGTCGTGTCACACTTTTAGCGACCCTTTGGGCTGCAGCCCACCAGGCTCCTCCGTCCATGGGATTTTCCAGGCAGGAGTACTGGAGTGGGGCGCCATCGCCTTCTCCATCAGGTGGAGCTAGGGGAGTCTTGTCAGAGCCAGGATCTGGACCGCTTCACTGGAAGCCACTCCTGAGCATCATGGCAGAGAAGGCAAACCTAGTATCAGTGCTCCCCAAGGCGCTCTCAGTGGTGTGGCCGAGGCAGCTTGAGGCAGAGCAAAAGGCCTCGACACTGAAGAGGAAGGAAGAAGGGTGTTGAGAAGCTTAAATGGGGTCATTCATCCAAGTATATGTCAACCATGGCACACCTTTGACCACGCCCTTAGGGTTAGGGGTGAGAACTTCACAGTTCTGCAATGGCTCCATCGCCTTCCACAGTCTTTCTGGACCCCAGGACACCTGGGTCCTTCCGGACAGGTGACTTGGAGCCTCACAATTTCAGGTCACCCTAAGGCTGTTTCTGCTCAGGACACCCAGAGGGCACAGAGGCGGGGAGAGGTGGTGGTTCTGGCTTTGGCCAAAGGAGTCATCACAGTTCTTTACTTAACATGGCCTTTAAATGATCTCAATAAAGAAGAGGCTAAACACTTAACTGCAGCTGAGCGTATCTTATTGATTGGAGGAGAAGGCTCTGGCCTGTTTGCCTGGGGCTGAGCAGGAGCCAGGCCAAGCCGGTCCCAGGGGGTGGCTACCAGGGTGTGAAGTATTTAGGAGAGTTTCTCTGAGCTCTGAGAGGGGCTGGCGCTGTCCCAAAGTGGCGTCACAGCTTAAGGGGCTGAGTTTTGGAACTCATAGACCCCTTTAAGACAGTGGGATGAGGTGAAAAGAGGAGAAAGCAGGAGGTGTGGGTTTTACTCCCAGCTGCACCCAAACACGAGCAATCCACTTCATGCCTCTGAGCCTTGATTCCTGCATCTGTCCAGTGATGATCAGGGTTCCAAGTTCACAGGGTTTGTGGAGCTTCTGTGAGTCAAATGTGTAAACATGCTTTATAAATTATAAGCTTTCGCATAAATAGAAGGCGGTTTATTCTTCGTTATTTTTATTACCATAAGAGATATCGTGTTGTTCTGCTTGAAACTTGTCCATGGCTCCTCTTTGCACTTGGGATGGAACCCGTGCTCCTCGTCGTGGGCCCCTGGACCCTGCATGGTTGGCCCTGCCTGGCCCCTACCTGCTGCCTCACTCTCCTTTTGTAGAACTCCCCACCTGCCCTGTGTGCCAGTCCTGATGGCCCTTTCACTGCTCCTAGACAGGCCAAGCCCCTTCCTACCTCAGGGCCTCCGTCCTGTCTGTTCCCTCTGCCTGGTACGCTCTGCCCCACGTGTGTGGCATGGCTGGATTCTTTACCTTCAGGTCTTAGCTTAAATGTTACCTCCTCAGGGAGGCCTTTCTGACCACTCTCCCTCAACCCTGAACTGCACTATCTCTATTCTCTCCCTGGAAAGAGCCAGAAGTTGCAATATTTTTATATATTCGCTTAAGCGTCATGGTCTTCCCCTGGCAGGATACTGGCTCTGTGAACGTGAGGACCTTGTCTGTTTTGTTCACTCGCAGAGCGTATCACAGCGCCTGACACATAGCAGGTCATGAACTGTCAGGGGAGTGGATGACTGGCTGGGTGAGTGATCAGCAGGGGAGCCTGACTGTCTCCCAGATGGCCCCTCTTCCTTACACCTGCTTGTCTCCGTCTTTCAGGTATGGAGACATGGTGCCCAAGACGATTGCAGGAAAGATCTTCGGTTCCATCTGCTCACTGAGCGGCGTCCTCGTCATTGCCCTGCCGGTCCCTGTGATCGTTTCCAACTTCAGCCGGATTTACCACCAGAATCAGAGAGCGGATAAACGCAGGGCACAGAAGGTAAGCCTCAGACCCGGAAGGGGCTAGGCCACACCGAGAGGGTGCCCTTGGCCTTTTCCCTTTGCCACACAGAGTTCCTGGGAGAATCCCTGCACAGACGGCCTCTGGCTTTGGACGGTAAGCAGCCCTAGGTGCCTTCCCACCTACCAGCGTCCTGCACGCCCACCACAGTCAGCTGCGTGAGGCCGCAAACTCTCAGTTACCCACAAGCCAGAGTTCTTGTGGATATTCTGTGCAGTTTCCTTGGGCCCTGGCCACCCCTCCTAGACCACAGCTACTAACACTGGGCAGTGCCTGGACTCCTCCTTTCCACAGCCAAGAGCTTGCTGGGGAGCATAATCGCTTTTCAGTACCCTGTAAAAGCCTATACCAAACAGAGTGACAAAAATAAATTTGCTAAAAAGAAAAGTGAATACTCTGAAAGGAGAACATTCTGAGGCCATTGAGTTCACAGACAAATTGCACAGCGGGCTTTAGTCACCTCAGGGTATCGTAGGATAGGGCATAGAACTGCCCTTGACAGTTGGGAGACTAAGCGTGGGTCCTGGAAAGGTTTCCAGTGATGTTCAGTGAGCATGCCTTAGGGAGGCTGGGCAGGATGAACAGGATGAGGAAAGATGCCTGAAGGTTTTGGTGCCCAGAGAGAAGCCTCTTTCCTGACCGGCCTCCACCTCACCCTCTGAGCCAAGTTCACCTGCAGTTTTTGGACATCTGGCTGGTGAAGGATCTTGGACCCTGGGAGCAGTTTTTCCTTTCTCTTCTGATCTAGGCTGAAATACTCCCCCTTCAGCAGCATCTCAACCTCCGGGGGCGGGTGAGGGGGATACCATCAAAGCCTTTCTGGGTACAATGGAATGGGGGGACCTGAAATTGTTGCTTAGGGAGGCCTGAAATGTTATGTCCTTATTGTATTCTTTCTTCATTCATTCATTCCATACATGTTTCCTGAGCACCTACTCTGTGCCAGGCCCTATGCTGTGCAACTGGGTTACTTCCTCACCATGTGAGCCTCTCTCCTGGCCTTGCTTTTGCAGAGATAACCCCCCAGGGGCAGGGCTTCCTTGACATAGCAGAGGGATCCAGAATTTCAGAACACATCTGTGTGTGCTGACTGAAAGGAAGTCTCAAAGTTCATGAAAGTTAGCTCTGAAATGTATAATGATGTGCATGTAACAGTACTTAATGGGGGTTTCCCTGGTGTCTCACTGGTCAGGAATCTACATGTAATGCAGGAGACCCAGGTTTGACCTGGGTCGGGAAGATCCACTGGAGAAGGAGATGACAATCCAGGCAACCCACTCCAGTATTCTTGCCTGGGAAATCCCATGGACAGAGGGGTCTGGCAGGCTATAGTCCATGAGACAGCAAGAGTTAGACACAACTTAGCGACTAAACCACCACCATATTTAACAATATGTATATCACATAGTTATATAATAAATCCAGTTGGTCCCCACTTCCAACATCTCCCCTTTTGTGTGCCCCTGTGGTCATCTCCTTGCCCTACCGTCTCCCTCTGCCTGTGCAGTGACATACTTTGACTTATCCTGACGGGGTCTGTGATGTTGTCAGCCTGCCTTGGGTTGATCTGCAGTCCTCTCCATCCCCTCCAGCACCAGTTTCCACCTCTTCACCCAAGGTCAGGGCTTCCCCACCCCCATCCCCTGCGAGCCAGCCCCAAAATAGAAGTCTTATCTCTTTCCCCATTCAAGTCAGCTGGCAAGTGTGAACAATATCTACATTCATTATGCTGTCCTTAAAAAGGGGGCAGGAAGAAACTGGGATCTCCTTTCCAAATCAAGGAGCCTAAAGCCCTGAAGGGCCAGGGGTCCTATAGCAATGGCAACCCCATCCCCCACTGCCCACCGCACCCACCAGGGCTGACACAGGGTTTTTGAAGAGCAGTAAAGGTTCCTGGAATCCTCCGCTCTCATGCCAGCCCACAGCAGCCCCACTCAAGCAGGGCTTCAGCCACCCCTGCACTCCCTTCCCTTCTGTACGCATGCCCTTACCTGCTTCTCAGAGCATCACGTCCGCTGTCATTTTGCCCTCTGCAAAGAATGCGGTGGGGGCCATTTCTCCACACAACTTTACGGAGTTCA
This sequence comes from Oreotragus oreotragus, assembly GCA_006410675.1. NCBI lineage: Eukaryota > Metazoa > Chordata > Mammalia > Artiodactyla > Bovidae > Oreotragus > Oreotragus oreotragus. The sequence goes on along the minus strand of SJYX01016368.1, from coordinate 37,846 downwards.
TCCCATGTGATTAAAATACACGAGGAATCAGCTTGGGCGTCTTCCTCCTTCTAGCCCCTCAGGGCGAGAGACCCTCCCTCTGCTTCCCTCCTCCCGCTCCCTCTTTGCTTTCCCTCAAAGAGGCAGTAAATCAAAGTAAATATATATATATATATATAGCTATAAACTTATCTTATCCAATGCATGGGCATTGACATAGCTACAACCCAGCAAGCCTATTCAGACTTTCCCTGTTTTGCTTGCACCCATGTGTGCCTCTGTGTGAGGTTTTATACAGTTTTATCACCTGTGCAAGATCACACATCTCCCACCTCAGTCAAGATACCACCCAGTTTCAACACCACAAGGATCCCTTCCACTGTATCTCTTACAACCACTCCCCCCAACACCCCTCCACCCTGTCTCTAAAGCCTGGCAGCCATTTATCTGTCCTCCCTTTATAAAATGTTTTCATCTTTTAAATGGTATGTCAATGCGCTTATATAGTAGGTAACCTTTGGAGACTGGCTTTTCCCATTTTGTTGTAATTTCCTCGAGATTCACCCAAGTCAGGTGAATCAGTAGTCTGTTCCTTTTCCTTGCTGAGTAGTATTCTCTGGTATGGGTGCATCCCAGTTATGATTAACAATTTGCATGTTGAGGGACATTGAGTTATTATAAGTAAAGCTGCTGTTAACAGCCACTTGCAGGTTTGTGTGGGAATAAAACTTTTCTCTGAGGTAAACGTTTAAGAGTGCAATTGCCCATGGTCTCTTTCGGCTTTTCCAGTTCTCTCTCTTTCTCCTTCTTCTGCCTCTCCCAGGGCAGAGATGTCGATACTCATGCTCCAAGGACACCTGGCAGCCAGACAGCTAGGAAGTGTTTCATTGTGAAAGGCTTCTAGGGGCCCACAGAATTCTTGAGCTTATTAGCCTGTACCCAGGGTGGCAGGATCCTCCATCCTAACCTTTCCTCCAAACCTGGAATCTCTACAGCTGTTGAACATCCAAGTTTGGGGCTTTGTTCATCAGGTTAAAATTTGCCTGAATGGAGCTGAAATTTAAGGAAGAAGAGGGATGTTATGGAAACAGCATTGGCCTGAAGGTTGGAAGATCTGAGCTGAAGTCTTGCCCTGAAAAAGTCCCTTCCCCTCACATCCTCCATTTCCTTGTCTTTTTTTTTTTTTTTCCATTTCTTTGTCTTTAAAACAGCCTAGATGATCTCTACGTTCTTTTAACTCTCACACTGTACTTCTGGCCATAGAAGAGAGGGAGGCTGACCACCCCACACAAGGACTGAGTCCATCACAGTGGCTTTTTCAACGTGGATTTCTGGCCAGCTGTGTAGGATCATCTTCCTTCCTGGGCCATCACAAGCCTCACTTGAGCAAATACTCAGTGCAAAGCTCTGTACTAGGTGCTTAAGATAAAAATATGCATAAATCACAGACTCTGGCCCTCAAGAGCTCAAAGACAAGCCAAAAGTCCTCACCAAATTACATGTGCTGGGTAGGGTTCTGTAAATACATTGCAGACCTCTTTATCCTGTGTGAGAAATGATTAAACGATACAGTGCATTTGATATGACAATCTGTTGCTTTAATAGAGCCCAGGGTAAGACAAGATTAAAAGAAGTGCCACAGAGGAGAGCAGGAGAATCTTTCATCTCAAGAAAGTAATGAAGACAGAGCCCAGATACAAGAAAGGTCTGGCTCTAAGTGGTGCAATCAAATTATATAAGGCTATAATGAGCTCGACACAATTGGATTTCCATACGCAGCTCTCAACACCCAGCACTCACCCAAAACAATAACAACACACCCTCAAATGATGGAGGACTTGTATGAATGCAGATGTGGAACCGAGGGGAGAGGTGGAGCTGCATCACTGGGAGGAGAACGGTCCTGCAGCTTGAATGTATGTTCTTTGCTCAGAGAGAAGAGGAATGAGGGGCTTGCTTACCGCCCTTTCTCTCCCACCTTCCTCGTTTCATTCTCGATCTAGAGGAGAGTTCTTTCTTAGATTTACAGGCAGATCTTCCAGGCTCAAGTGCTGACCTCTTCCCCATATTTAGAAACCAGGGAAAGTCGTTGACTTGTCCCTGCAAGGACATACTGGCCACAAGGGGGCTTCCCAGAACACGATAGGTATCATGTGTTCTTTCCGCTTCTGTTGAGAGCCAGAAGCCAAGTCCCTGGCCTCCTTTTAGTGGATGAGCCAGACCAGCAGGACGCTTGAGAGGACACTTGCCCACCCTGGGGAGAAGGTGACAAGAAATGAAAATCACCACAATCTTTCAAGGGCGCCTCTGTTCAGAGTCTATGCTGAAGTTAAGTGTGGATTTTCCCTGAGGCAGGAGGAAGGACCCCTCCGGCCTAGAAGAGGGCTGTTAGTCCACGTGGGCTCCTCTGCTTCCTGGAGCTGGGTCTAGATCCACAAGAGCCCAAACGTGAAGCTGCATGTTTTTAAACCAGCAGGAAGCCTCTACCCTTCTCCCTCCCGAAGCCTCTTTCCTTTTAGGCCTCACTCTGTGATTGTGCTGCTGTCATGGTGACACCGATTATGTTTATTGGGAAGGAGAAGAGAAGCCAACCTATGCAGCACGTCCCGCCTCTCCCACGGCCTCTGCAAGCAGGAGAGATGAGCATGCATGGCTGAGGTCCCATGCAGTCTTCCTGTGGGATACGGCTACAGGCCTCCCAGGATGGAGCTAGGGAGATTTCCGGTGCCATAGCTAAGGCCGGGGCTTCCCTGGCGGCTCAGACAGTAAAGAATCTGTCTGCAATGGGGGAGACCCAGGTTTGATTCCTGGGTCAGGAAGATCCTTTGGAGAAGGGAATGGCTACCCACTACAGTATTCTTGCCTAGAGAATTCCGGGGACAGAGGAGCCCAGCAGGCTACAGTCCATGGGGTCGCAAAGAGTCATACACGAGTGAGCAACTAACGTAGCTCAAGCCAGGGCGGTGTGTGGAAAGATGTTCCATCTCCCCTCTCTCACCCACATTGGGCCCCTGGCCACACACACACGCATCTACATTTGCTCCCATAGACATGCACAACAAAACAGACCTATAGAGACGGACATGAAATTGTAAATATCTCCCCTCTCTCACCCACACTGGGCCCCTGGTCGCACACACACACATCTACATTTGTTCCCATAGACATGCACAACAAAACAGACCTATAGAGACAGACATGAAATTGTAAGTTCATCTATTGCTTTACAACTTGCTAGGCACTGGAGAAGGAAATGGAAACCCACTCCAGTATGCTTGCCTGGAGAATCCCAGGGATGGGGGAGCCTGGTGGGCTGCCGTCTCTGGGGTCGCACAGAGTCGGACACCTGAAGCGACTTAGCAGCAGCAGCCACAGCAGGCACTGGAGAGAGATCAGTGAACAAAACAAAAACAGCTACCTTCGAGGACTTTGTTTTTTTATTTATTGGGGTATAGTTGCTTTACAGTATTGTTAACTAGTTTCTGCTGTAGAGTGAAGTGAATCATCCATTTGTATACACATTTCCTCTCCCTTCTGAATGCCCCTCCCATCTAGGTCACCACATTGCACTGAGTAGCGTTCCCCGCTCTATACCACAGGATCTTGTGTCCATGCATGCTAAGTCGCTTCGGCCATGTCTGACTCTTTGGGATGCTATGGACTGTAGCCCACCAGGCTCCTCTGTCCATGGGATTCTCCCGGCGAGAATACCGGAATGGGTTACCATACCCTCCTCCAGGGGCTCTCCCTGACCCAGGGATAGAAGCCTCTATGTTTCCTGTATTGGAAGGCAGGTTCTTTCCTACTAGTACCATCTGGGAAGCCCCCACCGGCTCTTACTAGTTATCCATTCCAGGCATAGCAGTGTGCACACGTCACTCCTAAATCTCCCAACTCATCCCGCCCCCTTGTTTCCCTGCTCGAGGTCCATACGTTTGTTCTCAGCGTCTGGGTCTTTATTTCTGCTTTGCAAATAGGTTTATCTGTACCATTTTTCTAGATTCCACATGTATAGCCAGACCTTGAGGAGCTTTACATTCTGGTGGGGGAGAGAGACAGTAACAAGATAACTATATAAAACAAATGAATGCTAAGGGGAAAATAGAAAGATGGGGAGGAGTTGAGGGCCACATGTACACAATTCCTGATTTTCTCCTAATTAACTGGTATTTGGGCACCTGCTGAATGCAGGGAGAAACACTGGACCCTAGGAGGGAATCAGGGAGCTCCTTATAAGAGCCTGCAGTCTGGAGATAAGAAATACTCTGATGCAATACTGAGTGGATAAAGGTCATGAAATTTGGGGGAAGGAGGGAGGACTTTGATGAATAATAGTCCCCCTCACTCTTTTATCATCTCTGTCAATCACAGAAGGCCCGCCTTGCCAGGATCCGTGTGGCCAAAACTGGCAGCTCCAACGCCTACCTGCACAGCAAGCGCAATGGACTCCTCAACGAAGCACTGGAGCTGATGGTAGATGCCCAGAGGACCTGGGGCCGGGAGGTGGAAGGGAGGATGAACTTGGTTTCTCCTCCTGGGGGCACCAGCAGTTCTGCCCCAAAGCCCCAAACTTTCCCCCAATAGCAGCCCTCTCCACATACCTCTTCCATAGGGTTATCATTGTATCCCTAAGCCAGCTTTAGCTTAGGTGCCCCTAGCCAAAGGCTAACATGTTCTAGGGTGACCCTAAAATTTGGTTCATCCAGATTTTTCTGGTCCCTACTCCCTTCTGTGGACAAATGAAGGAGATGGACAGGAGAGCCACCAGCTTCACATTCAGCCTCTCTTCTTTTCTTCCTAGGGCACCCCAGAAGAGGAGCACATGGGCAAGACAACCTCCCTCATCGAGAGCCAGCACCATCACCTGCTGCACTGCCTGGAGAAAACCACTGTGAGTCCCAGCCCAGGGCCACCTCCTTTCTCATCCCCGACCCCTGACCCTTTTCTACAGTCAGAACTTACTGAGTGTGAACTCTGTGCCCACATCCTCACCCTGGGCCAAGCTTCAGAAGTCAAAGTCTGTCCCCTTAGATCAAAAGAGTAGCAATGAGGTCTCTATCAACCCTCAGAAGGAAGACCCTTCTGACTCAGAAGCTCTGTCCTGCAGTGGCACAGAGAGGCCATTCCCCTGGACTTTCCACACAACCCCTCTATCTCCATCCGCATGTACCACTACTTAGTTACTGAGGCCTAAGGGCTATGTCTATCAGTTTCTCAGTTCTGATGGGTATCACTCTTCAAAAGTAGGGCTGAATTTATAATAGATTGCTACAGGACAGCAGAGAAGAACATCAACTTCTGTCCCAACCCTGGGGCTAGATGGATGGAATTTGTGGGTCCCTCTGCTCCCTCCACTCCACTTGAAACAGGAGACAGTGAATGAAAGAGGCAGTGCCTATATTGCTCTAGCCAGGGATTTTACCAGTACTACCCCATCGCAGTACCACCCTGTGATTCTCAGGGAATTCAAATTCTGAAAGGCTTATTGTTAAAATAGAGTTATGGCTTAGGGTACCCCAGCTGGAATGTGGAATGATGCTTGTGCCTCACCAACAGGCTGAAAGGAAGGGCAGTGGGGCCAACCCTGGACCCTTGGCAAAAAGTGTTAGAAATAGTGGGGAGGGAGGAGAAGTCAGGCTGGACAACCAAAGAGGGACAAAGGGAAACTTTGCTGTTTCTTTCTAGGATCTCCCTCCCCAAAAAGCCCAAAGTCAGGGCTCAGCACACTAAGGAGGGAACTTTCTAATTCTCAATATTCCATATCCTGGCCTCCCAGATGTGGGAGGAACAGATATTAGATGACTCTTAGATGAGACAAAGGGGGACACTGGATGGCAGTTGAACCCAGTGAGGACTTCCAAGGTGGGAAGGTACTCTGAAAACCCTAGTTTCCAGGATTTATCAAATATTTCATAGAGTTAAGAACTGGTATATGCATATCTAGAATTTTTCTCAAAGATTCAGAGCTTGCCAAAGAAATAGGCCTGGACCCAACTGCCCTTTCCAAGTTGCATGTGCTGGGTGGAATGTGTAAGTTGAAAGGATATGGGTGAAATTTAATATTGGGTTTGAAGGGATGGAATGTTGGCATTGACGAAGTGAGATCTTGGAATTGAGGGATGGAATGCTGGCATTGAAGGGGTGGAATGCCAAATTTGGGGGAAAGAATGTCGGATTGGGTGTGGGGGGATACTGGGATTAAAAGATGGAATGCTGGGTTTTAGGGGAGGAATGTTGGACTCCAGGGGTGGAATGCTGGAACAAAGGAGAAAGAATGCGGGGAGCAAGGGTGGAATGCTGGGATTGAGAGACTGAATGTCAGAACTGAGCTTGGGAATGCTGGAATGTACAATCAATGGTGTTTTTATCTTCTGTTGGCATGTTGTCCTGTAGGGGTTGTCCTATCTTGTGGATGATCCCCTGTTATCTGTACGAACCTCCACCATCAAGGTATAACTTTTTAAAACTTTGATTGATGTTTCTCTCTCTGATTCCTCTGGGTCTGTGGAGTCTCCTCTTTTTACCCCCTGGTCTGGTTCTCTGCATGCGCTGTTGATTCTTCTGGGGCTTATCCCACCCCTGCCGTCACACCCAGTACCAGCTCAGGCTTCCAGTTTTCTTGTGCCTTTCTGATTCCCCTCTTTGACCTTCCCAGGGGTTGGAGGGGTGGTGGGACATGGAACCAGTGTTGGTATCCTGTGAGTGTCGTGCGCCACGTCTATGCCCCCACCCCCCAACTCCACGGAACTCCTGGTATCAAATGTCGGGGCAGGTCTCTCTCTGAACTCTGTTCTCATGCTATTTCTCTTTAGACTTTCTCCTCACTCTGGCAGCTTTGGCCAGACCGTTCATGCCATAGATGTTTAGTCACCTTGGCCAAACAACCATATTACAGTAATCCTGTGTTGCGCTCCACCCTGTCCTGGGATGGCCTCCATTGAGTCTGTTAGCATCCCCTCCCCGTGCTGACACTTGACCTAGGGAATCCTGTGCCTTTAGGTGTATTAAAGAGCCATACTCCATAACCAGCTTCCCTGGCAGCTCAGTCGGTAAAGAGTCTGCCTTCAGCATAGGAGATCCAGGCAATGTAAGAGATCCAGGTTCGAACCCTGGGTTGGAAAGATCTTCTAGAGAAGGGAATGGCAACCCACTTCAGTATTCTTGCCTGGAGAATCCCATGGATGTGGCAGGCTACAGTCCATGGGGGTCACAAAGAGTCGGACATGACTAAGTGACTTTCACTTCAACCCATAACCAGGTGGGAAAAAAATCAATCATCAAAGGAAACGATAACTCTGACATTGTGACCCCACTGGCCTTCAAGAGCAAAGCTCTCCCAATTCTGTGAATAATTCAGTGCCTTTAAAATCTTGTGTCTCATGCTTACCCAGGATTCATAAGGATCTCACCCAGTAAAGCCAGAAAAAGACAACCAAGCACACCCACTACTCTAGCCAGGGACTCCTTGCCTGCTGCCCCTGGGGGGGGACCCAGTCAAAGCCTACAAAGTCCGGCAAGTCTTAGCTTCAGCTCTGAGGATGCCACGAAATCCTTCCACATCCCTCTATACCCCTTCAGCCAAAGCCGTAGATGAAGTACAGGAAACACTGTGATTTCATGACTGCAGTCTCCGCCCTTCAGTCTGATGACCAGGGCTGCCCATGGGAATCTCTTCCTTCCTTCCTTCGATGCCTATGGGACACCCCCAGGTCCGGAATGCCTCTTGGTGCTCCAGGCAGCTGGGCACCCTCCTCTCAAGGCCCAGAACAGAGCCAGGCAGAGTGCTGGAGCTCATCCCGCTCCCGCCCCCACTTCCTATCTCTGTCTCTAACCTGTTCTCCGTCCGCTTCCCACAGAACCACGAGTTCATTGATGAGCAGATGTTTGAGCAAAACTGCATGGAGAGTTCAATGCAGAACTACCCGTCCACACGGAGTCCTTCGTTGTCCAGCCACCCGGGCCTCACGACTACCTGCTGTTCCCGTCGTAGTAAGAAAACCACACACCTGCCCAATTCCAACTTGCCGGCCACCCGCCTGCGCAGCATGCAAGAGCTCAGCACGATCCACATCCAGGGCAGCGAGCAGCCCTCCCTCACTACCAGGTGGGTGGCTCCCATCCATCGCTCCCTGAGGCTTTTAGACATTCCCTGGGCTTCCCTGTGGCTCAGCTGATAAAGAATCCGCCTGCAATGCGGGAGACCTGGGTTTGATCCCTGGGATGGGAAGATCCCCTGGAGAAGGAAAAGGCTACACACTCCAGTATTCTGGCCTGGAGAAATCTATGGACTGTATAGTCCATGGGGTCACAAGGAGTCGGACACAACTGAACGACTTTTACTTTCATAGAGTGATGCCATCTGCATGTTAGGAGAACCCTGGGGTCTTTGGCCCTCCCTCCCCCATATCTAATGCAAGGGCCTCTCCCACCTTTCTTCTCATATTGGAAGTTAGCCCAAAAGTCCCTCCTATGCTTAAGATACTATAGCATGTTTAGGCCCAGTGGATCTGGCATTTTCACATTTCACCATAATGTGGCAAGAACAATGGGAGTTCTTTTGATTTCCCCACAAGAGCCATCAATGAAAATTGTAAGGTTAAAGCAAATGTAAGGTTTGCTGTATATAAATGTAAAGCAAATACAAGAAATGCAAGGTTAAACCAAATGTGTGATGCCAGAAGGCCCTGAGTTGGCTGTGAAATTCATTTCTATCACTAATGTTCAAAGCTTTATCATCCACTAGGTGTCACTACACGTCCACAGTTCAAACAATCTGGAGCAGAGTAATGAAATCAAATGCATGGTGAGCAATATGTGCTTTTCCATGAAAAGAAGCACTAAATGTTAACTGGGGTATTCATGCTTGTTCACAGAGACACAAAACAATAAACATATTCTGTCAAAATGAGAGAACAACCTGGCAATGGAGTTACAATGTCAGTTATGACTACCAAAAATATAATTTTATTTTTTAAGATTAAGATAGGGTTATTTATATTTGAGGGAGGGGAAAAAAACCTAAGGTTTTAAACTACTCCCTTGACTCATAAGAGTTGATCCATTAAGTATCACAATTTCTGTTCAATTATTTTTAGTGTTCAAGGGCTCTTAACTTTAAACCATTTTTTTAAGGTTAGTGATCGTGTTAGTAGCTTAGTCATGTCCAACTCTCCGTGACCCCATGAACTGTAGCCCACTAGCCTCCTATGTCCATGGAATTCTCAAGGCAAGAATACTAGAATGGGTTGCTATTCCCTTCTCCAGGGGATCTTCCCGACCCAGGGATCAAACCCAGGTCTCCCACAATGCAGGGAGTCTTTACGGCCTGAGCACCAAGGAAGCTCTTTTTAAGGTTAGGTTAGCTTCAAAAGGTTAGCGATTATTATTGCAATATTTATACTACTTTTAAAGATTACTTTTAATTACCCAAAGTTACTTATAATCTTTAAGTCAGAATCATCCAAAGCAACAGGTTTCCCAAACATTTCTCTATGTTAATGATGCTAGCCTAATTTAAGTCTAACTTGAACAGCTATATAAATGTATTAATATTCTAGAAGTCAGACATTAAACCAATTCATAGTAGTCATTTATGTAAATGTATAAAGGCTCTCTATACTCATAAAAAGATTTTCCTTTTCTCTAGAAATTATTAGTCATGTATCAGTTGAATCTTAGAGCTGGAAGGGACCCTAAAAATCTTTTGGTCTAACTGCCTCCTTTTACTGGTCAGACTATTGGACTTTGAGAGGTTAAATGACTAGTACAAGGTAAAAAGGTAGGTAGCAGAGAGTCAACTAAGATAAACACTTCTTCCACCACACCACAAAACATTCTCCAGTAAATCTGCCTAAAACCTACCTACAGTTCCTAACAGATTACGGGGATGACAATTTCAGCAGGTTCCTTCCACAGCCAGCACAATAACTACACTCCTTATCTGGGAAGGTAACTGCTGAAATGTTTCAAGGAAAATGCTTATGAAAAATGAAATTAGTATCTTCATGTGTTATGGTATATGCTTACCTCCAGCTTATTTTCCTATTAAAAAAAAAAAAGCAAACACAAAAAAGGCAACCCTAAAAGAGAATCCAATTAATTTCAAGACTAATGGGTATCCTAATTTCTAATTAAGATACAGATGTATCCTAATTAAAATCCCCTAGCAATGATAACTGTGAACTTGGCTGTACTGTGGGGAAAAAGGGTAGAAAAAATTAAAAAAGAGCTAAGCTCAATTATGTAACAATGACAGGATCTTAAACATGTAATTAAAGTCATCTTAATGACATGCTGGACCTAATTATGGATTTGCTATTTACAGTGTTAATTCACTCTAACTTGATAATACATGTACAGTACTGGTATGTATATGTAAAGCCTATCACTGCCCAACCCAAATGACAGGAATCTAAGTTAAACCAGTAGGGCTGTGTTATGTGAGTGCTGGACAGTTAATGACAATGGCTGCAGATGTTTGCTGACAGCCCTGGGGGAAAATGTTTATACTGCCTAGACAAGTATGTACATAGGAAAGGAGAGCTTCCCTTTTTAAAAATAAATACGTATCTCTATTCATAGGTGGTTCTCTCATTACAAATCCCTTTCACAGAAAGGAAGTGGAACCAAACACAAATTCATAAAAGGGATGCTATAAAGAAATAAACGAATATGTAACTTCCAATTACATTTTTCCAAATCATAATTTATAGATACAGAATTTCAGAAAAATGCTAGAAACTTCCCTTAGCCTACTAACTAGCAGAGTAGGGCAGCTATTAATTTCGGTCCCAGAGATGGGCTTCAAAGGGTCTATGAACCCTTTGAAAACAAATTGTTTATAGAATGAGAAATTTTCTGGGACAAATCTATAGCTTTCATCAGATTTATAAAAGGATCCAAAAATCAACAAAGATGAAGACATGCTCCTTTTCCTGAGAAACAAAAGACAGCCACTGATCCTTAGCTATTTAATGCATATCAAAAACACAGACAGCTTCCATAATCTTCAAAACAAGACATCATCATCAAAAGATGAACAATAAACATGTCACCACACTTGGCAGAGTTTCTTTTTTCACTGGAAGCAAATAGCATCAAATCAAGGACCTTGGGAAAGTCTGAATCAATGTTTATTCCCAAAAGGAGAGGCAGTTTTCTGATCTACCATGCTACCAATTTCTTTAAAAACACAACTCTATGGAAATGCAGCCCAAGACTTTTGGAAAGAACTCCACAACATAAACTAGCATTACCTTTCAAATCTCAAGGTTTTTATTTATTTTAAAGTAAGCAGTGGTGTGTCTTTTTCAGCGTTTCTTTTCAGAACAGCTTATAGAAAATGGCACCCTGGGACCTTTAGCTTTACGTCCCCCAAATTTTCTTTCAAGAATCTAACCCAGGGAGCTTCTCTAAAAAGATCTTTAAAAAGATAATACACTTGACCTACATCAGGTTGATTTAGGTCAAAACAATCTGAAAAATAGATATGTCCCAGCAGAAAGCCTCAAGACTTCTCCAATTCCTCAAAAAATGCCACTATATGCCACTCCACTATAGGTCAAGGAGGATGGCAATCACTTGATATGCCCAGATGGTATGAGGGACAGCCTACTGCTGTCTCTTATACACATCTAGATGTGTATAAGAGACAGGTGGGGGACGGGGCGGGGGGCTAGATATGAGAAACAAGTAACAACAAAAATCCAAAAATGACCTCCCTGCTGCAGAGAATGGACTGTTTTCTCAAGAAAGCAATTTTCACAGTTGTATTGGACATGGCTTATCCCAGGCTGATTTTGCATCACAAAGTGACTCTGCTTATATTCAGGCCATTTCCCACTACCTCCAATGAATTGCAAGGAATTCAGGGGAAGTAAAATCAAGTGACACAAATGATAGGAAAATAGTACACTGGAGGGGGAAATGTATACACTGAATTCCAAAGCCCAATATGCAAGACTTTTGCAATTTGGGGTAGTTGAGGAACAATCATCAGAATGGATAATTACAGGCCAAATACCAAAAGCAGAGATGGAGGGACACCCCAACCACCTCCTGGTCACTATAAGCTAGACATGTAGAGGACCACAGAAGCTTTGGGACACTAGCAAGATGAACCATCATCAACTCACTCTTTTTTTTATCCCAGTCGTTCCAGCCTTAATTTGAAAGCAGATGACGGACTGAGACCAAACTGCAAAACATCCCAGATCACCACAGCCATCATCAGCATCCCCACTCCCCCAGCATTAACCCCAGAAGGCGAAAGTCGGCCACCCCCTGCCAGCCCGGGCCCCAACACGAACATTCCTTCCATAGCCAGCAATGTTGTCAAGGTCTCTGCCTTGTAAAACCACTGGACAGAGGGCCAGTGCAGGTAGTGGGAGTGAAGGGGGCTGGCATGTTGGTGGGTGGCCCCTGGGACCACTCCCTCCCCCTTCCCCACTATTCCTGCCCGCCCCGTTGCACCCCTAGCACTGAAACTTGTGCCTGGAAGAGAAGGAGGCAGCAAAGGGGCACGTGAGGTTCACTGCTGCCGGCGTGGACGCAGCCCTGAGCTACTGCATCTTGCTGGGGCCAGAGGAAGGGAGAACGGGTGGGGGTAGGGATGGGATGTGGGGGTACAGGCTGTGAGCCAGGACAGGGCCCGGAGGGGGGGAGCCTCAGACCAAATCACAGATGTTTCTGGAGACCCCAGTGAGGAAAATACAAGACCAAGAGCAGCACAGAGGCCGAGTTGTCACATGCAAAACAGGAAGAAAATATAACACTGTGTATTTAAGCACCTTTTTCAAGGCTCTTAATGGATAATATTTATTCATGGGAAAAGGTGGAAAACAAAAACACCAACGGAGTTTTGTGAAATGTTTTTCTCCATGGACCCAATACCTTTGAACCAAAACAATGCATTTTGTGAGGGTTATTGTTTTTGTTTTTTTCTCTTTCTCCTTTTATAGCAAAAGCTTTTAGGCTAAGAGGTCAGTTACTGCTGAGTTCTCTCTTCGTTCCCCCAGGTAGATGAGGTCAAATGAGCCTGGGCCCCATGGCCCAGCTGACCTGCACAGAGCTGCCAAGTGGCCGCACAGCAACACTCACCCTGTCTGTCCCTGTCTGCTTTGTCTCTGTGCCTCTCTGCTTCACCCCCTGGGTGTCTTTCTCTGTGTCTAGCCATCTGTCTCGAGGTGGACCCCGGTGATCCTGAGACATGTTAAAGAAGGCCTTCTCCACTGCCAAGCACCTACAGACTCATGCCCGGGAGTTCTATTTATGTGAATACAGTGGTGGAAGAGAACAGAACAGAGCAAAAATGGGCGTTTAGGGATGAGGGACATCTACCTTAAAGAGCAGAGTGCTTCCCTTGTGGTTGGAACCACTGGTGTTTGAAGTCTGCATTTCTGGGGAAGAAAGGGAATGACCAGATTTATCACATTGGGATATTGAAAAAGGAAACAGCCAGCACTGGAGAGGCACAGGAAATTTCGGCGTGTGCCAGTGGAGAGAGAACAGAAGAACCCAGGGCTCCCAGCGGCAGCCAGCCCCTGTGGCACCTTGCTCTGCACGCTTCTTTCAGGACCCACCATAAAGCCCATCCAGAGCTCTGCCAAAAGGCTCCATGAGCAGTTAACCGCCGAGAAGGCAGTGGTATGGGGACCAAGCTCTGACTTATCTCATACCTGAGACAACTCCCACAGAGGCTGCAGAAGGTTAAGCCTGTGTGCCTCATGAAGGAGTCTCCAGAGCAAAAGCAAGTAAGAGATCATAGATGATACTTACCGGGTCTGAATGATGCCTTGGGGTCTGAAGAGTCTTTAGGCCAGCTGTTCCTGAAGATAACTGAAATGGGGGAGAAGCCTGATCACCTCCCTCAAAGTGAGGAAGTAATTATTTCCGGAGAACCCAGACACATTTCTGTGCAAGTGGTTTGTAGCCATGTGGGGCTGGGAACACTATTTCTGGAATCCAGTCAATTTTCACTGCTTTTAGTAGAGCAGGTGGGCCTTGGGGTTAGTGACAAACCCCTTACCACCCTTCCCAAACCCTAGCTAGCCTATTGCAGTCTCTCTAGCCTGGATTCTGAGATACAGGAGTTCCTCAAGAACTCTTTATCCATTCAGCAACTTAGTGATTAGCTGTTTAATCATGGGCCAAGAATTTTTCTGCCCACCAGGGGCATCCAGATGAGTTTCACTAGCCCGCAACCTAAAAATTACCTTCACTGGCTTCCCTATGACCCCAGCTCTATTGACCCTGCAGAAGGAGAAAGTCAAAGGGTTGTGAGGTGGCACCTAGCCAGAAGGTGAGCAGAAGGGCAGAGGAGAGGGAGCCTTCTACTTCACACTGTCCTCTTTGGTCACTGACTGGGTCCTTTCTCTGGGTCTGGCCTCAAGGATTTCCCCTAACCTGAGAATGGGGGTGGTTCTGGCCCTCTGAGCTCATGGTAGAAGTAGGCAGAAAGGCTTACAACTACAGAAGAATCCATGTGTATACACAAACACACAACACCCTAAACACACTCGGGAATAAGTTCTTCAACCCATTCATGTCATACATACATCTCATTAGGGAAGGCAGAGGACTAGGCTGGACCCCATTTAAATGGCAGGCCAAGGACTAGAAAAGGAAATTTCTCTTGAAAGAATGGGTAATGGAACAAAGTTAGGAAGGTCTAAGTATGTATCATGAGAACTGAATGGGGTAAAGGATAAAGAGGTAAACAGGAGCATGGTTACATATACATACGAATGAACTGTGTTTAAGAACAGATCATCACAGGGTTAGAATAATGACTGCTCCAACCTGGGACCTGTTTGATAGTATACTAGGGGAACATATTAGTGGTTCCCATAAAAATTAATGAAGAAATTTAAAAAATCATGTCCCAAATAATTTCCTGTTGTTTTTTGACCCTAATGAACTAAATGTTTTGTATTCCTTAAACTTCATTTCCAAATGTCACATTATACCAAGTCCTAAACGCCCAATGGGGCTTCCCTGGTGGCTCAGACGATAAAGCGTCTGCCTGCAATGCGGGAGACCCGGGTTCGATCCCTGGGTTGGGAAGATACCCTGGAGAAGGAAATGGCAACCCACTCCAGCACTCTTGTCTGGAAAATTCCATGGACGGAGGAGCCTGGTAGGCTACAGTCCACCGGGTCGCAAAGAGTTGGACACGACTGAGCGACTTCACTTCACAGCTGATAAAAAGCTTGGGTTGTCTCAGTGGGGTGGATTTCTCCTGGAAGGATTTCACCTGGATTTCAAACGATCATTAGACTAACCCCTTCAGCTCCATCCTTCAATGTAGCCTTAGCCAAAGATGAGAAGTCCACTTCATTCAAGAAAATGGCTTGTCTACACAACGGAATACAGCCAGAAGGGCCAATACCGCTAAAGGGTATTTGTAAGTAAACGAAAAGGCCAAATGTGCCACATCAGTTTAATATCTAACTCAATGGCCAGTGACTGAAGAAATGGGATGTTATCACGGTCTCCAGAGGATAATGGCTTTCTGGGGAAATGACTTGAGTTTTCATAGTTCTTTCATGAACCACTTCAGCATAATAGAAGATTCACAAAACTACCCATTCAATCCTACTCTACATTAGGGAGGGTTAAAAACAAATCAATAGGCTACATTCAAATGAATGGAAACTTAGAAAACATGAAATTAAGAGTATATAAAACTAGAAGAGATTAGAGACTATCTAAGTCATTTTACAGTATAGGCTGATGCCCAGAGAAATTAAGTGATCTGCTCAAGGTCATGAGGTCATTTAATGACAAGGCTGGGATCAGAACCTAAATCCCTTGAATATTAGTCTAATGCTTTTTCCATTACACGCATTGCCTCTCAGCAACAATGCTCAGAGAAGACTCATCAGAGATTACTTGCTATAACTAGAGACAGTTATGTGTGAATGCCAATTATTACTTGGACACAAGCCCTTTGAAACCACCTGACTGTACCATAAACCATACCTTGGAAACCACCATCCACTAGATAGAATCAGCTAAGGACTATCAATTCTGTCAAAAGCAGGTGAGTAAGTGTACAGTCAGGTTTTTTCAGTTCAATGCTGTCTTTCCAATGCCCTTAATGAAGAGAGGGCTAGGACATTTTAAAGCATACTTTATGTAGTCTTTAATCCTTTCTACAACCTCTGGTGGTAGTACGTCAAGAACCAAATCTTGAATTCACAGAGGGGAAAACAGAAAGAAGCTGAGTGACATTCAAATTCACATGGCAAGTTAGTGGCAGAACTAAGATTGCAATGCAGAGCCTAGACATCTTGCCCTGGGATTTTCCCCTTGACGTTATGTTGTATTACTCTGAGGCTTGCTTGTATGTTTAATACTTGGATTTTCAGAACCATTCTGAGCCAGGACCTCCAGAAGCACACACTGTAGTATTCCTCCTTCATCCCCTCCTTTCATTACCAGTGTCAAGCTCAAGACTAATTGCATAGAATCCTGTTCAAAAGAATAGATATTCTCAATGATAGTTGAACATGTGAGTCTACAATCATACAGGAGGATAAAGTCAGCAAGTAGAAAAGTGAAAGTAAGAAAAATAAAAAATTTGAACATAAATTAAAATGGCCAGTTAATGCTGATTCATAATTAACAAGCATCAATTTATGGATATGCTTGAGGACCTGACCCAATTTTCAAACAATGATTCCTGCAGTTCAGGATCATGTCACTTTTTAGAATTGATCTAAACCTAGATGTTTAGGCTATTAATGAATTCTAGTGATCCAGGCTCCCTCATTTCAATTGCCAGAGAACTACAAGGCATAAACATCCTAATGCTGTTAATCCAAGGCAATATTAGTTTCCTTTCTCATCTAGTTGACATGGTAACCATAACAGGAACCCAAAAGACTACTTTCCCTTCCTGATTTCCTTATGAAATCTTCGCAAAGCTTTAAAATGAGTGAAGGAAAAAAAATGTTATGACCTGTCACCCTTGGAGCCCAAACAGCATCATGATGAGCATCATTAGAACTAAGAGAAAGTGGATCAGAAAAAGAAACAGCTTTAAAGGGGTTCCTTTTGAGTCTTGTTTTCAATTCAGAATGTTCTATGTTTTTCTCATCAAGTGTGGGAATGAATTTCTCTTAGCAGGTTTCTCAACTACACTGGATGATGTCACACTAACCAGTGTAGGGCACTGACCCAAGTCCTGGGGGGGCTCCTTGGACCAATAGACTATTTTACAAACCTGGGTGGTGGGAGGGATGGTATATTTTTGATAATCAGACATTCCAATGTAATGTTTTCCTTAGAGGTCACCCTCCCCCCATTAATGTTATCGTGAAAAACATCACGTGTGTTCTTTTCTATTTTCATATAATAAATGGGCTTTGCTTACCAACATCACAATGGCAAAGAAGAAATACTGTACAAAACTGCAGAAAGATAAACATGTGAAATCTTTCTATGGAAACAACAACAAAAAAAAACCAACTCTTGAGTTTCCTGTTGTCTTCTTTTGAAACTGTAGTGCATATGTTAAAATGTATATCATTTACAGTATTGAGTCATGTGCCACTGCTGTACCCGATGTATCCAATCTGGATTAAACAATGTGCCACAAAATGACTATGACTGTTTAATACTTGTATTCTCCCACTATACATTAGAAAATAAGGGTGATTTGAACAGAGACTTTTTCCCTCGCCAGAAAAAGTCACAGAATCTCAGAAGGGTGCTTAAGCTCTAGTCTCATCTTCCCTTTCCCATCCTCCCTCAATGCGAGCAACTCCTTTATGACATCTGAGATGGTTCTTGCCTGCTTGTATACCTTAGTCATGGATGTTCACTAACAGGGAAAGCATTTGATTGCATTTGTCAACAGCTCTATTTTGAGACTCAGCCCTGCATTACTGAAAGAAAAATAGGCTTTTATGTACCCATATTGGTTCTGCTGAGAATACACTGAATTTCTACCATCTAAACCAACGTCTCAAACTAAAAGGAAAACTCAAAATTAAATGCTATGTTGAGTATAGCAAAAAGCTCGGATTTTAGAGGACAGAGCACATGTTCAGGTCCTATTATTTATATGACATCAGATTTGTGTGTGCATGTGGTCACACCCCGCAGCTTGCGGGATGACCGGGGATTGAACCCTTGATCCTTGCAGTGGAAGCACGGGTGTCTTTAACCACTGGACTCCCAGGGAAGCTCCCAGTCTCTTCTCTCTTGGCTTCAGTTTGTTTCCTCATCTTAAAAATGAGGCGATTGGGTTAGATATCTTGATCTGTTCTTAGTAATTCTGGTTTAGGTAGTGAAAACAACTGGCATTTTCACATTTCACCATAATGTGGCAAGAACAATGGGAGTTCTTTTGATTTCCCCACAAGAGCCATCAATGAAAATTGTAAGGTTAAAGCAAATGTAAGGTTTGCTGTATATAAATGTAAAGCAAATACAAGAAATGCAAGGTTAAACCAAATGTGTGATGCCAGAAGGCCCTGAGTTGGCTGTGAAATTCATTTCTATCACTAATGTTCAAAGCTTTATCATCCACTAGGTGTCACTACACGTCCACAGTTCAAACAATCTGGAGCAGAGTAATGAAATCAAATGCATGGTGAGCAATATGTGCTTTTCCATGAAAAGAAGCACTAAATGTTAACTGGGGTATTCATGCTTGTTCACAGAGACACAAAACAATAAACATATTCTGTCAAAATGAGAGAACAACCTGGCAATGGAGTTACAATGTCAGTTATGACTACCAAAAATATAATTTTATTTTTTAAGATTAAGATAGGGTTATTTATATTTGAGGGAGGGGAAAAAAACCTAAGGTTTTAAACTACTCCCTTGACTCATAAGAGTTGATCCATTAAGTATCACAATTTCTGTTCAATTATTTTTAGTGTTCAAGGGCTCTTAACTTTAAACCATTTTTTTAAGGTTAGTGATCGTGTTAGTAGCTTAGTCATGTCCAACTCTCCGTGACCCCATGAACTGTAGCCCACTAGCCTCCTATGTCCATGGAATTCTCAAGGCAAGAATACTAGAATGGGTTGCTATTCCCTTCTCCAGGGGATCTTCCCGACCCAGGGATCAAACCCAGGTCTCCCACAATGCAGGGAGTCTTTACGGCCTGAGCACCAAGGAAGCTCTTTTTAAGGTTAGGTTAGCTTCAAAAGGTTAGCGATTATTATTGCAATATTTATACTACTTTTAAAGATTACTTTTAATTACCCAAAGTTACTTATAATCTTTAAGTCAGAATCATCCAAAGCAACAGGTTTCCCAAACATTTCTCTATGTTAATGATGCTAGCCTAATTTAAGTCTAACTTGAACAGCTATATAAATGTATTAATATTCTAGAAGTCAGACATTAAACCAATTCATAGTAGTCATTTATGTAAATGTATAAAGGCTCTCTATACTCATAAAAAGATTTTCCTTTTCTCTAGAAATTATTAGTCATGTATCAGTTAAATCTTAGAGCTGGAAGGGACCCTAAAAATCTTTTGGTCTAACTGCCTCCTTTTACTGGTCAGACTATTGGACTTTGAGAGGTTAAATGACTAGTACAAGGTAAAAAGGTAGGTAGCAGAGAGTCAACTAAGATAAACACTTCTTCCACCACACCACAAAACATTCTCCAGTAAATCTGCCTAAAACCTACCTACAGTTCCTAACAGATTACGGGGATGACAATTTCAGCAGGTTCCTTCCACAGCCAGCACAATAACTACACTCCTTATCTGGGAAGGTAACTGCTGAAATGTTTCAAGGAAAATGCTTATGAAAAATGAAATTAGTATCTTCATGTGTTATGGTATATGCTTACCTCCAGCTTATTTTCCTATTAAAAAAAAAAAAGCAAACACAAAAAAGGCAACCCTAAAAGAGAATCCAATTAATTTCAAGACTAATGGGTATCCTAATTTCTAATTAAGATACAGATGTATCCTAATTAAAATCCCCTAGCAATGATAACTGTGAACTTGGCTGTACTGTGGGGAAAAAGGGTAGAAAAAATTAAAAAAGAGCTAAGCTCAATTATGTAACAATNATATAATAAATGGGCTTTGCTTACCAACATCACAATGGCAAAGAAGAAATACTGTACAAAACTGCAGAAAGATAAACATGTGAAATCTTTCTATGGAAACAACAACAACAAAAAACCAACTCTTGAGTTTCCTGTTGTCTTCTTTTGAAACTGTAGTGCATATGTTAAAATGTATATCATTTACAGTATTGAGTCATGTGCCACTGCTGTACCCGATGTATCCAATCTGGATTAAACAATGTGCCACAAAATGACTATGACTGTTTAATACTTGTATTCTCCCACTATACATTAGAAAATAAGGGTGATTTGAACAGAGACTTTTTCCCTCGCCAGAAAAAGTCACAGAATCTCAGAAGGGTGCTTAAGCTCTAGTCTCATCTTCCCTTTCCCATCCTCCCTCAATGCGAGCAACTCCTTTATGACATCTGAGATGGTTCTTGCCTGCTTGTATACCTTAGTCATGGATGTTCACTAACAGGGAAAGCATTTGATTGCATTTGTCAACAGCTCTATTTTGAGACTCAGCCCTGCATTACTGAAAGAAAAATAGGCTTTTATGTACCCATATTGGTTCTGCTGAGAATACACTGAATTTCTACCATCTAAACCAACGTCTCAAACTAAAAGGAAAACTCAAAATTAAATGCTATGTTGAGTATAGCAAAAAGCTCGGATTTTAGAGGACAGAGCACATGTTCAGGTCCTATTATTTATATGACATCAGATTTGTGTGTGCATGTGGTCACACCCCGCAGCTTGCGGGATGACCGGGGATTGAACCCTTGATCCTTGCAGTGGAAGCACGGGTGTCTTTAACCACTGGACTCCCAGGGAAGCTCCCAGTCTCTTCTCTCTTGGCTTCAGTTTGTTTCCTCATCTTAAAAATGAGGCGATTGGGTTAGATATCTTGATCTGTTCTTAGTAATTCTGGTTTAGGTAGTGAAAACAACTGGCATTTTCACATTTCACCATAATGTGGCAAGAACAATGGGAGTTCTTTTGATTTCCCCACAAGAGCCATCAATGAAAATTGTAAGGTTAAAGCAAATGTAAGGTTTGCTGTATATAAATGTAAAGCAAATACAAGAAATGCAAGGTTAAACCAAATGTGTGATGCCAGAAGGCCCTGAGTTGGCTGTGAAATTCATTTCTATCACTAATGTTCAAAGCTTTATCATCCACTAGGTGTCACTACACGTCCACAGTTCAAACAATCTGGAGCAGAGTAATGAAATCAAATGCATGGTGAGCAATATGTGCTTTTCCATGAAAAGAAGCACTAAATGTTAACTGGGGTATTCATGCTTGTTCACAGAGACACAAAACAATAAACATATTCTGTCAAAATGAGAGAACAACCTGGCAATGGAGTTACAATGTCAGTTATGACTACCAAAAATATAATTTTATTTTTTAAGATTAAGATAGGGTTATTTATATTTGAGGGAGGGGAAAAAAACCTAAGGTTTTAAACTACTCCCTTGACTCATAAGAGTTGATCCATTAAGTATCACAATTTCTGTTCAATTATTTTTAGTGTTCAAGGGCTCTTAACTTTAAACCATTTTTTTAAGGTTAGTGATCGTGTTAGTAGCTTAGTCATGTCCAACTCTCCGTGACCCCATGAACTGTAGCCCACTAGCCTCCTATGTCCATGGAATTCTCAAGGCAAGAATACTAGAATGGGTTGCTATTCCCTTCTCCAGGGGATCTTCCCGACCCAGGGATCAAACCCAGGTCTCCCACAATGCAGGGAGTCTTTACGGCCTGAGCACCAAGGAAGCTCTTTTTAAGGTTAGGTTAGCTTCAAAAGGTTAGCAATTATTATTGCAATATTTATACTACTTTTAAAGATTACTTTTAATTACCCAAAGTTACTTATAATCTTTAAGTCAGAATCATCCAAAGCAACAGGTTTCCCAAACATTTCTCTATGTTAATGATGCTAGCCTAATTTAAGTCTAACTTGAACAGCTATATAAATGTATTAATATTCTAGAAGTCAGACATTAAACCAATTCATAGTAGTCATTTATGTAAATGTATAAAGGCTCTCTATACTCATAAAAAGATTTTCCTTTTCTCTAGAAATTATTAGTCATGTATCAGTTAAATCTTAGAGCTGGAAGGGACCCTAAAAATCTTTTGGTCTAACTGCCTCCTTTTACTGGTCAGACTATTGGACTTTGAGAGGTTAAATGACTAGTACAAGGTAAAAAGGTAGGTAGCAGAGAGTCAACTAAGATAAACACTTCTTCCACCACACCACAAAACATTCTCCAGTAAATCTGCCTAAAACCTACCTACAGTTCCTAACAGATTACGGGGATGACAATTTCAGCAGGTTCCTTCCACAGCCAGCACAATAACTACACTCCTTATCTGGGAAGGTAACTGCTGAAATGTTTCAAGGAAAATGCTTATGAAAAATGAAATTAGTATCTTCATGTGTTATGGTATATGCTTACCTCCAGCTTATTTTCCTATTAAAAAAAAAAAAGCAAACACAAAAAAGGCAACCCTAAAAGAGAATCCAATTAATTTCAAGACTAATGGGTATCCTAATTTCTAATTAAGATACAGATGTATCCTAATTAAAATCCCCTAGCAATGATAACTGTGAACTTGGCTGTACTGTGGGGAAAAAGGGTAGAAAAAATTAAAAAAGAGCTAAGCTCAATTATGTAACAATGACAGGATCTTAAACATGTAATTAAAGTCATCTTAATGACATGCTGGACCTAATTATGGATTTGCTATTTACAGTGTTAATTCACTCTAACTTGATAATACATGTACAGTACTGGTATGTATATGTAAAGCCTATCACTGCCCAACCCAAATGACAGGAATCTAAGTTAAACCAGTAGGGCTGTGTTATGTGAGTGCTGGACAGTTAATGACAATGGCTGCAGATGTTTGCTGACAGCCCTGGGGGAAAATGTTTATACTGCCTAGACAAGTATGTACATAGGAAAGGAGAGCTTCCCTTTTTAAAAATAAATACGTATCTCTATTCATAGGTGGTTCTCTCATTACAAATCCCTTTCACAGAAAGGAAGTGGAACCAAACACAAATTCATAAAAGGGATGCTATAAAGAAATAAACGAATATGTAACTTCCAATTACATTTTTCCAAATCATAATTTATAGATACAGAATTTCAGAAAAATGCTAGAAACTTCCCTTAGCCTACTAACTAGCAGAGTAGGGCAGCTATTAATTTCGGTCCCAGAGATGGGCTTCAAAGGGTCTATGAACCCTTTGAAAACAAATTGTTTATAGAATGAGAAATTTTCTGGGACAAATCTATAGCTTTCATCAGATTTATAAAAGGATCCAAAAATCAACAAAGATGAAGACATGCTCCTTTTCCTGAGAAACAAAAGACAGCCACTGATCCTTAGCTATTTAATGCATATCAAAAACACAGACAGCTTCCATAATCTTCAAAACAAGACATCATCATCAAAAGATGAACAATAAACATGTCACCACACTTGGCAGAGTTTCTTTTTTCACTGGAAGCAAATAGCATCAAATCAAGGACCTTGGGAAAGTCTGAATCAATGTTTATTCCCAAAAGGAGAGGCAGTTTTCTGATCTACCATGCTACCAATTTCTTTAAAAACACAACTCTATGGAAATGCAGCCCAAGACTTTTGGAAAGAACTCCACAACATAAACTAGCATTACCTTTCAAATCTCAAGGTTTTTATTTATTTTAAAGTAAGCAGTGGTGTGTCTTTTTCAGCGTTTCTTTTCAGAACAGCTTATAGAAAATGGCACCCTGGGACCTTTAGCTTTACGTCCCCCAAATTTTCTTTCAAGAATCTAACCCAGGGAGCTTCTCTAAAAAGATCTTTAAAAAGATAATACACTTGACCTACATCAGGTTGATTTAGGTCAAAACAATCTGAAAAATAGATATGTCCCAGCAGAAAGCCTCAAGACTTCTCCAATTCCTCAAAAAATGCCACTATATGCCACTCCACTATAGGTCAAGGAGGATGGCAATCACTTGATATGCCCAGATGGTATGAGGGACAGCCTACTGTCACTGGCTGCTGTGCATCATTTCTTGTAGATAAACGGTATTCATCTGATAGGCTGCCATCCAACTTGGATGCCTCTGAGCATTCCAATAATACGACTGAGAAGCAGCAGCATAGTATTCCTGCCATGCCCTGTAGTAAGCTCTCCAGTACTCCTCATAGTCCTGATATGTATCAGAAAAACTTGGATGTGTTTCCCTCTGGCAGTCATACCAACCATCTTCCTGGGGTTCTGTCTGCAATCGATAGGAAGATCGCCTGGGAAGGTTTCTCCGGCTCTGCTTAGCTCTCTGGTTATGGTTAGCTCCCTCCTTATGCCTTGTCTTTACTTGGATTTCAGTTGGTTCTTGATACTCTACTAGGCTAGGGGTGTCACTTCCATTCAGAGGCTGTTCCACAGAGATATGGCCATCCACAGGAATAGATTCTGAGTCTTTCAGCTGAGTATCAGAAGAAACTTCCAAGTATGACTTATTTCCTTTGCTCTGGGAAGAAATCCTTGAGCTGTAAGAATCACTGTCACTCTCAGAGTCTCCAGATTGGCTGCTACTTGCCAATATCTGCACTCTCTCTTCAGTAATTCTGTTTTTCACAAAACCATTTTGAGGATTCACAGACTGATCCCCAGGACCTGTGTAGTGTCTGATGATTTCCACAGGTTTCTCTAAACCCTCTTTAATATAGTGTTCATAATCCTCCACCAATTCTGCAAAAGTCAAAATACACGGCAAATGGCTTTTAAAGGAAGACAGACAAGGAATTTTGGGGAGTGACACAGAAGCTTCTTTGACTTGGTGCTGACTGTTAGTAGGGTTTTCAACAGAGGTCTGAACAGAATTCTTCATTTGCTCTTCCAGTTGTACCGCACAGCCCAGTTCTTTCGGTGGTATGGCTTTTTCTACGATTCCACACTCTGAATGGCTTTTCACAGGAAGTTTTTGTTTGGTATTATTTTTTGATTTCACTGATACTGCAGATATAGAAGTATTTCTAGATGAAGCCATGTGTTTACCATGAGCTTTCTGAGTTTGAAAGGTTCTCTCTATTTTTTGAACATGCTTTTTTAGAGGCTGGGTAGGTACACTTGCTAAACCATATGTATGCACGGCAGCTTCAACCTCCACATCCCAATCCAAACATTCTTCCATCAGACCAGGAGGAATAGGATCTACATAAAAGGAATTTAAAAAGTATTAAATTCTCAAGTTGCTTTAGACCAGCATTTTCTGAATGGTTTAATAAAGCTTTCTGTGGTCAAAAGGGTTAAGAAACAAAATACACTAACAATATACTAAGAAGCTTAATATATTAGTATTTTAAAAGACCTGAGTAATCCTCACAGGAAAGAATTTTGCTGATAAATATACAAGACCCATCCCATACCCATTAGTAACATCACTCTCTAACCTCTCAGTGAAAAGAGCTGATTCTAGGAGTAAGGTGTGCCTCTGTAGCAGCTCTCCTACCCCTCGTCATCTCCCTCTCACCAACTCCTCCCTGTGATCTTACTACTCACAGCAGCAAAACAAAGGTACAAGAAAACAGATCATGCTCCCTAAAGCTTACCAACTGGGAAATATACAACCGCAACTCTGCCACCCTATATTATATTCTATCAGGGAAAAATCAACGCCGTCAATGGTGGAGGGAAAAAAACTCCACAGGGGAAAACAGACAGATCGATGACTGTGAAAAGTTCTGTGATATCAATGGCACTTGTAAACCTAAAAAAATTTACTAGCTCCAACCCTCTGAATTTCCTCTTCCAGCCAGGTGTGACAATTTGCATCTTAGACCAAGTACACAGAGCTTCAGCTTTGCAAAGCTCTCACCTGTCACTGCTGGTGCTGTTCCAACTATACCCACTACTCATTCCCTCAGATCTGGATTCTTCAGCTGGGGCTCCTGATTCTTCACTGAATAGAAACTCTGACTAAACTCAGATTCCTACTAAGATGATATCCCTTGCTTGCAGAGATCTATCATTCAGGTCAATTTCCCCCCTTATCTTGCTCCAGGATACTCACCTGAACAGTCTGTGGTCACACAAGTGCTTAGTCCAATACAGATCTAACACCATGAGTATCATTTTCTCACAATTTCAGGGCTTTGTTAACTCTTCATAAAGATCCAAATACATGTCATTTTCCAGTAACCAAAGACAACTTTTTTTATCACTAGATGTTATGATACTGAATCCTACCACAAGGCCTAGCCCTCATATGTCAACTTTAAATTTTTTTCTGTATTTATAATTATAAAGATTATCAACACTTATACATAGAGAGAATTCACAAAATACAGTCTCAGAGAATCTAAAGAACATCTACTCTAAAAACAAATACTTTGTAAACCAGGACATAAACTTAGAGTAATTTTTTAAATCTATAAAAAGATCACAAAATGAGTTATCACAAAGCCAAAACTACTAAAATTCACAGTACCCCTAGACCTGTGCTTAATCTAGCTTTGTAAAAATCACTAAAGGAGTGAAATATATTGGTAAATATTCACTGCCATATTTATTCAATAACATATCCCATTTTCTAGAAGATCATGTATGTTTATATAACTATACAATATCTATATATGTATATAGATATGTATCTATATAATGTATGGAGAAGGGGACGACAGAGGATGGGATGGTTGGATGGCATCACTGACGCATTGGACATGAGTTTGAGTAGGCTTTGAGTAGGCTCCCAGAGTTGGTGATGAACAGGGAAACCTGGCGTGCTGCAATCCATGTGATTGCAACTGACTGGGGGTGGGGGGTGTGTGTGGGGGTGTGTGTGTATATATATATATCGGAGAAGGCAATGGCACCTCACTCCAGTACTCTTGCCTGGAAAAATCCCATGGATGCAGGAGCCTGGTAGGCCGCAGTCCATGGGGTCGCTAAGAGTCAGACAAGACTGAGCGACTTCACTTTCACTTTTCACTTTCATGCGTTCTCCAGAGCAAAAGCAAGTAAGAGATCATAGATGATACTTACCGGGTCTGAATGATGCCTTGGGGTCTGAAGAGTCTTTAGGCCAGCTGTTCCTGAAGATAACTGAAATGGGGGAGAAGCCTGATCACCTCCCTCAAAGTGAGGAAGTAATTATTTCCGGAGAACCCAGACACATTTCTGTGCAAGTGGTTTGTAGCCATGTGGGGCTGGGAACACTATTTCTGGAATCCAGTCAATTTTCACTGCTTTTAGTAGAGCAGGTGGGCCTTGGGGTTAGTGACAAACCCCTTACCACCCTTCCCAAACCCTAGCTAGCCTATTGCAGTCTCTCTAGCCTGGATTCTGAGATACAGGAGTTCCTCAAGAACTCTTTATCCATTCAGCAACTTAGTGATTAGCTGTTTAATCATGGGCCAAGAATTTTTCTGCCCACCAGGGGCATCCAGATGAGTTTCACTAGCCCGCAACCTAAAAATTACCTTCACTGGCTTCCCTATGACCCCAGCTCTATTGACCCTGCAGAAGGAGAAAGTCAAAGGGTTGTGAGGTGGCACCTAGCCAGAAGGTGAGCAGAAGGGCAGAGGAGAGGGAGCCTTCTACTTCACACTGTCCTCTTTGGTCACTGACTGGGTCCTTTCTCTGGGTCTGACCTCAAGGATTTCCCCTAACCTGAGAATGGGGGTGGTTCTGGCCCTCTGAGCTCATGGTAGAAGTAGGCAGAAAGGCTTACAACTACAGAAGAATCCATGTGTATACACAAACACACAACACCCTAAACACACTCGGGAATAAGTTCTTCAACCCATTCATGTCATACATACATCTCATTAGGGAAGGCAGAGGACTAGGCTGGACCCCATTTAAATGGCAGGCCAAGGACTAGAAAAGGAAATTTCTCTTGAAAGAATGGGTAATGGAACAAAGTTAGGAAGGTCTAAGTATGTATCATGAGAACTGAATGGGGTAAAGGATAAAGAGGTAAACAGGAGCATGGTTACATATACATACGAATGAACTGTGTTTAAGAACAGATCATCACAGGGTTAGAATAATGACTGCTCCAACCTGGGACCTGTTTGATAGTATACTAGGGGAACATATTAGTGGTTCCCATAAAAATTAATGAAGAAATTTAAAAAATCATGTCCCAAATAATTTCCTGTTGTTTTTTGACCCTAATGAACTAAATGTTTTGTATTCCTTAAACTTCATTTCCAAATGTCACATTATACCAAGTCCTAAACGCCCAATGGGGCTTCCCTGGTGGCTCAGACGATAAAGCGTCTGCCTGCAATGCGGGAGACCCGGGTTCGATCCCTGGGTTGGGAAGATACCCTGGAGAAGGAAATGGCAACCCACTCCAGCACTCTTGTCTGGAAAATTCCATGGACGGAGGAGCCTGGTAGGCTACAGTCCACCGGGTCGCAAAGAGTTGGACACAACTGAGCGACTTCACTTCACAGCTGATAAAAAGCTTGGGTTGTCTCAGTGGGGTGGATTTCTCCTGGAAGGATTTCACCTGGATTTCAAACGATCATTAGACTAACCCCTTCAGCTCCATCCTTCAATGTAGCCTTAGCCAAAGATGAGAAGTCCACTTCATTCAAGAAAATGGCTTGTCTACACAACGGAATACAGCCAGAAGGGCCAATACCGCTAAAGGGTATTTGTAAGTAAACGAAAAGGCCAAATGTGCCACATCAGTTTAATATCTAACTCAATGGCCAGTGACTGAAGAAATGGGATGTTATCACGGTCTCCAGAGGATAATGGCTTTCTGGGGAAATGACTTGAGTTTTCATAGTTCTTTCATGAACCACTTCAGCATAATAGAAGATTCACAAAACTACCCATTCAATCCTACTCTACATTAGGGAGGGTTAAAAACAAATCAATAGGCTACATTCAAATGAATGGAAACTTAGAAAACATGAAATTAAGAGTATATAAAACTAGAAGAGATTAGAGACTATCTAAGTCATTTTACAGTATAGGCTGATGCCCAGAGAAATTAAGTGATCTGCTCAAGGTCATGAGGTCATTTAATGACAAGGCTGGGATCAGAACCTAAATCCCTTGAATATTAGTCTAATGCTTTTTCCATTACACGCATTGCCTCTCAGCAACAATGCTCAGAGAAGACTCATCAGAGATTACTTGCTATAACTAGAGACAGTTATGTGTGAATGCCAATTATTACTTGGACACAAGCCCTTTGAAACCACCTGACTGTACCATAAACCATACCTTGGAAACCACCATCCACTAGATAGAATCAGCTAAGGACTATCAATTCTGTCAAAAGCAGGTGAGTAAGTGTACAGTCAGGTTTTTTCAGTTCAATGCTGTCTTTCCAATGCCCTTAATGAAGAGAGGGCTAGGACATTTTAAAGCATACTTTATGTAGTCTTTAATCCTTTCTACAACCTCTGGTGGTAGTACGTCAAGAACCAAATCTTGAATTCACAGAGGGGAAAACAGAAAGAAGCTGAGTGACATTCAAATTCACATGGCAAGTTAGTGGCAGAACTAAGATTGCAATGCAGAGCCTAGACATCTTGCCCTGGGATTTTCCCCTTGACGTTATGTTGTATTACTCTGAGGCTTGCTTGTATGTTTAATACTTGGATTTTCAGAACCATTCTGAGCCAGGACCTCCAGAAGCACACACTGTAGTATTCCTCCTTCATCCCCTCCTTTCATTACCAGTGTCAAGCTCAAGACTAATTGCATAGAATCCTGTTCAAAAGAATAGATATTCTCAATGATAGTTGAACATGTGAGTCTACAATCATACAGGAGGATAAAGTCAGCAAGTAGAAAAGTGAAAGTAAGAAAAATAAAAAATTTGAACATAAATTAAAATGGCCAGTTAATGCTGATTCATAATTAACAAGCATCAATTTATGGATATGCTTGAGGACCTGACCCAATTTTCAAACAATGATTCCTGCAGTTCAGGATCATGTCACTTTTTAGAATTGATCTAAACCTAGATGTTTAGGCTATTAATGAATTCTAGTGATCCAGGCTCCCTCATTTCAATTGCCAGAGAACTACAAGGCATAAACATCCTAATGCTGTTAATCCAAGGCAATATTAGTTTCCTTTCTCATCTAGTTGACATGGTAACCATAACAGGAACCCAAAAGACTACTTTCCCTTCCTGATTTCCTTATGAAATCTTCGCAAAGCTTTAAAATGAGTGAAGGAAAAAAAATGTTATGACCTGTCACCCTTGGAGCCCAAACAGCATCATGATGAGCATCATTAGAACTAAGAGAAAGTGGATCAGAAAAAGAAACAGCTTTAAAGGGGTTCCTTTTGAGTCTTGTTTTCAATTCAGAATGTTCTATGTTTTTCTCATCAAGTGTGGGAATGAATTTCTCTTAGCAGGTTTCTCAACTACACTGGATGATGTCACACTAACCAGTGTAGGGCACTGACCCAAGTCCTGGGGGGGCTCCTTGGACCAATAGACTATTTTACAAACCTGGGTGGTGGGAGGGATGGTATATTTTTGATAATCAGACATTCCAATGTAATGTTTTCCTTAGAGGTCACCCTCCCCCCATTAATGTTATCGTGAAAAACATCACGTGTGTTCTTTTCTATTTTCATATAATAAATGGGCTTTGCTTACCAACATCACAATGGCAAAGAAGAAATACTGTACAAAACTGCAGAAAGATAAACATGTGAAATCTTTCTATGGAAACAACAACAAAAAAAAACCAACTCTTGAGTTTCCTGTTGTCTTCTTTTGAAACTGTAGTGCATATGTTAAAATGTATATCATTTACAGTATTGAGTCATGTGCCACTGCTGTACCCGATGTATCCAATCTGGATTAAACAATGTGCCACAAAATGACTATGACTGTTTAATACTTGTATTCTCCCACTATACATTAGAAAATAAGGGTGATTTGAACAGAGACTTTTTCCCTCGCCAGAAAAAGTCACAGAATCTCAGAAGGGTGCTTAAGCTCTAGTCTCATCTTCCCTTTCCCATCCTCCCTCAATGCGAGCAACTCCTTTATGACATCTGAGATGGTTCTTGCCTGCTTGTATACCTTAGT
The DNA here is from genome assembly GCA_006410675.1 of Oreotragus oreotragus. Taxonomy (NCBI): domain Eukaryota; kingdom Metazoa; phylum Chordata; class Mammalia; order Artiodactyla; family Bovidae; genus Oreotragus; species Oreotragus oreotragus. Next base: position 6,722 of record SJYX01016368.1, on the reverse strand, counting down.
CATGGATGTTCACTAACAGGGAAAGCATTTGATTGCATTTGTCAACAGCTCTATTTTGAGACTCAGCCCTGCATTACTGAAAGAAAAATAGGCTTTTATGTACCCATATTGGTTCTGCTGAGAATACACTGAATTTCTACCATCTAAACCAACGTCTCAAACTAAAAGGAAAACTCAAAATTAAATGCTATGTTGAGTATAGCAAAAAGCTCGGATTTTAGAGGACAGAGCACATGTTCAGGTCCTATTATTTATATGACATCAGATTTGTGTGTGCATGTGGTCACACCCCGCAGCTTGCGGGATGACCGGGGATTGAACCCTTGATCCTTGCAGTGGAAGCACGGGTGTCTTTAACCACTGGACTCCCAGGGAAGCTCCCAGTCTCTTCTCTCTTGGCTTCAGTTTGTTTCCTCATCTTAAAAATGAGGCGATTGGGTTAGATATCTTGATCTGTTCTTAGTAATTCTGGTTTAGGTAGTGAAAACAACTGGCATTTTCACATTTCACCATAATGTGGCAAGAACAATGGGAGTTCTTTTGATTTCCCCACAAGAGCCATCAATGAAAATTGTAAGGTTAAAGCAAATGTAAGGTTTGCTGTATATAAATGTAAAGCAAATACAAGAAATGCAAGGTTAAACCAAATGTGTGATGCCAGAAGGCCCTGAGTTGGCTGTGAAATTCATTTCTATCACTAATGTTCAAAGCTTTATCATCCACTAGGTGTCACTACACGTCCACAGTTCAAACAATCTGGAGCAGAGTAATGAAATCAAATGCATGGTGAGCAATATGTGCTTTTCCATGAAAAGAAGCACTAAATGTTAACTGGGGTATTCATGCTTGTTCACAGAGACACAAAACAATAAACATATTCTGTCAAAATGAGAGAACAACCTGGCAATGGAGTTACAATGTCAGTTATGACTACCAAAAATATAATTTTATTTTTTAAGATTAAGATAGGGTTATTTATATTTGAGGGAGGGGAAAAAAACCTAAGGTTTTAAACTACTCCCTTGACTCATAAGAGTTGATCCATTAAGTATCACAATTTCTGTTCAATTATTTTTAGTGTTCAAGGGCTCTTAACTTTAAACCATTTTTTTAAGGTTAGTGATCGTGTTAGTAGCTTAGTCATGTCCAACTCTCCGTGACCCCATGAACTGTAGCCCACTAGCCTCCTATGTCCATGGAATTCTCAAGGCAAGAATACTAGAATGGGTTGCTATTCCCTTCTCCAGGGGATCTTCCCGACCCAGGGATCAAACCCAGGTCTCCCACAATGCAGGGAGTCTTTACGGCCTGAGCACCAAGGAAGCTCTTTTTAAGGTTAGGTTAGCTTCAAAAGGTTAGCGATTATTATTGCAATATTTATACTACTTTTAAAGATTACTTTTAATTACCCAAAGTTACTTATAATCTTTAAGTCAGAATCATCCAAAGCAACAGGTTTCCCAAACATTTCTCTATGTTAATGATGCTAGCCTAATTTAAGTCTAACTTGAACAGCTATATAAATGTATTAATATTCTAGAAGTCAGACATTAAACCAATTCATAGTAGTCATTTATGTAAATGTATAAAGGCTCTCTATACTCATAAAAAGATTTTCCTTTTCTCTAGAAATTATTAGTCATGTATCAGTTAAATCTTAGAGCTGGAAGGGACCCTAAAAATCTTTTGGTCTAACTGCCTCCTTTTACTGGTCAGACTATTGGACTTTGAGAGGTTAAATGACTAGTACAAGGTAAAAAGGTAGGTAGCAGAGAGTCAACTAAGATAAACACTTCTTCCACCACACCACAAAACATTCTCCAGTAAATCTGCCTAAAACCTACCTACAGTTCCTAACAGATTACGGGGATGACAATTTCAGCAGGTTCCTTCCACAGCCAGCACAATAACTACACTCCTTATCTGGGAAGGTAACTGCTGAAATGTTTCAAGGAAAATGCTTATGAAAAATGAAATTAGTATCTTCATGTGTTATGGTATATGCTTACCTCCAGCTTATTTTCCTATTAAAAAAAAAAAAGCAAACACAAAAAAGGCAACCCTAAAAGAGAATCCAATTAATTTCAAGACTAATGGGTATCCTAATTTCTAATTAAGATACAGATGTATCCTAATTAAAATCCCCTAGCAATGATAACTGTGAACTTGGCTGTACTGTGGGGAAAAAGGGTAGAAAAAATTAAAAAAGAGCTAAGCTCAATTATGTAACAATGACAGGATCTTAAACATGTAATTAAAGTCATCTTAATGACATGCTGGACCTAATTATGGATTTGCTATTTACAGTGTTAATTCACTCTAACTTGATAATACATGTACAGTACTGGTATGTATATGTAAAGCCTATCACTGCCCAACCCAAATGACAGGAATCTAAGTTAAACCAGTAGGGCTGTGTTATGTGAGTGCTGGACAGTTAATGACAATGGCTGCAGATGTTTGCTGACAGCCCTGGGGGAAAATGTTTATACTGCCTAGACAAGTATGTACATAGGAAAGGAGAGCTTCCCTTTTTAAAAATAAATACGTATCTCTATTCATAGGTGGTTCTCTCATTACAAATCCCTTTCACAGAAAGGAAGTGGAACCAAACACAAATTCATAAAAGGGATGCTATAAAGAAATAAACGAATATGTAACTTCCAATTACATTTTTCCAAATCATAATTTATAGATACAGAATTTCAGAAAAATGCTAGAAACTTCCCTTAGCCTACTAACTAGCAGAGTAGGGCAGCTATTAATTTCGGTCCCAGAGATGGGCTTCAAAGGGTCTATGAACCCTTTGAAAACAAATTGTTTATAGAATGAGAAATTTTCTGGGACAAATCTATAGCTTTCATCAGATTTATAAAAGGATCCAAAAATCAACAAAGATGAAGACATGCTCCTTTTCCTGAGAAACAAAAGACAGCCACTGATCCTTAGCTATTTAATGCATATCAAAAACACAGACAGCTTCCATAATCTTCAAAACAAGACATCATCATCAAAAGATGAACAATAAACATGTCACCACACTTGGCAGAGTTTCTTTTTTCACTGGAAGCAAATAGCATCAAATCAAGGACCTTGGGAAAGTCTGAATCAATGTTTATTCCCAAAAGGAGAGGCAGTTTTCTGATCTACCATGCTACCAATTTCTTTAAAAACACAACTCTATGGAAATGCAGCCCAAGACTTTTGGAAAGAACTCCACAACATAAACTAGCATTACCTTTCAAATCTCAAGGTTTTTATTTATTTTAAAGTAAGCAGTGGTGTGTCTTTTTCAGCGTTTCTTTTCAGAACAGCTTATAGAAAATGGCACCCTGGGACCTTTAGCTTTACGTCCCCCAAATTTTCTTTCAAGAATCTAACCCAGGGAGCTTCTCTAAAAAGATCTTTAAAAAGATAATACACTTGACCTACATCAGGTTGATTTAGGTCAAAACAATCTGAAAAATAGATATGTCCCAGCAGAAAGCCTCAAGACTTCTCCAATTCCTCAAAAAATGCCACTATATGCCACTCCACTATAGGTCAAGGAGGATGGCAATCACTTGATATGCCCAGATGGTATGAGGGACAGCCTACTGTCACTGGCTGCTGTGCATCATTTCTTGTAGATAAACGGTATTCATCTGATAGGCTGCCATCCAACTTGGATGCCTCTGAGCATTCCAATAATACGACTGAGAAGCAGCAGCATAGTATTCCTGCCATGCCCTGTAGTAAGCTCTCCAGTACTCCTCATAGTCCTGATATGTATCAGAAAAACTTGGATGTGTTTCCCTCTGGCAGTCATACCAACCATCTTCCTGGGGTTCTGTCTGCAATCGATAGGAAGATCGCCTGGGAAGGTTTCTCCGGCTCTGCTTAGCTCTCTGGTTATGGTTAGCTCCCTCCTTATGCCTTGTCTTTACTTGGATTTCAGTTGGTTCTTGATACTCTACTAGGCTAGGGGTGTCACTTCCATTCAGAGGCTGTTCCACAGAGATATGGCCATCCACAGGAATAGATTCTGAGTCTTTCAGCTGAGTATCAGAAGAAACTTCCAAGTATGACTTATTTCCTTTGCTCTGGGAAGAAATCCTTGAGCTGTAAGAATCACTGTCACTCTCAGAGTCTCCAGATTGGCTGCTACTTGCCAATATCTGCACTCTCTCTTCAGTAATTCTGTTTTTCACAAAACCATTTTGAGGATTCACAGACTGATCCCCAGGACCTGTGTAGTGTCTGATGATTTCCACAGGTTTCTCTAAACCCTCTTTAATATAGTGTTCATAATCCTCCACCAATTCTGCAAAAGTCAAAATACACGGCAAATGGCTTTTAAAGGAAGACAGACAAGGAATTTTGGGGAGTGACACAGAAGCTTCTTTGACTTGGTGCTGACTGTTAGTAGGGTTTTCAACAGAGGTCTGAACAGAATTCTTCATTTGCTCTTCCAGTTGTACCGCACAGCCCAGTTCTTTCGGTGGTATGGCTTTTTCTACGATTCCACACTCTGAATGGCTTTTCACAGGAAGTTTTTGTTTGGTATTATTTTTTGATTTCACTGATACTGCAGATATAGAAGTATTTCTAGATGAAGCCATGTGTTTACCATGAGCTTTCTGAGTTTGAAAGGTTCTCTCTATTTTTTGAACATGCTTTTTTAGAGGCTGGGTAGGTACACTTGCTAAACCATATGTATGCACGGCAGCTTCAACCTCCACATCCCAATCCAAACATTCTTCCATCAGACCAGGAGGAATAGGATCTACATAAAAGGAATTTAAAAAGTATTAAATTCTCAAGTTGCTTTAGACCAGCATTTTCTGAATGGTTTAATAAAGCTTTCTGTGGTCAAAAGGGTTAAGAAACAAAATACACTAACAATATACTAAGAAGCTTAATATATTAGTATTTTAAAAGACCTGAGTAATCCTCACAGGAAAGAATTTTGCTGATAAATATACAAGACCCATCCCATACCCATTAGTAACATCACTCTCTAACCTCTCAGTGAAAAGAGCTGATTCTAGGAGTAAGGTGTGCCTCTGTAGCAGCTCTCCTACCCCTCGTCATCTCCCTCTCACCAACTCCTCCCTGTGATCTTACTACTCACAGCAGCAAAACAAAGGTACAAGAAAACAGATCATGCTCCCTAAAGCTTACCAACTGGGAAATATACAACCGCAACTCTGCCACCCTATATTATATTCTATCAGGGAAAAATCAACGCCGTCAATGGTGGAGGGAAAAAAACTCCACAGGGGAAAACAGACAGATCGATGACTGTGAAAAGTTCTGTGATATCAATGGCACTTGTAAACCTAAAAAAATTTACTAGCTCCAACCCTCTGAATTTCCTCTTCCAGCCAGGTGTGACAATTTGCATCTTAGACCAAGTACACAGAGCTTCAGCTTTGCAAAGCTCTCACCTGTCACTGCTGGTGCTGTTCCAACTATACCCACTACTCATTCCCTCAGATCTGGATTCTTCAGCTGGGGCTCCTGATTCTTCACTGAATAGAAACTCTGACTAAACTCAGATTCCTACTAAGATGATATCCCTTGCTTGCAGAGATCTATCATTCAGGTCAATTTCCCCCCTTATCTTGCTCCAGGATACTCACCTGAACAGTCTGTGGTCACACAAGTGCTTAGTCCAATACAGATCTAACACCATGAGTATCATTTTCTCACAATTTCAGGGCTTTGTTAACTCTTCATAAAGATCCAAATACATGTCATTTTCCAGTAACCAAAGACAACTTTTTTTATCACTAGATGTTATGATACTGAATCCTACCACAAGGCCTAGCCCTCATATGTCAACTTTAAATTTTTTTCTGTATTTATAATTATAAAGATTATCAACACTTATACATAGAGAGAATTCACAAAATACAGTCTCAGAGAATCTAAAGAACATCTACTCTAAAAACAAATACTTTGTAAACCAGGACATAAACTTAGAGTAATTTTTTAAATCTATAAAAAGATCACAAAATGAGTTATCACAAAGCCAAAACTACTAAAATTCACAGTACCCCTAGACCTGTGCTTAATCTAGCTTTGTAAAAATCACTAAAGGAGTGAAATATATTGGTAAATATTCACTGCCATATTTATTCAATAACATATCCCATTTTCTAGAAGATCATGTATGTTTATATAACTATACAATATCTATATATGTATATAGATATGTATCTATATAATGTATGGAGAAGGGGACGACAGAGGATGGGATGGTTGGATGGCATCACTGACGCATTGGACATGAGTTTGAGTAGGCTTTGAGTAGGCTCCCAGAGTTGGTGATGAACAGGGAAACCTGGCGTGCTGCAATCCATGTGATTGCAACTGACTGGGGGTGGGGTGTGTGTGTGGGGGTGTGTGTGTATATATATATATCGGAGAAGGCAATGGCACCTCACTCCAGTACTCTTGCCTGGAAAAATCCCATGGATGCAGGAGCCTGGTAGGCCGCAGTCCATGGGGTCGCTAAGAGTCAGACAAGACTGAGCGACTTCACTTTCACTTTTCACTTTCATGCGTTGGAGAAGGAAATGGCAGCCCACTCCAGTGTTCTTACCTGGAGACTCCCAGGGACGGGGGAGCCTGGTGAGCTGTCACACAGAGTTGGACACGACTGAAGTGACTTAGCAGTAGCATGTATATGTATATTTACACACACCTGCCTTTATATATATATATATATATATATA